>VYZM01004195.1:137714-154802 GCA_013398915.1 Dromas ardeola | reverse complement strand
CCATTAGCAGTCGCATTGGAAAAGCTGATGACTGTGTATGGCTCACAGGCTTTTCCTTCTGCGCTTCTGGGGGATGGGGAGAGAGGAGCTTCCACAGCAATTTTCCACGTTTCCCCTGGTCTTATTATAAACATCAAGGCCTGTCACGTTTGTCTGACCTATTGCCCTTACAGCACAATATCGATGAAGCAGCACTCCTGTGCGGAGTAGTCAAGCAGAGTAGACTCACCTAAGCTGTCAGGATGTGGTGTTTGAGATGCCAAAACGTGTCCTTGATTAGGAATGGTTTGAGCCTGTGATTTATCCCTTGTACCTTTTGGGGGTCAGGTACAGCAGGCCCTACTGGATCTTCAGAGCCGTGACTTTGTGGTTATTTTTATTACAGATCTTGGATGACGGAGGAGATCTGACTCACTGGATTTACAAGAAATATCCCAACATGTTTAAGAAGATCAAGGGGATCGTAGAGGAGAGCGTGACTGGTGTCCACAGGTAACGGGCCAGGCTGGACTGCGAGCATGGAGATGTTGGATCTTCTGCCTCAGGGTAGCAAAAGGTCACCAAGCTGTAAGATGCCACAGACTTGGCTGAATGTTGAACCTCCTACTACGTGGTCTGTGGTTTCCCTTCACCTTGGGCTTGGCTTTTCCATTCGAGTTGTTTTAAATCTCTCGTGCAGTCAAAGCAACTTGGAACTGCTGCTCTGAGTTTCAGACGCGGGATAGAAGCACCTACTGACCACTGCGCGGGTGGAAAAAGTGCACAAGGTCTTGTTTTTCCACCTGTGAAACGGGGGCAATGGTTATCTCGCCTCATTTTGCAGATGAAAGAGGGAAGGGGTGAGGGTGAGGGTGTTGCACAAGAAGGGGTGGCCTTTGGAGAAAGTCAAAAGCGTAGTCCTAAACTAAATCTATGGGAAGAAGTGAAATTTGGGAAGAGGAAATGAGTCTTTAGTTGGGGTGGGAGCCCAGAAAGGGAGAACCACAGAGATGCAGCCGTATCATTGGGTGACGCCCATCAGTCTGTGGTGGAAGCAGAATTGGGATGGGAGAAGTGGCTCCCAGGGTTCGGAGAGGTGCCAGAGGTGCTTTTCCAAGGGCGTTAATCATGTCACAGGTGACAGAAAATAGGGGACAAGCGGCAGACTCAGCTTTTTTCTTTATTTTTGCAGGGAGAAAGGCTTGGCTGCAGCTCTTGGAGCTGGCTGAGAGTTTGGCCAGAGGTGCAGGCAGCCCTCGAAACAGGGAAACGAAATATTTGAAACAAGGAAGCGACCGATTCAGGTTTGCAGCCAGTGGGGTCAAGAAAAGGACCTGTTAATATTTTTAGCATCAGGAATCGTTCCAAATACGGGCAAAAGAGATGTGCAAGAACAAAGCGATGTTAAAAATTGTTCCCCGCGGTCTCATGCCAGGAGCAAGGTTGTTTTCGGAGGTTGGTGGTATGGATGCGTGCGTGCCCCTTCCCTCCATGGGACAGGCAACGTGGGGACTGAGGCTCCCCAGGTGACAAAGCGAGCGTGAGGAGAAATCTGGAGGTGGTCTGTAGACACTAACCGAGGGAGCAGGTTCTCTTCCCCAAGGTCTGGAGCAGGGAGATGATTTTCAGATGCTCTCCATAGCCGTAGTGTAGCGTTTAGATTGATTTTCAGTGGGTTTTGCTGCTGCCAGGCGTTGAGTCTGCTCTCAGAAGTAGGAGCTCAGGTTGATGTGTTCCCCATCCTGGTTGCATCTTGTACTACATCTCGGTGATTACAGTCCTGCTGCTGTTCGAGTGGGTGTTTTGCTGCAGGTGTTGATCGCAGCAGCTTCACATTGCTGTGAATGTTACTCTTCTGTAGCCGTTCCTATTTGTCTTGAGCTGTAAGAGCTTGAGGAATTACGGAAGCTCTCGTCTTAGGTTATCTGAAGCAAGGCGGGCTTTAGAAGGGAGATGGGGGGCTTTGTCCTTTTGAAGACATCAGAGGATGGTTGCAATATCAACGGTTACGAGGCACGTGGAGTCTAGAGCACCTTCCGATCTGCTATTTGAGATTTTTTTGAAATGCCTCTTGCCAACCTGGTAGTTCTTCAGTAGAGGAGGAAAATGGATACAAACATCTGTGGAAGGAAGGGTGCTATTTCTCCTCCTGAAATGAGGAGCTCCTATTAAGAGGTCATCTTTGACCCTCCAGATGTCTACTGCTCACTCCAACAAAACAAGAACCTTGAGAGCACGCAACAATAGAGTGTAGGGAAATATTTTTCCGTTGGTCATCTGTTTCTTCCCGTATTCCTAACAGGCTGTACCAGCTGTCCAAAGCGGGGAAACTCTGCGTCCCAGCCATGAATGTCAACGACTCGGTCACAAAGCAGAAGTTTGACAACCTGTACTGCTGCAGAGAGTCCATCCTGGACGGGTAGGTGCACGGCCACCCAAACGGGGCTGCGTCCCTTGCTCGGGTTGTGTGGGACCCAACAGGGACCCAACAGGACCCACAGGTCCATGTGTCTGTCCTACCTGCTGGTTTAGGTCATTTTAGATCAACTGATGTGTCAGAGGAGAACAAAGACCCTTTATTACCCCTGGTCCATCCTGTTTGTATCATGGATGGGAATCTGCAAGGCATTTGGAGACAGCAGCTTTGTCTCTGCAGGTCAGAAGGTCCTAAGACTTATTTGTACAATTGTGTGTAAAGCTCTACAAACATATGCACACCAGAAACCAAACCTTTAATTTTGTGTTTGTAGGAGAATGATCTTGCAGCAAAGACCTTAGCATCTCTAGAAGTCTGGATTCCATACTTTTAACCCAGCTGTGAATGGGGCACATCACTGAAATTCTGCTTCTGCTCCTCTTCTTGTGGAAGGCACGTCTTCTCTTTTCCCAGAGTGTCTGGAAGACACATCAGATATTTTATTAGCCGTAGTGATACAAGGTGCTTCTCCGCGCCCTTCAAGAGAGCTCACCGAGCCTTTGCGCTCTCAGGGTCGTGTTGCCCTTCCGTGAGTGTAGGTGACTTGTGCCTTTTCCCTTCTCGGTGAGCGTGACTGGAGCCGTGCTCAAGCCCTGCAGCTCCTCGTACTCCTGTGTGAGGACTTCAGAAGTCCTCACACGTGGCTACAATACTCCTTCCCGTCCCTTTTACCTCCATGGCGTCAGGATAAAACCCATCTGTGTCTGTTGCCTGTGTGTGAGTCAAACAGCTGCTTCTTCACAACATTTTCTGCCTTTCTACGTTTTTTATCCTCTCCTGTGAATATACAATAAACCGAAAGAAAGAAAACAGAAAAGGTTGTGGTAGACCAAGACTTTATCCTGTAACAGTTGCGTGTCTGAAGTGTAGACTTGAGTCTGAGGATTAAACCCTGTCCTTCAGCTGAGCGTAATAAATAGGTGCAGAAGGTGGGAATGATGGAGCTGTATCCACTTTTCCCCGCTCTGCTCCTGCAGGACGTGCCGTGCAAACAAGGAGGAGAGTGTTTGCTTCCTTCTGTGCTCCCTCCCCCCCAAATTCCCAGCAGGCAGACCGTGGGACTGGGACCAGCTCTGCAGCATCCCGATGGTGCTGTACTTTTTAGGATCGGACGGGAATCCGTCACTGATGGATACGTGGGCACCGGGAACATGATGTGTCTTCTGAGACTGTTGGTCTCGAGATGCAGTGCAAAATACTTGAAGTTGTGATCTAGTGAGGGTGTAAATCTCATAAATCTCAGTGATCTTTTTTTTTTCTCTCTCCCTCTCTTTTTTTTTTTTTTCTTTATTCTGATGGAACTGGGTGTCCATGTCCCCACCACCTCCACCACCAAATTCTGTCAAAGCCAAATGAGATAAGGACAAGTTTTATTCTTGCAGCAGATGGGTAGACTGTGACTTACTGCATCTGGTAGTGGTCCCAGTAGACAAGTAAGCACAGAAGCAAGGACAAATTTGACCTTCCAGACTGGCATTCGTGCTGATGACTTCCAGAGAAAAGATTGCCTGCTCTGTGCCAGGTAGCTGTGGTGCGGAGGAGGAACCCTCCATGGAGAAGACAGCCTGCTTCAGGAGAAAAGACTTTTTTCTCATGTTGATAACTTGGTAGGACTTAAAGTTTAAACAAGTGTCAAGATCTGCGGTTCACAGTTCCTTGACGATGTAGAAATGTCTCCTTCTGTTTAATCAAAGTCCGTCTGGCCATTGCTATTGGTGTTCAGCTGTGCTACCGCTGCCTTCAATCTGGTAGCACCAGAGGTTCTCAGAGACCCAAAGCAGGCTTCACTGTTGATCGTGGAGTCAGCTCTAACATCTTTTTCCCAAATCTTTGTGGGATTTGTAGTAGAGCACCTCATTCGTCACCTCAGCTTTGAAGTGGTCTTCCTGGCCATCTTGAACAGAAGTGAAGAAGACTCATGTCTGTAAATCGTAGAATGGTTTGGATTGGAAGGGACCTTAAAGATCACCCAGTTCCACCCCCCTGCCCTGGGCAGGGACACCTCCCACCAGCCCAGGTTGCTCCAAGCCCCGTCCAACCTGGCCTTGAACCCCTCCAGGGATGGGGCAGCCACAGCTTCTCTGGACAACAACCTGTATGTCCAAATCCAGGGGCACAAAGATGATCTTTAAAATGCGTGCAAGTGCCATATGAGTTAGGGAACCACCGAATGTGCTTCCCTGGGTGATCTGCTACATGTGCAGTTTCTTCCCCGCGTTTTCATCCCATGTTGTTCTAGAAGACTGAATTTTAGGCTCCTTGTCAAGTCAAGCGGTGATGGAATCTGGCTCTTCCCTGCCAAGATGTTTTATTACACGAGCCAGAACCTGACACTGCAGATGACCAGTGGTTTCTTGCCCTTCCTGCCCCTCAAAACTGCAAAAGTTCTATCAAAATCATCATCTGGTCTCCAAAATACGTACAATCTGTGAAGTTGTGATGTGGAGCAGCGTACTCCAACATGCAATGCGTCACTAACTGGGCTTTGCTAGAAGCAGTAATGGCAAAAATGAGGGCGATGAGCCCCTGGCCCAGGTTGCCCAGAGCAGCTGTGGCTGCCCCATCCCTGGAGGGGTTCAAGGCCAGGTTGGACGGGGCTTGGAGCAACCTGGGCTGGTGGGAGGGGTCCCTGCCCAGGGCAGGGGATTGGACTAGATGGCCTGTAAAGGTCCCTTCCAACCCAAACCGTTCCATGATTCGATGAAAACATCTTGCTGAAGTAATTCTAATTAAGTAGCCCTTCCTTCTTTATTATGACCACGTCTCCGCTCTGGTCACAGGGTTCAAGGCACAACCCTCCGTCGCCAGTGTTGGCCGCCCCGTGAAGAATTGCCCCCAAATTTTGTGTATCCAAGGACACAGCTTTTAGCTCCATGTCCCACGTGTTGCAGATGTTGTCAGTGGCTAAAAATAATAACAACCTTTAAAATCTTCTTTCTCTCATTGTCTTCAGTTGTGATGGGTGATGGACCTCACGGGGAGGTGGCTTGGGATGGGAGTTAAGTCTGGCCCAGGCGTCTAAAACTGGGCCAAGGGAAGTCTGAGCAGAGGTGCAATTAAATCTGCTGTGCTTTTTTATCTAAATTCTTTGGGAAATGTAAGGGAATTTCACCTTCCCTGCACTGCTAACCTATTTACTCCGGTGCTAAAAATAGCCTGTAATGTAGGACACTCTTAGGGAGAAACCAGAAGGAAACAGAGTGGAAGGGAGAGCTTTGTTTGTGGAAAGCACTGGGATTCTGGCAAGGAATTAGCACTTTTTGGCTCCTTCTGTAGTTATTTCTGTGGGGTATTTTGACTTTTCTTAAAAAAAAAAAATAAAATAAGAAAAAGAAATATTTTGGGGAAATATTTTAAATATTTCTGGAGTATCAAAACGAAGGGATCCAGCAACAAAAAGAAAAACACAACGAAAAAGGGATCCAAACCCCAAATCCTTCCTCTTTGTTGCATTTCACTGGTAGCACCCACCCTTACCAAAGGAAAAAATCATTTTTTAAGTGCCTTCGGGTTCTTTCCGCACCCAGAATTGCTGTGTGTCCTCAGGGATACAGGATACAACCGTGGTGCTTAGGACCTTCTGCGTCCTTCACCGCATCGTCAGTGGAATCGAGCTTATTGCTGGTCATTAATTGCGTTTTTTCTTTTTCCTTTAGCCTTAAAAGGACAACAGACATGATGTTTGGAGGAAAGCAAGTAGTGGTTTGTGGCTACGGGGAGGTAAGGGCTTCGTATTTTTACAGACGGGTGCTGCACGTAAAATCAGCACATCCTTTGCATGGCTTTATCCGATGGGGCTTTTCTGCCCCCGCGGCTTTTCTCTGCATCTGCAGCTGGCTTCAAACCTGCCGGGTTTGCCAAAACTGAAGATTTTCTTAATTTCCAGTATATGTCTTTAGTAGCAAACAGATGCCAAACCTGGATCTTGAAATACATGAGTATTAAGTATTCTGAATAATATCTGAATATTGAAATATCCGGATATTAATATACTATACATTATATTTTATATTTCTATTCTGTATTGTATTTAATATAATACTAAAGTATTCGGAGGCTGGGTTCTGCAGATGCAGCCGCAGCGTTGCATGCTGAAGCGCGGTCAAGAAAGAGAAGTTAATCTTGACTTCCCCTTGTGCTTTCGCCCCCAAACGGAGGAATCCTCTCTTGAGGCGAGACTGGGATATTCGCCCTTCGGCGGTTCTTGTCGGGACCAGTTAACACCAGTTATGGTGGGCTGTGCTGTGGGTGCTGTACTGGGATTTTTTTATTTTTTATTTTTTTTTTTCCAAAAAGCTGAAATGGGGCCATTTTCTCACGTGTAATTGCATTTTTTGGGAACCCTCGGTCATTTAACCGTTCCCCTGAATTCCCCTGCGAGCTGCACCGTGTGTGCTGGGTAAAGGTTAAAGCTCGTTAACCCTCGGAGAGTAAACCATTAAGCTTCCGAAGTAGAGTAAAGGTTACAAGAGACTCTTAAACTTTCCCTGAGATAAGTGTAATCTCTCGTTATCGTGCTGCTTGCTAGATACCAGGATGTTTGGGTGGGAAAAAGAACTCCCTGGGGCCGAAACCAACGGCACTTTGAGGTTTTTTAGTGCCTCTCTTAGCTAAGCTGGGCCTGATTTACTCTGAATCCAGGAATTTCATGCACCCAAAAATGGAATATATGCCACCCGAGTTGCTCCGAAGGGCCCTAGGGAAGAGTTGCCCGGGGTTGTCCGTCCCCTCCAAGCTTCCCGTGGCCGAATGGATGCTCGGCGTCTCCTGAGCTCTCGGCATCTCACTCCTCCTCTGTGCTCTTCTCCCTCCCCAGGTTGGAAAGGGCTGCTGTGCTGCCTTGAAGGCCATGGGCTCCATAGTGTACGTGACAGAGATCGATCCGATCTGTGCCCTCCAGGCCTGGTAAGCGGTCCCACTGAGTCCGGCTTCTTCCTTAGGCTTTTTTTTCCGTCCCCCACCCAGGAAAACCATGACCAGAGGCAGTGGTCCCTCCCCAGAAGGATGCTGGTGAGGGGTTCGTGGCTTCTCTGCGCCCTCGGAGGGACCCACGGCTCTCTCCTACAGCCAGGAAAGGGCTCCTGCACTAAAACATCACCCAGTTTATCGGGCTCCCACGTGCCAGCTCGCATAACCGTAACCACAGTGGCCAAGAGTTGAATGATATGGCTTGAAAGAGTTTAACGATATGGCTTGAAAGGATGTTGGGAGTGAACTGCGACCTCTGGAGAGCGACCTCGGGCGTTACTGTGCTGTGCACACACCTCACCCAAGGACTATTTTGGGTTTTTTGTGATCACCGACCCCTCACAAACCTCTCCCCGCTTGCGCCGGTGCCCCGACACAGGGCTGAAAGCACACGGCTCCCCCCTCGCACGGGCACGTTGCAATTACACCCGACCTCGTTTCCTCCAGGTAAAGGTTGTTTTGGTGCCGAGATGCTGCTTCTGCATCCCAAGGCGTGAGACGGGACGTGGCTGTGAAAGCAGAGTCCCCAAAAACACCCGGAGCCTGAAACCCGCAGCCTCTGCCTAACAATGAGCTTTCAAAGGGCTGTTGCGGTGAGGAAACTAATGAGCCCTGCTTAATTAGCAGAGCTGATCCACTCTCGGTTTGCTTTGCAACCTTCACGAGCAGCATATCCAGCCGGCACATCTTTAATTGGGAATTTGGTCGTTTGCAGCGGCACAAGGCAACACTGTGCGGCCCTTCTCGGGAGGAGGTTGCACTCGGCTGGGGGGGGAAATAAATCAGTAAATGGGACATACAGCAGGAAAAAAAAATTACTTATTTTTTTATAGTAACTACGATTTTGCAGCTTGTGAGAGTCACGGAAGTAAGTTCTCGGGAGGACTGTCAACAAATCCTAAAAAAAAAAAAAATAATCCTGCCCTTGTTATCTGATGCGCCGAATGCACCTTGCTGGGCGAAGTCGGGAAAGACTTGCTGAGCGCTCAGCGCCTCTAAAGATCGCGGAGGTGCCTAAATCTGGATTGCGGAGTTCATGATAGACATCTGTGGGTTTGGGGGTGTTTTGGTTTGGTTCTTTTTTAAGACGCTCTAAAACTGTACCGGAGAGGATTCTGCAGCAGGAGGGCGTATCTGCATCTTCTGGATGCATTTTGCAGGAGTAGCAGCTTTAAAAAGGCCGTCTCAGTCGAAAATGGAGATTTGCAGATGTGGAGGCCTTGACAGAAAATGTGAAACCCCCAAAATCTCTTTCAGTTCTCCCCCAACAGTCCCAAAACCCCCAGGTTGACTCTAGAAACCAACCTAATGGCTTGGGGTACACAGCCCTTAGTACGTTGCCTTGCTCTTTTCGAGTCTCCAGCATTAGAAAGATAAAATGAGTATCTGAGAGTCATTTGATGGGGTTTTTTTCCCTACTTTTGGCATATTTTTGCTGTTTCTCAGACTATTTCCCCCCCTTCCTCTCCTCTTAGCATGGATGGATTCCGGCTTGTGAAACTCAATGAAGTCATCAGACAAGTTGACATCGTCATCACCTGCACAGGTACGCGGTCCCCGAGGCGGGAGGACGGGTCGTCAGGGACGCACACCCCATCCTCGGGGCTGCCTTTTTCCAAAGGAAAGGGCAAAAAAGATGGGGAAAGTGAACACGGTGAGCCCCTGACCCAGGTTGCCCAGAGAGGTGGGAGATGCCCCATTGCTGGAAACATCCGAGGCCAGGTTGGACGGGGCTTTGAGCAACCTGATCTAGTTGAAGATGTCCCTGCCCATGGCAGGGGGTTGGACTAGATGGCCTTTAAAGGTCCCTTCCAACCCAAACCATGCTATGATTCCGTGATTCCGTGATTTATTATGGATATTGCTGTCTGGCAGGCAACAAGAACGTGGTGACCAGGGAACACCTGGATCGCATGAAGAACAGCTGCATCGTCTGCAACATGGGGCACTCCAACACCGAGATCGATGTGGTGAGCGCGGGGACGTGCGTCGGGCGCAGGGACAGCACGGGGTGGGGCGACGGTCCTTTCGGGACCCTTTGTCAGCCGTGTCTGACCCGTGCTGCTTTAGCAGGCACCTGGGAGGAGATAAAATAATCCATGGCTCCCCGTGTCTCAGCAGACACTGTCAGACATGTCGTCGTCATTCCCGCGATCCCAACGGATGTCAGCGAGCCAGGCAAACTCCTTCAGCTTCCAACGTAGTGTCTGGTATCCACCAGCCTCAATCCTTCTCCTTCCAGCATGGTGTCTGCTATCCACCAGCCTCAGTCCTTCCCCTGGAGGGTCAGTGAATCGTCCTCTCCAGCCCAGTCCCTCTGTTTTTGTGTTACTATACCATTAAGACCCAGCCAAAAGTTCAGCTTGGTGCATCACAGCACGTTCAACCCCACCGCGCTTTACCCAACGGCACTGAAATCTGCTCTTCTGTGCTTAGAGATGGGTAGAAAAACAGGAGAGTCTTGTCTGAAGGTCAGTGGAGAATCGCTTGGCCAAACCCATGGGTTTGAAGCCGTTTTCTCTGCTGGAAAGAAGTGACCGCAGCCATGCAGAGTGCAGTTGGTGACCGTGAATCCTCTTCAGCCAGAAGAGCTTGAACAATAGTCTTTGCAGGAGCTCTGATGTATTGTAATCATAAAAATAGTTCCAGGTTATGATTCATAAAGGTTTCATTGGTCTGGGACCGCCACCGGACCCAAAGGAAACTATAAGCCCAGGACAATGTCAGCGAGTTGCTTCCTTTTTCTGGTTTTTGATCTTTTGCCAGCGCTTTTAACTATTTTCACACCGTGTTTCAGGCGAGCCTGCGTACACCCGAGCTGACCTGGGAGAGGGTGAGGTCCCAGGTGGACCATGTCATCTGGCCAGACGGGAAGAGAATAGTCCTTCTGGCGGAGGTGAGTTGCAGGCAAAGGAGCAGGAATTGCAGCCTGTTCTCTGCTTGCGGAGGAAGAAAACAAGGGCTGGATGAGCGGTGGAGCCAAAATGTGTCCAGAAATTGCCTCCTTGGGCCTCAGCAGCAAAATGGTCCCTCTGGTTGAAAGGCTTGGTGCAACCCTGTTTTGGCCCACGAGTTACTGGAACACAGAAAAGCTCCTGGGTTTTTCTTTATCCCACTCCAGGGCATCTCCCACAGGGTATTTTATCAGATTTTTCACTTCTAAATAGTTTTACTGAGTTATAAGGGCAACCGATATCTTGGGATTCAAGTGCATGTGATAAATGGTGTTTCATCCCAGAAGAAACGTGTTTCGCCGGTGGTTCTTGTACCTTCTGTAGGGTTGTAGACTGGTTTTGGTGCCGCGTTGAGCTAACAACCAGTTTTTGCTTCCCAGGGCCGCCTGCTGAACCTGAGCTGCTCCACCGTCCCCACCTTCGTCCTGTCCATCACTGCCACCACGCAGGCGAGTAGGGTTTGGGCTGAGCCGAAAGCAGCGTCTCGCTCCATAGCGGGGCAGCAGTTTCTTACCTAAGTGTCTTCTCCATCCAGGCTCTGGCTTTGATAGAGCTGTACAATGCTCCCGAAGGCCGCTACAAGCAAGATGTGTACCTGCTGCCCAAGAAAATGGGTAAAGATGTACTTACTGCCTTCTTTTTGAGGTTGAACAGATGGGAGGTTTTGCTCGGCTGGGCTGGGGACGGCAGGGCACCGCAGCCTCCTGGGCTGTCTCGTTTGCCTCTCTGCCAAGCTCAGGGTCTTCCAGCAAGTTCTTCCCACTGGGTCTGGGGCTCTTTGCTAAATCGGACGCTTTGTTTCCCCACCCCAGCGGGGGAAAACAGGCTGACGTGCTCGGCCGACCGCAGGAGTCCCTCCGCGCTGATGCAGGGGATTTTCACGTAGGGCTTCTGCCAGCAGAGCTGCCGTCCTTGGCTGCGAAGGCACGTAGTCCCTTGACCAACAGCTTTGCCTCACCCCTTCCTGAGGTCACAAGCTACACTGACCACGCTTTTGCTGCAGAACTGGTCTTTTTTTGGTGTTAATTGTATTTTTTTGAGGCCAGGTGCAGCTTGTTCCTAGGTTGGGTGTTAGGTGTCACCTACCAGAAATGTCCGGTGGCTTCTGCACCACTGGAGCATCCAAGCTCGCCCAAGAGAATGGTGTAATGCACCAGCAGACCCAGGAGTCCTGCTAGAAGGGTATTTCAGAGAAAGGTTTTCCTTTTTAACTCTAAATAGATGAGAGCCTTGGTTTTTCCCCAGTCAGGGTGAAAAGCAGTCCTGCAATTTAGCAGCAAAGACACGAGGAGCGATGCCTTTCCCAGCTGGGGCGTTAGGGACCTTGGTGCAGAGCAGGAGGGGACTCGTTGCTTTCCCTTTACCGTACTAACGAGGCTTGGAATCGTTTCAGACGAGTACGTGGCAAGCCTTCACCTCCCAACGTTTGATGCCCACCTGACAGAACTAACGGATGAACAAGCCAAATACTTGGGACTGAATAAGAACGGACCTTTCAAACCAAACTACTACAGGTGCTGCTCCCCAGCCTCTCTCTTTCTTCTGCCGTGGGGTACGCGTGCCGGGGGGGACAGAGGGGACGGGGTTTGACCCCACCAGTCCCCTGAGAAGATCTCACAGGCTTTCTGATAGTTCCCATCACCACGTAGAAAGTGGTCCGGCCGGGAAGGGGACGGCACAGTTGGAGCTGTGACACAAGAGGGCTTGGCAGGACACGAGCCCTTTGTATCTGGCAGCAGCTGTCACCCAGACAAGTGGCAAACGGCAGAGCGATGCCATCCGGCCAACTCGGATGACAGCTTTATTTTTAAAGTTTGACGAAGGATGAGATGGCGCAGAGCCGGGCTGCTCGGCGCGATGGTCCCCCCCCAAAAAGAATAATAATGTTTAGTTATAAGCCCCTGGATCTCCTCCCTTTCCAGGCTTATGTTTGTAGCCAACACTGCAAGGCATTTTTTTACCCTGAAAATGAAATGGCTTTGCACACACACGGACCAGCTTGTGAGGGGTTGAAGCCCCGATCCTTTTCTTGCAGGAAAAAGCTTTTTTTCGGCGTGCAGGTCTTCGGCGCTCACACGAGAGCAACGCCGCACCAAAACGCTCCAGTTTTGGGGTTTACTGCGTTTTGCCAGATCCTGAGCTTTTTTTTTTTTCCCCCTGCCCTGTGTTACGTGCAAAATGACAGTGCTGCCACACGGCCGTGCCCTCCCGTGGAGGAATTTCCTCTGGTTCCATTTTCTTTGCCCCGTTTCGGTGTCTGGCCGTAGTCCCGACCTTGTGGGTAGCGTGGTTTGTCCCACGCACGGAGAAGTCGGGATAAGCAGAGGGTCACGGCAAATTCCCTGCACCAAGGGAGAGCCACAACAACTCCACCGTGGGGTGGAGATGTACCCGGACAGCTTCAGCTGGATGTCCCGTAGGAATTTCAGCCTCCACATACAAAAGGCAAAGAGTCTTTTCCAAAGTTCCCTATTTTGATGTGGAGGAGCGCAGGACGGGAGGTGAGAGGAGATCTCCGGGTGCACGTAGCCTCTTTTTCCGGATGTAACGGGCAATTAGACTTCATCTCCATGCAGCTCAACGGCTTGCTTCGTTAAAGCAAGCACCTCTCTCTCCTCACGTGTGGCTCTGTTTGTGATATGAATTACCTGCTTTTAGTTCCCAGCCTAACAGGACCCCTCCCGATAAATTCAGCCGGTTGAGCCAGGCTTTGGCGTTCAAGGCACTTGCTCTTGCACCTTCGGTGCATCCTCCCTGGTTCCTGAGCTGATGTTGCCGCAAACCGCTGGGACTCGGTCCCCGAGTCGATTGGGCACCGTTGACTTTTCCCCTTCCCACACTGGAAGCGAAAGGCAGCGTCGAAGCAGTGAGGGCAGGCGGCTAAATATAATGTGGAATTTGTGGGGGAGGAGATGAGGACCGAGTCTCGTCCTAAATCATTTCTTTTCTTGGTGTCCACCCCTCCCAAAACACGCCGTGTTGATGCTGGGGGAGCTTCGTGCCCTCCCCAGCAGCTCACCAAAACCTTTTTCTCTTCTTTCCCCCAGATATTAAGTTCCTGCCGCTGTATCCCGGAGAATCGCGAGGAACAAGAACCCAAGTCTTTTCTCAACTACTGTACAGGATGAAACAGCGCAAGCTTCCTAAGTTAGAGCCGGGCTTGCTCACATAGTAGACAGTGTGTTTAGGTTATTTATTTATTAAATTAGAATACTGTACATGCGGCCTCTGCCACTGGTGTTCGTACTGCCGCGGGACTGGGAGACGGTGGATTTCTTTCCGTTTGTTTCATTTTTCTCTTCGGGTTATTCTTTTTTGGGGTTGGGAGGATGGGAGAGGCGAGGAGGAAGCTGGTGGAGTGAAATCGCTGCGATGTCCTTGAAACAGTCCGTTATCACCGTTCATCCGACGCAGGATCTGACCTCGAGGTCGCACGTTGCTTTTGGTTTCCTTCGCATCCCAGCACTTCTTCCAGCAGAGCAGGATCCCGGCAGCCGCGGGAGCCGGCCGGAGGGTGGCCGGGTTTGCATTTCTCATGCCGTTTGACAACGCAGCTGAAAACCTCGTTTGCTCCAGGCGCTGCCGACCAGCCGGGCACCGCCTTGGTAGCGAAGCGGTAAATCTCGCCGGCCGTTGCTGGAGAAACCTCTCGGAATTCTGCCGAACTGCCCGAGGGACGGTTCTGCCGGTGAGTCGGTGAACTTCGCCTTAGCACTGCTGTGAAAGCTGTAACGAAGGGTCCGGTCGTTAGTGTCAGCCAGGGATGGCCCCTGGTAGGAGCCGGGAGGGCAGAGCGGTGCCCGCTCGGAGGTGGACGTGGTGGCTGTAGGGTAGGACCCACCACCGCTCCCTTCATCACAGCTCCGCAGTATTTTCCTGCTGCTCACGTTACGAGTGCCAACCTCCTACGGTTCAACCAAAGTCGTTTTCCCGGTGGGGCTCCGGGGCAGCCTTGCGTTGCCCGCACTGGTGGAAGAGCCTTGCGGCCTCACCGACAACTGCTGCTCGCGTGTCCGGGAGCTCTTCCAAACCCCAGCGGAGCTCGTCGGCCATCCTGGCTGGGAGGACCCTTGTCCACACGAGGTCTTTCTCCAGCTGAATTGCAGTCCTCATTGGAAATCTTCACAGTTTTATTTTCTAGTAACATTTGTATGATGAAATCTGGACATCCCCGTTGAGTGCATGAGGCGTACGCCAGAGTAATCCCCACCCCGATTTTGTGTGCGGGGAAGAGTTTAGCATCACTAAAAACCTTCAGTCGCCTTGAATCTTGATGCGTCAGAGCCGATGGAGAACAAATCTGCCATAGTTACTTGTTTTAGCCCAGGATGTCCCGCCTGAACGCTGCGGACAGCATGGCACGCTTACCAAGGTGACTTCCCGAGTCTCCCCGTCTCATCGGAGTCACTTTTATGGTTCACATGGAGAACGTGGTCCTTCTAAAATAAAATTGCCCAACCCCGTGAGCACAAAAGCCTTTATCCTGTGGTTGCTGCTTTGGTACCCGAGTCCCTCATTAGTTACAGATTCTTGTTTTGTCCTCGCGGACTTCTTTGCCATCATGAAAAAACTCTTTTGTGGCAGCTCATTCACGCACAAGAAAGGAAAGACTGTGGAATTATGGTCTTGGCGGCCAAGTCCTTCTCACGGCTCTTGATGCCAAGGTCTGAAGTCAGCTTGACCACAAGATGCTCATCTTTGGAGAAAACGTTCTCATAGGTTTGCTAATTCC
The DNA here is from genome assembly GCA_013398915.1 of Dromas ardeola. NCBI lineage: Eukaryota > Metazoa > Chordata > Aves > Charadriiformes > Dromadidae > Dromas > Dromas ardeola. Next base: position 139,693 of record VYZM01004195.1, on the reverse strand, counting down.
AATTTTCTCTGTGAAATATCTCAAAGCCTAGAAGTAAGACCTTGAGAAGACCTTGAGGAGACCTTAGAGCTTTGAGGAGACTTTGAGAAGACCCTTAGGGCTTTGAGAAGGCCTTGAGGAGACTTTAGAGGCTTTGAGAAGGCTTTGGGAGACCTTAGGACTTTGAGGAGACTTTGAGAAGACCCTTAGGGCTTTGAGAAGACCTTGAGGAGACCTTAGGGCTTTGAAAAGACTTTGAGGAGACCCTTAGGGCTTTGAGAAGACCTTGAGGAGACCTTAGGGCTTTGAGAAGGCTTTGAGAAGACCCTTAGGGCTTTGAGAAGACCTTGAGGAGACCTTAGGGCTTTGAAAAGACCTTGAGGAGACCCTTAGGGCTTTGAGAAGACCTTGAGGAGACCTTAGGGCTTTGAGAAGGCTTTGGGAGACCTTAGGACTTTGAGGAGACTTTGAGAAGACCCTTAGAGCCTTGAAAGGCTTCATCATGGACTGATCACTGACCACAAACTTGAAATAATCTCTACTCGCTCATGAATTTTATCCAGACCCTGAGATTTTTGGGAAGAGTCCCCTTGAGCTATTTGGAATGTCACGTTTGGGTCTTTCCCCGCGCTGGAGTCCCTTCGTCTGCATCAACCAGCAAACCCCAGAGTTTCTGTTGTTCTCTGGAGGTGCGCAGCCTGAAATCCTGCTCTCGGTGGAGGTGAGACGCGGTTGCGGGGTCACGGGGAGCAAAGCAGCTTCTGGAAAACGGGCGTCCCAACCGCAGCCGCTTCTGCCCCGGGAAAATCCCTCTCCATCGAGCGTGACCCTTTGGTGCAGCCGCTCGCCGCCCCCGTGTCCGTCGCTCGCGCAGCATACGGTGGTGCTGTCCTCACCCGTGAATTCCTTCCTGCCGATTTTTAAGCCCATTTTATCTTCCAGGTAGATAGGAGAAAAAGAAATAATTAATAATAAACTCCCAACCGGCTTTTCCCACCTCGATTTTTAAAGCTCCTCTCCATTGTCGTTCTGCTTCTTCTGTAAGCTTTTTTGCTTGCTTGGCTTTTTCCTAATCAAATCTGGAATCATATTCTGTGATCATCTCTAAATTAAACGTGTAATGGGGTGGTTTGGGTTTTGGTTTTTTGGGGTTTTTTGTTGTTCTTTTTTTTTAATGTAACACATTTTTAAAGAATTAGGAAAAAGGAGATTTAGGTAACACCAGCAAAATTGTATAAGGAAATTAATTCTGAACTTTAGAAATAATAAGACAAAACCTGTCATCAGCCTGCAGTGAGGAAACGAAAACTTTGCAAACGTAACATTTTCAAAAGGATGTTTTAAATATTAATGTCTGAGTGATTGTATTAGATCAGCAATAAAGACTCTGTAATCTCAAAACACAAATAAAACATTGGAAAACTCAGCTTCTCCGGATCTTTTTTTGGGGTCTGGCAGGAGCAGGTGGGGAATTTTTGGGGGTACAGCGAGAGGTGGTGATGCCTTGGAGTGGGGATGGGGGTGTTGTCCCAAATCCCGGCTGGGAAATCTGCTCCGGCGGCTGCGTGTCCTTGGGGCAGCCGGGGCTATTTGGGCTCCGGGCAGCTGTTTTGGCTTTTTTCCTTGGGGAAAGCGGCCCGAGCGGTGCCGGAAAAAATCCCGTTATCGCTCCTGCTCCCGATCTGTCACCTCCCGGCTGCAGAACCGCCATCGCTGCCAGGGCGGCCGCGGGAAATGCCCCCCTCCAGGCTTTGTTTTTCCAGCAGCTGGGGAATGATGCGGGACACGAGCGGCACCAAAATGGGGCGTCCAGCACCTCCCTGCGTGGTCACCCCTAAAAACAACCGTGTTCCCCCCCGGCCCCGGCCTCAATATTGGCTGGAGAGGAGCGGTGTCCCGTCCCCCCCGGGTTTCCAGCCCCCCAGGAGATGCTTTTAACCAAAATTGTGGTACCAGGGTTTGGGTGATGCTGCGGGGGGTGCCTGGGGACAGGAACCCTT
>VYZM01004195.1:111124-132236 GCA_013398915.1 Dromas ardeola | reverse complement strand
GCCGAGTTAGCAGGTGAAGCGGGGTTTGGGGGCTGCGTTGCTATTAATAGGTGCCTGTCCAGGTGGGGAAAAAAATAAAACCCTTGGGGAGTTGGGTGAGCGGGGTGGGGGATGGATATCGGGTGGTATCATCCTTGCGATAATAGAGCAAGAGGGATTTATTAATAGAGAGCCACTCGCTCCCCAGGGACGAGCAAAAGGACGCGTGGGGGCACGGGGGTTACCCCCCGCTCTGAATGATCGGGGACGCGATGACAGGGGGTGGGAGGATGGGTGGCGTGCCCGGTGGCTGGGAAGTGTCAGCCTTTATCGCGGGTGTCACAACGGGTCGAGTCCTCGTCCTGTATCTTCCCACTCCGGCTGCTCCTGCCCCGTAACCCTCCGAGTCCCGAGCGTATCTCGACCAGCAAAGCGGTTATTTTTAGCTGTGTGTGTCTCAGCTGCACGAGCTGGCCTGGCTAAACACGTTTTTTTTTCTTCGAGGGAATCTTTCCTCCTCCCTTGCAGGACCGTTTCAGGCCTCCGTGGTGCTGCTCAGTACTGTAGGACCTATAGGAACTGTATAGGAACCGGTAGGAATTATACAGGAACGGGCACAGCATCGTGTCCCTCCAAGTCCAGCCCCTGTTTGCAGGTGCCAAAATATCCGAGGCGGTGGGTGTGAAATCAGTGCAGGTCTTGCCCGGGTGCTCCTGCAGTCCCTCCCTTTGCAAACTGGCTTTACTGGGACAGAAAATTACCCCCTCCCACAAAAAAAAAAACCCTATGAAATGGCAAATGCAGCTTGAGCACCGTCACTCTGGGCAGGAGCATGGGAACAGCCCAGCCCAGACAGGGGGATGAAAATGATGAATTTGGTAGCACTGGGTGGTTCCGAGATGCCCCTTGGAGCTACAGAAGAGCTCGGGGATAAGTTTAGGTCTCTGGCCCATGTCTCCTCGGGTGCGTAGGGATGCTTCAGAGCCCCACAAGGAATTTGGCGAGGAGGAGGAGGGTGAAATTCCTTCGGGTCCCTGGTGACCCCTTTCTCCATCAGAGCTGTACAGCTACACCGAGGAGCCCGAGCTCAGCACCAACAGGAGATGCTTCGAGGAGGACTTTCACGCTCAAGGTACCAGCTCTGGGCTCAGCACCCTGGGGCTTGGGGGCCTCGCCCGGGCAAGAGCAGGACCCCTGGGGAAGCACCCGGCTGGTTGTCGTGTCCCCTTTCCAGTGCAGGGCAGGAGGTGGCTGGAGCTGGACCGGGCTCAGCAGAAGGCCTACGTCATGCGCCTGCTGGATGGGCTGGAGGTTGTCAACAGGGACAAGCGGCTCAAAGTAGCACGGGCCATCCTCTACCTGGCACAGGGTAAGGACCACATCCCCCACCCGCTGCCTGGCCTCATCACGGGGGGGTTGGGAGAAGCCTTCTCTTGGGGTTGCACCAGGTCGGTGCGGTGAAGTTTCTTCCCGGGATGGTCCTGTGTGCTTCAGGGCTTCAAAGGCAGCTCCCTCCTAACCAGTGCCTCCCTTCGGGCCTCTCCAGGTGTCTTCGGAGACTGTGATAATGAAGGCGATGTCCTGCACTGGTCTCGACAAAATAGCTTCCTTCTGTACCAGCTGGGAACCTTCACCGCCTTCCTGGAGCTCCTCAACATGGAGATCGAGTGAGAGGAACTGCACTGCCCTCACCTGCCTCACCCTCCTTGTTCTCTTCTTCATCTTATTCTTTCTCCTTGCCCTCCTCACTCTCCTCCTCTTCATCTTCTTCTTCCCCATCTTTCTCACCCTCTTCTTCCATCCTCCTCACCCTCCTCTTCTTCATCTTCTTTCTCCCCATCCTCCTCACCCTCTTCATCTTCTTTCTCCCCATCCTCCTCACCCTCTTCTTCTTCCCCATCCTCCTCACCATCTTCTTCCATCGTCCTCACACTCATCCTCTTCATCTTCTTTCTCCCCATCCTCCTCACCATCTTCTTCCATCCTCCTCACACTCATCCTCTTCGTCTTCTTTGTACCCATCCTCCTTGCCCTCTTCTTCTCTCTCCTTTCTCCTTCTCCTCTTCTTCCTCCTCCTCCTCACTGAGGACCAGGGAGGTCCCGCAGCCACGGCACGTTCCCCAACATGGTGTTTCCACTGCTGCAGACGTAGGCTGGGGGTTGGGACGAGGAGCAGCCCGTGCCCAGTGGTTGTCACTGAGCTCTTCCCCTTCCCCGCAGCAACAGCCAGGCCTGCAGCAGCGCCCTGAGGAAGCCGGCCATCTCGCTGGCTGACAGCACGGAGCTCAGGTACCCCCCCTGCGCCCCACTAACACGTGGAGGCTGTGGGACAGCCTCTGGGGACAAAGCGGCCTCTGCCTGGCAGTGTCATCTCCCTGCCGTGCTGTCCCGGCAGGGTGCTGCTCAGTGTCATGTACCTGATGGTGGAGAACATCCGTGTGGAGCAGGAGGCAGATCCCCCTGAGTGGAAAACCTGCCGGGAGACCTTCAGGATGGAGCTGAGTGAGCCACAGAGTTCATTGTGCCCTAAACGGGTCCCTTTGTCATGCTGGACCAGCGGGGAGACCTCAATGATGGGGAATCTGCTCTGAACCTGCTCCTGATCCCTCTCTCCACCAGGTTTCCCTGTGCACACTGAAGAGCCATTTGCTCTTCTGCTCTTCACGATGGTGACAAAGTTCTGCAGTGGCCACGCTCCACACTTCCCAATGAAGAAGGTCCTGCTCCTGCTCTGGAAGGTGCTTCTGGTGGGTGCAAACCATTCCTTTTTCCAGAAACCAGTCCTTTTGGGAATAGTGCTTATGCAGCCTGGATGTTCCTCACTATTCAATCCAACCATAACGAGGTTATTTAGGGTGGCACAGGAAGCTGACACAAGGCGAACGGTTTCTTCTGGGACGAGGGTGGGCTGAGCCATGCAGAGGACGTGGGGTGGGGGAGAAGTCTGCAGAATGAACCAGTGACGTGGTTTCTTCATCCTCAACTCTCCGGTTGGATGGCCCTGGAAGCCCAGAAGAACCATGTGGTCCGGGTGGGATGTCTCCTCCCTGTACTCTCACTTCTCTTGTTGGTCCCTAGTTCACGCTGGGTGGATTTGAAGCCCTGCAGGCGATGAAGGTGAGGAAGCGGGAGGAGCTGGGCCTGCCGCCCTTGCCGGAGGACAGCATCCAGGTGATGCGCAGCATGCGCGCCGCTTCGCCTCCCACCTACTCCATCGAGCTTATGGAGCAGCAGCAGCAGAAGCGGGGTCACCGCAGCCGGAGGGTAAGAGTGGGCTCATCCTCCTGGCACACGACCCAGGATGTTTTTTCAATGGGGATCATCATCCGTTCAAGGAGCCAGCCTGTGCTTGGGAGCGTGTTTCCCTTCCTCCCCCAAGTGCATTTTCCAGTTTCATAGATTCATAGAATAGTTTGGGGTTGCAAGGGCCCTTTAAATGCCACCTAGTCCAACCCCCACTGCCATGAGCAGCGACATCTTCAACTAGACCAGGTTGCTCCAAGCCCCGTCCAACCTGGCCTTGAACCCCTCCAGGGATGGGGCAGCCACAGCTTCTCTGGGCAACCTGGACCGGGGGCTCACCGCCCTCACAGCCAAGAATTTCTGCCTCACATCTCATCTCAATCTCCCCTCTTTCAGTTAAAACCCTTCCCCCTCGTCCCATGGCTCCCCTCCCTGATCCAGAGTCCCTCCCCAGCTTTCCTGGAGCCCCTTGAGGGACTGGAAGGGGCTCCAAGGTCTCCCCGGAGCCTTCTCTTCTCCAGGCTGAACCCCCCCAGCTCTCTCAGCCTGTCCTCACAGCAGAGGGGCTCCAGCCCTCCCAGCATCTCCGGGGCCTCCTCTGGCCCCGCTCCAACAGCTCCGTGTCTCTCCTGTGCTGAGGCCCCAGCGCTGGAGGCAGCACTGCAGGGGGGTCTCCCCCGAGCGGAGCAGAGGGGCAGAATCCCCCCCCTGGCCCTGCTGCCCACGCTGCTGGGGATGCAGCCCAGGCTGCGGGGGGCTTTCTGGGCTGCCAGCGCACATTGCCGGCTCACAGCCAGCTTTTCACCCACCAGTTCCAGTTGCAGCAGATCAGCCCTGCGATGCACTTGATCCAGGGGAAGTGGGAGGACATCCCGACCCTGTGGCAAAGAGCTGATAAGCACTGAGGAGCAAACTGCTCACAGCAAGCTTGCCTTTATTTAACTCCATTCCTGGAGTTGCTGTGTTATGGTCTGAGGATGAAAACGCCTCTTTTGCTAGGGGAGAGATGTCAGATGGTAGCTCCAAAAGTGAAGATGGAAAATGGGGTCACATCTCCTAGAGCAGCAAGCTTAGAGGTACAGAGGGGGCTGTTCTTGTCCAGGCTCTGGTGGCAAGAGCTAGGAAGCAAATTCTCACCTGAGGAACATTTGGGAGCTTGATCCTTCCAGGATGGAGAGGTCTGGTGCCGGTGGCTGGGAGGGAAATGAAATCCACGGAGTGACTTGGGAGAGCTGGTGGAGTCTCCCAGACCTGGGAGTCCTGGTGGACAACAGGATGACCATGAGGCAGAATGTGCCCTTGTGGCCAAGAAGGCCTGGGGGGCATCAAGAAGAGTGTGGCCAGCAGGTGGAGGGAGGTCATCCTCCCCCTCTGCTCTGCCCTGGTGAGGCCACACCTCGAGTGCTGTGTCCAGTTCTGGGCTCCCCGGTTCCAGAAGGACAGGGAACTGCTGGAGAGGGGGCAGCAAAGGGCTGCCGAGACGCTGAGGGGATGGAACATCTCTCCTGTGAAGAAAGGCTGAGGGATTTGGGTCTCTTCAGTCTGGAAAAGGACAACTGAGGGGGGAATCTTATCAACACTTATACTGACAGGGTGGGTGTCAGGAGGATGGGGCCAGGCTCTTTTCAGTGGTGCCCAGTGACAGGACAAGGGGTAACGGGCACAAACTTGACCATAGGAAGTTCCATCTCAACACGAGGAGGAACTTCTTTGCTGTGAGGGTGGCAGAGCCCTGGCACAGGCTGCCCAGAGAGGTGGTGGAGTCTCCGTCTCTGGAGACATTCCAAACCCGCCTGGACACATTCCTGTGCAACCTGTTCTGGGTGACCCTGCTCTGGCAGGGGGGTGGATGAGATGACCTCCAACCTCCAACCCCTTCCAACCCCTACCATTCTGTGATTCTGTGACTTGAATTTCTCCTTCCCCTTCTGCTGCAGCCCCTGGTGAAGCAAGACAGTTTGGATATCTACAATGAGAGAGACCCCTTCAAGAATGATGAAGCAGGAGTGGACGAAGAGGAGAACGACGATGTGGACAGCGGGATCGAGGGGGAACTGGACCTGATGGAGCGGGACACGATTATTCCCGCAATGCCTGCTCAGCGCCCACCCATCGAAAGGGTGTCGTTCCCCAAAGGGCTCCCCTGGGCCCCCAAAGTCAGGTAAATCCACCTGGCTTCACTGCGGTCCTCCCCAGTCCTACCTGTCCTGGAGTTCATTGCAGGCTGAGCGTCAGTCTGCGGCAAGTTTGTTGGCCTCTGGCAAGTTGAACTGAAGTGACTCCAGTTCTTTTTTTTTTGTCTCAGTTGGTCCTTTCTGGACTGGGTTTAGCTGAGCCCTTCCGCAGGCTTTACAAACCAAGCATGGCCAAGCTTGGCCACTAAGTGGCAATCCCATTTTGGACATCCCAGGTTGTACTGGGAAGGATGCTTGTGCTGGAGGGCTGTGGGAGCAAGGTCGGCTTTCCCAACCAGCACCAATGGGTCTCGGTAGGGCAAGGTCCTAGACTAACCATCTTGGGAACTCATTAATGCCATTGCCTCTTGCTTGTTGAGTGGGACTCTGTGTTGCCAGATGAAGCCTTCTTGAGTGGCCTTGCTCTAAGGTGAAAAATTGGAGAAAAACATCTGAGGATAAAGAAGTTGGTGTCTTCCCTTCCTAAGACCAGTTCTGCTACACATGATACGGGGAACATTAGGAAAAAAGGGTGAAAACCTCTGCCCTGTTCCCTCTAATCCATGGTGAGGTTTTTATGCTGTTGATCCGAAGTCTGAATTTAATCCAGCATCTTTAAAACACAGGAGCAAATACATCTTTTTGATGCGGAAGCAGTGACGGGGTTAAGTGTGTCTCTCCAGAGCACTCCTCGCAGGGGCATGGCAAGAACTGGTTTCTCACGTGGGTCTTTGCACACACGGTGCTGTGGTACTCCACGTAACTTAATGCTCTCAGCTTCGATATCAAATTATCGTCGTTTTTCTTGGCTGGTGCCTGGAAATCCAGCTGGGTTTCTTTCTGCCTGTGAGAGCCTTGGCTCACGGTTCGTGTCCTACTTGTAGAGCTGAGACCCTGACCAGTTCTCATGAAAGATGCCCAAGGTGGACAAGATGTCAGCTTGCTCTCTTGGAGCAGCATGTCCTCTGCCAGACTGTGGAGACAACATTTGTTCACTCAAAGCGAGCAGATGCTACTTGAAGATGCGTGTGCTAGGAGCACAGAAGGCGGATAAAAAGGTGCTGGTCACAGAAAAGTCCTCTCCATTTATTTGCACATTCCCATGGAGCTGCACAGCAAATACAAATGGTTTTGGTTCACATCGCTGCCAACCAGCAAGAGCAATGGTGGCTCTAGCCCACTGCTGTTAAGACCTCTAGAAATTAATCCTAGAAAGCTCAAATGTTCTTGCTGGTGCCACTGAGCAACGTAGGCTGTGATCTGGTATATGTCTCTTTTACAACCTTCTCCTTGTTTTTGTTTCTCTGCTGCTCCCTCAGACAGAAAGACATCGAGCATTTCCTGGAAGCGAGCAGGAACAAATTCATCGGATTCACTCTGGGACAGTGAGTATTACGCGTGCACATCCGACAAAGTCTGTCCCCTAGCTCCCATCAGTGCAACTTGACTGGTGGAAGGTGTTCACAGAGCTTAGGTTTCCTCAACTCAACCAGCCTAAGGCATGCTTGGGACGATGCGGCGTAGTGCTGGATTTCGCTGGGGCTGCAGCAGTGTACTCGACGTTATACAACCATGTTCTTGGAGATGTTGGTCTCCAAGGACCTCTTTCTATTAAAAATCAGACCCAGCCTAGAATAAGTGACCTCTGGCCCAAGCCAGAGACTGGTTTCATGAGTGAGGGAGTTGGGACAATCTGGTATCCACAGCAAATTGCCCAGTTTGTGAATAAATCAAGCTGTGGATGCAGAGTCACCCTGGCACGGGCCCAGCATGGTGTATTTGTTTTTAGGTAAGGTGCTGGGCTCAAGCCAGCTCCACGCAGAGACCTGATTTCAGCCCAATTCTTCACCCCGACGTTGCCCCTCTCTTGTACAGGTTTTGCTGGGGAGGAGGTGGGAGGGCAGGCAGCTCACGCCAACAGCTCTCCCAATTCCTGACCCATGTGGGATGTGTTCAGAAGACTCAGTAGACTACAGGCTCCCTCTTTTGCCTTGTGTGACATGGAAGTGTTAAACCCAGATCTTCTTCCCAGCCTCGTGCTTATCTTCTTTCATCCCCCACAGAGACACCGAAACCCTGATAGGGCTGCCACGGCCCATCCATGAAAGCGTGAAGACACTGAAGCAGGTGAGATGGTGGCTCCATGTGTGGTGCTTGGGTGAAGCAGCCCAGAAAGCCTTGCTGAATGGTAATCAGCTTGTCTAACCTCATCCCTTGCTATTTTTGCTCCGTGGCACTCAGCAGCTGCTCTGAGGTGGTATCGGGCCCGAGGGGATCTCATGGGGGTGGGGAAATCATTGGCCAAGATCACCAGGGCCATAAGCGGACTGGAGGGCATCAAGTCTCATACACGTAAACGTTGTGATGCAGCACTTAAAACAGTTTCAAGTTCCTCAGATGTATGCTCTTAGCCCACAGTAAATATTTCATGTGAATTTAGTCTTCTGCTCCTCCTCAGCTGATGCACAGCAACGCCTTCAGTCTGAGCTCTCGCTGCCTTGCGAAGTTAATCCGATGAATCCAGTAAAGGTCTAAATGGCTTGAGAGGAGCTCAATATCCGTGGCATGCGGTGTGGGATCCTCACATCTAACCTCCAACTGAAACGCAGTTACTGGAGGGAGTGAGAGGGTCCCTTCTTGTTAGTTATCACAGGAAAAGCTTCTGGAGCATCTTGCAGGAATTGGGGCAAAAAATGGAAAAACTGAGTCCTCACTGCAATTCCAAGTAGATTGTCCAGCAATTGGACATAACCTTTTTCTGAGGTGTAACACTGCTGTGTCCTGGCAAGCATTTGCCATGTTGTGCTTCGAAGGTGACAGACTTCAAGAGCTGGATTTGGACATGCATGCCCAGACCTATGCTGTTCCCAGGGGGAAGCATGGCCAGCCTTGGCTCCTGCAGTGCTCCACATGGAGTGAGACACCTCCAGAGGGCAACTGACCCTATCTGAGGTCTGGATTGCCTTTTGGAGACGATTTTACTTACTCCATTTACTTACAGAGAGATCCTAGAAGGAGTAGGTGGAAGTAATCAAAGGCATGATGTGTGAGGGGCTTCAGGGACAGAGGGATGTCCCCCACAAAAATGAGATCTCCATGTATCTGCTGGGACCTATACACCTAACGAGATACTACTGAAATCAGCAACTGTTGTCATTGCCGAGTGTGTTTTATCTTTCAGTTGTGAAATTGCTCTGCCTCTGTGTATTTTGCCAGCACAAGTACATTTCCATCTCAGACGTCCAGATCAAGAACGAGGAGGAGCTGGAGAAGTGCCCCATGTCTCTGGTAAGAAGCTGCTGCACCCCATCACTAGATAGACCTGGGGAAGATTTTCAAGGTGTCACAGAAATCCGTATGTTCTCCATGATCCTTAGGACACACATTGGATGCTCTTTTTTCTGGAAGTCCATATCTTGATCAAATTTAGCAGTGGAGAAAGGCCTGGAGCTTCCCGCAGTCGGCACGCAGCTATGTTCATCATTAAGTCCTCAGGCTGGGTTTTATGGAGGTGACTGACATATCTCAAGTGTGTGGACTGAAAATACTTAATTTTCCCTTGTTTCTAATGTTTCTCTGTGCTAGGGGGAAGAGGAAGTCCAGGAAACCCCTTGTGAGATCTTGTATCGAGCAATGTTGTACAATCTCCCCCAGTATATGGTAAGCCCGAGTTTCTTAAAAGTAGAGAAGAGCTTTTGAGCAGGGAATGGTGCCAATCTGTGAGCTTCAGAGCTCAGCACGGGGCTGCTGGGGTATGTTCAGGACTTGAATGGTGAGATTTTGGTGGGAATCCAGAGCAGAGTTGGGTGGAAAGTACAGCCCAAGAGGAGGGAATCCGAAGATCAAGGGGTACAGGTAGATACCCAGGGACACGGTCAAATAGTTGGAGACAGGTCAGTGGTTGGAAAATAAGATGTGTGTGGAGGAATAAGGAACAAAGTCCTCCATGTTGGTGGGAACTCAAAACTGGCTCCTGCCCTCCGGACAGCAAGGGGAACCAGTTGGGGATGGCCCCACGTTATACCTTGAGCTGCATGAGCTGTAGTATTTACCAGCAAGTCATTGGATGTTGACACAGGCATCTTCACTTCTGACCTCAAGAAGCAGCCTACAGACTTCACTCGTCCCTTGAGCCTTTGTCCTTCTTGCTGAGATTAACTTTCCATTACGATATCGCGCTGATCTCTGAGCACGATGGCTTGCTGGGCCAGGAACCAAACTAAACCGTCATCATGCTTTACGTGGTTCAGCAAACAAGGTGGTAATGCCTTCAGGTCTCTGCCAGCCTGGCTGTGCTCTCAACAGCTATTCAAACTGTGGAGAGTCTGTAGGTTATGACTTTCCTTACAGGGACATCCCTTGCAGCCTTCCCATGGCCCCAAGAGATTCCCAGAGGAATACAATGCATGTCCTGAAATTCAGTTACGCTGCCAGGTTGGATGAGGCTTTGAGCAACCTGGAATGTGTCCCTGCTTGTGGCAGGGGGACGAGGTGATCTTTAAGATCCCTTCCAACCCAAACCATTCTGTGATTCTATGATTCTAAGATGCTGATTGGGTCACTTCCACTCTGTCGATATGGAGAGACAAACACAGATAGAAATGCGTAAGCTCCAGGTGTCCCTTGCATTATTTTATCCATACTCAGGTACTCATGATGCATTAAGTTAAAGCTAAAAGAGAGCTGCCATGCTGCCCACACCTGGCCTGTCCATTCAGGGTATAAAAAGAGAGGTTGAGCCTTGGCATAGTCAGTCTATCACGGTGAGCAGAGCTTGGGCTGGTGAAACCCTATAGACTTGGCTTGAAGTTGTCCAGTTTCACCAATTGAAGGGGAAGGAAGGAATGCCCCTTCCTGGGAGCATCCCTCCATGCCTGTCCTCCCCTGCAGATAGCTTTGCTGAAGATCCTCCTTGCTGCAGCGCCCACCTCTAAAGCCAAGACTGACTCCATCAACATCCTGGCAGACGTGTTGCCTGAAGAGATGCCGTAAGTCCTTGAGGAGGTGGCCACCAGCCATCCCAGCTTTGCCAGGAAGTCTTGGACCGAGCAGGAGAGTTGGGGTTTGCCGATAAGTTCAGCAGGTTCCAGATTTGGGATGTCTCTTTGGATGGGTGCAAGCTACTGTTGCTGCCAGGGCAGAGGGCTGAAAGCCGAGGATGTGAACGCCAGTTTTTCAGGAGCGTTAACAATTTGAGTGCAGTTGGCAGCCGCTGTGCTCTGCTAGCTAAGTGACACAAATTATAAAATCATACTAATTGACACAAATCATGAAGCCGCGTGAGCATATGGCAGGTGTCCTTCGTACCACTCCCCCAGGACTGCTGGCGGAGGGCAATCAGCTTTTTTTTTTTTTCCCTTTTTTAATGCACTTCGGTGTCACCAGACAGGAGGGGATGGAAATGGGAGTCCCAGGGGGAAGCGAGGGTCCCTGTTTCTGTAGGGCCTGTCCAGATGAATAAGAACTCAACAGTCCCTTTGTCCTCCTTGCTCCCATACCCACTGTGCTGTTCTCTTCTTTCCCTCCAACCCAGCATCACCGTTCTTCAGAGCATGAAACTGGGGATTGACGTGAACAGACACAAAGAGATCATCGTGAAGAGCATCTCGGCTTTGCTGCTGCTGCTCCTCAAGCACTTCAAGCTGAATCACATCTACCAGGTAGGCGTAAAGAAGGGGTCGGCCATTGCCAAGCTGGTCTTGAAGCCAGTGTGTCCTGATAGACCCTCTCCAGGAAGGGTTTCCATGAGGAGCTGCAGATCGCTTTTCCGTAGCGATGAACCCCAGCCCCGGGCCAGGATTTGTATAGAGTTACTCAGGCAGGGATAACCTGCCTGCAGTATATCTCCGACTGTGTTTTGACAGGATCGTTTCCACTCACGTGGAAGGAGTTTTCTGCCTTTGGGAAAAATTCGTGCTGTGGCTGATCAGGTTAAAATTTAGGAGATATCATGAGCACAAGCCTGCCCAGCAGAAGGGGGAAGGGGAGGGGGTTAGGCAAGACCCTCTTTTGCTCTGTCTCATCTCCAATGACCAGAAATAGTGCTGGGGAGGACCTCGTGAGGTCAACTAATCTGGTCCTCTGTCCCTCAGCAGGATCAAGTTCTTGGGGCTCCAGTTTCAACAGAGCCTGGAGGTCTGGGTCCTAGATGCAATCTGATTTTTGTTTTATCTGCATGGCACCGATCGAACTGCACCCACACGAGGGCTTTCCTTGATTAAAAAAGGACCGAGGACTGATCTGAGCTGTGGCCTGGGCCCAGTTCTCCACCCATTCTGCAAGTCAAACAATTAGTGTTTTCTAATTATTTTTTTTTTCTTTTAAAGGTTTCAGCATGGTACAAATCCAACTGTGTTATGAAGCCCACTGATATTTATCTGAGGATAAATATAAATCCATATATTGGATTGGATAACATGAAACAAACCCCAACATTTTTACAATCCTGGATTTGTTCCCCCCACATCCCTTCATTTATTTTTCTCGCTTCACCCCCAAAACAGCTCCTCTCATTTCTTCCTCCATGGCAGGAGGACCCTGGCAGTCTGGCACTAAGTCTGGAGAAAGCTGTGGGGTTTTCTCCCCCTGATTCTGCTTTTGGGTCTGCTTTTGGGTAATTTGGATAATTTCTTTTGGTGATGAAGCTGCTCTCAAGCACCGCCCCAAAAACCACCGCTGGGGCTCAGATGATGCTTCCAGCATCAATGGAGGCAGTGGAAGGTAGTGGAGAGCGTGGCTGGTCCAGGCTCTGCTGGGGGTCACCCCGTGCCCGCCGGCTGCCACGTTGGTGCGGCAGCAACCACACGGACCTGCACACCAACACAAATCACGGGGTTTTTGTCTCGGTTCTGTGGAGATTTGGTGTTTCTTATGCCAACAGAGAAAGGCCATCAAATTATTGCATTTCAGCATTGTCTTCGGTCCGATCCTATATAACATACGAGTCACTGGCAGCTGCATTTCAAAGCAATGAGAGCATCTCAGATGCCGGCTAGCGGGGACTGCCGATTACTCACTCGCAAATAACGGCGGCGGTGTGTCATCGGCTGGGTACCGGGTGTCGACAGCTGGTACCAGGCCGAGCGGAGACGCGTAGGAACAAACTGTTTCTTCGCTCTCAGATTTGGGATGTTGATTGCAGGTTAGTGAGAGGCATGGGCAGGATGGGATAGGATATTGCTGCTGTTTGTGTCTGTCTCTTTGGAGAACAGTAGAGATTTGTTGTATTATGCAGCTGTACATACCTGGACCATTTAATGTTTAGAGGAGAAGAGAAATTAAAAGCTTATATGAAGGTAAGAGTATATTTTTCAGTCAAAATTTGAAAAGGGAATGGGGTTAGCGTGTAACTGCAATAGGAATTGTTGTATTTTGTCATGTGATAGCTACACCTCCTCCTTCCCTCTTCCCCATACACTGTTTTGCCACAGATTTTATTTTGAAAAGCTACGCTGCAGTCCTTAGGTGCAGCTATTCCTGAACTACTGCCATAAAGTTTGTGTCTCCACTCTACGGCAAACAGTTTTCCAGCTGGTGGGAGTTGCTGTATGTGATGCAAGCCTCATACAGCCGAATTCTGCAAGGAGAAGATGGTCTGCGAGGTGTCTAGAGCAAACCATCAAGACCGCTTTGCTTTTGGCTGGAAATGGGTTTCCATTCCCAGGTGGTGCTCCCAGTTGTTCCAGCTAACGTTGACGCCTTTCACTTCTCTTCCTCAGTTTGAGTACGTGTCCCAGCATTTGGTGTTTGCCAACTGCATCCCGCTGATCCTGAAGTTCTTCAACCAAAACATCATGTCTTATATCACTGCCAAAAACAGGTACAGCTGCTTCTGGGGAAGAGAGGGATGATGGAGCAGGGAGGCTTTGTGCATGAGGAACGTGCGGTGGGACCGAGTGACCTCTGGTCCCTACCAGGCACGGCTTTGGGGCAGTATGCTCTCCACTACAGGAATACACTGGAGCGGAGCAAATCCCTTCTGCTTAATGAGGAGGACTGGATGGGGGCTTTCCGATCTCTCCCTAGCCTACTAAAATACACATAGACCCATATCTCTTGCTGACTGTAGGCTTGTTTTCATCTTTACGTGGACTCCTGGAAAGCTGTACAGTGCCACCAGGCATCTGTGGGCCGCAGCGTCAAAAAGGCCAGATGGGGTAGCACCTTCTAGTTATTTTCCACTATAATTCAGCTTTCCTGACTTCTTCAGGTTTTGCACAGTTGTCACTGACTTTTACTTCTGATTTGAGAAAGACACCAGCCCCGTTTTGAGCCTGTACGGGGACTGGCTGGAGTACGGCATGTCAGCATAAGAACTGAAAGAGCTTTCACAACTCAGTAGGACTGGGTAGGATTTCCCCGTTCGGAGGGGAGCACCGCAGGGGATGTTGCTGTTGGAATGATGAAAAGATCCTTTTTGTTGCTTTTTGATGCTCTTTTTGTTGCTCTTCAGCTGCATGTGTAGGCTGGTCTGTCTCCTGCATGGTATGGTTGCGTATGTGTGAGAAGGCACGCATGGAAAAATAGAAAGTAATATATTAATTCTCTTGCTGATAAACGTTTCCACTTTGGGTCCTGTGCTTTAAAGGCACATAAGCGAGGAGGAAACGTAGCTCAGGAGCACTTTGCTCCCTCCGATAGAGGTTTTACAGGCAGGATAACGCTCCTATGAAATGAGGTGGGGTGTGCAGCTGGATGCTGTGATCCAGGGAGGTTTAGCTGTGCTACACTCCTGCTTCTGTCTGCATGGCACTTCCAGTTTTAGGATGAGGATGGGTGGGAGGTAGCGAGAAGCATCTGTCCTTGTGGTCAGACAAGCCCTTCCCAGGCCAAACACTTTAAAATAAAGCCTGTTTTAGGGGATCTCCCAACCTTGGGTTTCACCCTGGCTTGCCTCTGACTCAGTGATAGTTACAAGTCAGCTTGTTGTTCAGCTGCTGAATTTAAAAACAAAAAAATAGCAAACGAGAGAACACAAGAACTGAAGCTGTGTGATAGTGCATGCTTTGTTTTAGAATGGTGCACATCTCAGGGCACGGAGAGCATCAGCGTGTGTGTATGTATACATTGTATGCATTATATATATGTATACACACACACATTTCTTTCTTTTTTTTTTATTGGCTACTTTTACAAAGACAATAGGCCTGGAGGGCATTGAAAGACCTGATGCCCTCCTTGTGAATTTTCTTGCTGCTAATCAGATGTCTCCATTTTAACCTAAGACCTGGTTTGTGTTTGGGTTTGTTTTTTTTTTTTCCTTTTTTCAAATGTGCATATGAATAACCAATCTGTCATGTCTTAATGGATCCAAATCCTTCGAGTCCTTGTTAGCGCACTCAGGGTGGGTTTTGGAGCCAAGCGGAATCGACGTGCTCCATTAAGCTGAGAGGTGAGGCAGCGGTGAGGCAGGGAGCCCGTTTGGATGCCGTCTGTGCAGCCGGGAAGGCGGGAGGGAGGCAGGGCTGCACGGCACCGGCTGCAGGCTGGTTCACGTGCCCAACGTGGCTCGCTGGAGATGGGATTGCTACCGATCCAAACCACTTGCTGCATAAGGCTGCCATCGCAATTCAAACCCCGAGCACAGGGAAGATGTTACAGATTGCTGGGCATAACCACGTATATCATCTTAAAAAGTTGCTTTCATATTTACCTGGTTCTTAATGAGCCTCTTCTTTACTCTCTTCCACAGCATCTCCGTCCTGGATTATCCGCATTGTACAGTCTGCGATTTGCCCGAGCTCACTGCAGAAAGCCTGGTAAGCAGCACAGAAAGGGTCCTTGTAACCCATATTGCTGTACGCGAGAGGGTGAGAAAGGATTTTTGTTTTCTTTTTTTCTGTCTTCTTTCTCTGTACCCCCCCACCTTTCCAAAATCAGATCTTTTTTTTCCCCCTCCAGACTTGAAAATTCCTCCCATCGCTATTCTGACTCCCTGTCAGCTATGGGGAGGTGGGGAGGATGCACTGCTGGCATTGCGCACCCCATAAAAATAGTTGGGTTTAGGGTTTTCCCTTTTTCTTCTCCAAACGAGAGAGCCTGCTTTAAAAAGGGTTGGCCCAGAGGCCATTTCTTCCCGGGTTTAAATTGCTCTGAGCGCTCACATTTCATAAAATGCCCGTAGATTAAGGAATGAACCAAATTCCCTACGGAGAGGAGACTAGAAGTATTACGGAGACTGGCAGCACTGTGGGTGGTGTGAATACACGGAGTACAGATGAGACATTAATGCTGGCAGGTTCATAACTACAATAATTCAAATGCAGAACAGGTTGGACACGGACAGGGCGCAGAGCAGGGACAAGCTTTGGGGTTAATAGGGAGGGGAGTCAGAGGGAAGGGAGACCCTAAATGATGCAGGAATCGTTAAGAAGGAGCCTGACGAAAACCAGTCCAAGCAGGGATGATCTCATGTTACCTGGCTGCTAAAATCTTAAACCTATGTCATTTTCCTTAGCTTTATAAAGGTTAAAATCATTCAAGTGAAAGATTTTACCTAGTTTCTACAAGCCAAAGTTGCTCACAAATCCCTCCGAGGTTGTTGTCAGCAAAACTGATTTTATTGCCACTGTAGCCACGGCATTTCTGATGTGCCGCTGCGATGCAAATTCGTGCCGCGAGTTGATTATGCCAGATCAAATTTATATAAAAACCCGCTGTGGAGCACGTGTGGGTGGGTGAGGGATGGTCACGCGTGGCTAGCGTGCTGGCTCGGTCCTCTGCTGCTGTCCTACGTGCCTTTCCACCAGAGCTTCTTGCCTCCTTTTGGATGCCTGCTCGGGACGACAGCTCCTGGACATCACCTCCTTCCTTATCAAGGGGATCAGTCCCCTGTTTTGTGCTGGTCCACGGGCTACTTACCGAAGGCTGGGTGCCCTGGCCAGGCTGGGTGCCCGTCCAGCCCTGACAGGCTCCCACCGACCACATCCTGGCCCGATGGGGACATCTAGCGACATGTCACCGAGCGCTCCGATGGCTCATGCTAATCCTTACGCTCACGCTAAGCTTTATGGCTGTAGGAGAAGACTGAACTTTTTTAGTGAAAATATTCCCAGTTACCCTTTCCCAGTAGGGTCTGGTCCCCAGTTTGGGAGCTGTTGCATTAGATGACAGTGCCTCATAATTTTCCTCCAGCAGACATGGACGTTAGCCTCATGGGAGACTAATTTTATTAGAAAATATGCAGAAACCAGCTTGAATTTTACCGTGTGTGTTCATCTTTAGGAGGTTACCCATGAATGTAAGGATTTAATAGAAATTAAACATGCCCTAGTACTTCAGAGGCATACGCTTGGGCACATATTTACGTTTCTTCAGCCAACATTTTATGCGTTGTTTTAGCTTTATTTTTTTTAACACTCGGATGCACTGATTTTAACATCCCAGCCGTTAGCGGCTATAACAGATGATTACGCTTTCAGTGAGTTTCAGTGAGTTGAGCGCAGGATCGTGTGCGTTTGGTTTACTTCCACGGAAAACCAGGACGAGTTCAGCAGTGCCGTTTCCAGAGGAGGGACCCTTTGGTTGTGGGGTAACTGCTGTCCCCGCAGGGTGTAAATCATGAGTGGCTGCAGTCCTGGCGAGGTAGTAGAGGCTTCACCCATCATTATAGGACCGGCTCTGACTCCTTGCTCATCCCCATCTCCCCTCTCCTGTCACTCCCCTCCAGCTCCCCGTGTTTGGGGAGGGGGCTGCAGAGGACTCTGCTCCACCGTGTCGTGGTGCCAGGGGGAGGGTAACAGGAGACAGGGGCAAAAAGGGGATTAAAGTCTGTTTAGTCTGTTCCCTCCTTCCGTAAATCTGATGGAAAGACTCTCTTACTTGAAGCTATAGAGACAATATCAGATTGGTAACAAAAATAAATCCATCTGCCTGTGAAATATTAGCTTATTCTGCTGGGGTCTTTTGGGAAAAACTACTTGGCGCAGAGGGAGCAGATTAGGACTGGGCACCGATACGAAACCACACGGGCACTGTCCTGAGCTGGTACCCCCAGAGCTGCCCGCAGCATCTGCGGATGCCTCGGTGACATCTCGGTGACATCTCAATGACATCTTTGTGACATCCCACCTCTGCGCTCTGCTGTGCAAGCTCGGCTGTGTGCGCAGCATCCTCCAGCGCAGACGTAGCCTCTGCTGGCAGAAAAGTGCATTTGCTCAGAGTGGCTTTTACCAAATTCCACGAATTAAATAAATCAGAAGCACTTTCTTGTTGGCCCCTAAAAATTATAAGTACAACAGAGTTTTTACCAGCATACTGAAATGATAGGTTTGGTGCTTGCTTTTAAGAACAAAGGCATTATGCTGGTGGGATTTTCTTCGGTAAATCTGGTTTTGAAGCTGGATTAGACACTGACAGAAGGGGCTCCCTGGGGTCATCCCCAAACTCTCCTCCTGAGGCTGCCCAGAACCTGGATAGCGCAAAATACTGTGGTTTTCCCATGAGTTGTTGCGGCTGTAGCCGGCTGTAAGTGGTTTATAAATTAAGCAGCACTTGTTTCTGCTCTCATCCCCAAATAGGTTATTTGTGGGACACTTCTGCCGTGCTCAGTGCTGTTCAAACATAAAACAAGTTACTGTAGTGGTGGAATTACTGCTCAGATGGGCCACGGGCAATATTTACGCAAGCTGGAGCTGGCGTTTACTACAGCTCCAGTATTACATTTAGCTAATACTTAAAATAATAGATCAGCTGCACTTAAGCCAGAGGGGATCTTTGTTACAGAAAAGTCTTGTCCTCCTGATACAAACGCTGCTCTTTGTCATCCTGCGTTGTTATGTGATTTCCTTTTATTTCTCTGTAATATGTCCTGTAAGCATGTGGTAATTTATGAATTAATTTATATAATTAACAAAAACTGTTTTCTAAGCAGTGGTGATCACTAGGCTGTAATTTGCTCTCTGACTGTAAACAACGAATACGATTCTACCACAATATATATATCCCGTGACGGAATGATGTGATTTATCTTAGCTCTTACTCTAAACCGAAATGCAAATTAAAACACTGAGTCTGTGTGTTTCAGAATGGTTTTCCCCAGATTCTGTTGGCTTCTCAGCAGCACGATGACAACCCAAGCGAGGAGGTAGCTCCGCTGCTCACTCTGCATCGGAAATAAGACTTGTGGAGACAGTAAAAACAAAGACTTTCTGCACAAGGATGTCTCTGTGCTGTTGAATGGTGCCGTTAGGGTGATGCTTTTCCCTCTCTGCTTTGCAGGAAGCCGGAGACAACAACCAGTTCTGCTGGAGAAATTTATTCTCCTGCATCAACTTGCTGAGGATCCTCAACAAGCTGACCAAGTGGAAGCACTCGAGGACAATGGTAAGGTGATGTCCCGTCTCTCCGAGACCACCGTGGGTTGTCAGCGTTGCGTCTCGAGCGTGTCCCCAGCTCTATGCTGCGGGCTTCAGCCCAGCCGTCCTGCTGAGAGTTTCTCCTGGCGGTGCCGAGGCTTCTGCTGCTTCATCAGCTGCCCATTTTTCTGTCACAGATTTAGGCTTAAATGCAGAAATACTTTTTCTTCTGCAAATAACACTTAGATGACCGTCAAGCCCCCTGCAGCAAGTGTTGGTTATGTTGAACGCTCCTGTTCTACCAGTTTGGGGTTTGTACCATACGCAGACCAGGTGTTAGTGCCCAGAGCCGCGCAGACAGTAGCCGTGTGGCTTTCTTGAACACGTTGTGTGGATTTTTCTTGATTCCTTGACAGATGCTGGTAGTCTTTAAGTCAGCCCCAATACTGAAGCGAGCTCTGAAGGTGAAGCAGGCCATGATGCAGCTGTACGTCCTCAAACTGCTGAAAATCCAGACCAAATACCTGGGGCGCCAGTGGAGGAAGAGCAACATGAAAACCATGTCTGCCATTTACCAGAAGGTGCGGCACCGCATGAACGATGACTGGGCTTACGGCAACGGTGAGTAGTGCCAGGGAAGCATCCTCTCTGCGTGCGGAGCTGAAATCGGCACGTGGCGGGGGTTGACATGGTTTGGCTTATGACCCATTAGGATCCCATAAACCTGTTTGGGTCAGTATCGGGGATTTTTTCAGAAGCCTTAAAGCTCTGTTCAGCACGATCAGGAGGGAATGATTACAGAATCATAGAATCATTTATGTTGTAAAAGACCTTTAACCTAACACTGCCAAGTCCACCACTAAACCGTGTCACTCAGCACCACGTCTTTTAAATCCCTCCAGGGATGGTGACTCCATCACTTCCCTGGGAAGCCTGTTCCAAGGCTTGACAACCCTTTTGGTGAAGGAATTTTTCCTAATATTCAATCTAAACCTCCCCTGGTGCAACTTGAGGCTGTTTCCTTTTGTCCTATCGCCTGTTCGTGGGAGAAGAGACCGACCCCCACCTCGCTACAACCTCCTTTCAGGTAGTTGTAGAGAGCAATAAGGTAATTGATTGCATGAGAAAAGGTGGGAATGAATAATCAGATCAGGATGGGACACGGTCAGCTCAACTCTCCAAGACAAGAGTTTCCACCAAGCCCAGGCCTGCACTTTTGCATTCCCAAATCACTTTCGCCATCAAGCCATTAAACTGTCCTGGAATCCGCACCAAATCTGCACGCTTAGGATGGCCGTGGAGTGAAAGCCTGACTGGTAGCTCTGCAGCTCGCACCTGAGAAACAGCAGCAGTCACAACCCAGCAGTGTGGATGTTCTGAATCCTTAAGCTGAGGCACAGACTGGTTTGTTTAAACAGCTCTCGTGTAGTCTAAATCTGTGTTCTTTGAGAGATGTCATGAAGTTTCTGATCCATGTTTGGATTCATGGGATCCATCAGACAACATACTTTTATTGCCTTGTAAGTACATCCAGCTGCTGCAACAACTGACCCAAGCTTAGGAGAAGAGAAAGTATTAAAATATCTTTTTGCCTTGATAACATGGCCCTAAATTTTTGCTCTGCATGTATCTTCTTTTTAATGAGGATTCAAAAAGAAAACAGGGCAAGAAGTATAAGCCTCTTATCTTAACTTTTTTACAAGGGAGAAAGGCATTATAATTATTTTAGGGTGTTTAATTTCACCTGTAAAAGATATAATCTATTTTTTGAAGACTTGTGTGCTTTTGATAGTCATGACACCACTATGACACTAATTCAGAAGAACCAAATTTAACTTAAATTAACTTAAATTCCTGCTGACTGGAAAAGAGGAAACGTAATCCCTATTTTTTAAAAAGGGAAAAAAGGAAGACCCGGGGAACTACAGGCCAGTCAGTCTCACCTCTGTGCCCAGCAAGATCATGGCGCAGATCCTAAGGCTCATGGAAAATAAGGAGGCTATCGGTGACAGCCACCATGGCTTCACTAAGGGCAAATCATGCCTGACAAATTTGGTGGCCTTCTACGATGGGGTTACAGCGTTGGTGGATAAGGGAAGAGCAACAGACGTCATCTACCTAGATTTGTGCAAAGCATTTGACGCTGTCCCACACAACATCCTTGTCTCTAAATTGGAGAGACATGGGTTTGACAGATGGACCACCCGATGGATAAGGAACTGGCTGTGTGGTTGCACTCAAAAAGTCGTGGTCAATGGCTCGATGTCCAAGTGGCGACCAGTGACGAGTGGCATTCCTCAGGGGTTGGCACTGGGACCATTTAACATCTTTGTTGGCGACATGGACAGTGGGGTTGAGTGCATCCTCAGCCAGTTTGCCGACAACACCAAGCTGTGTGGTGTGGCTGACAGGCTGGAGGGA
>VYZM01004195.1:81060-99949 GCA_013398915.1 Dromas ardeola | reverse complement strand
GCCCTGCTGCCCACGCTGCTGGGGATGCAGCCCAGGCTGCGGGGGGCTTTCTGGGCTGCCAGTGCACGTTGCCGGCTCCTGTGGAGCTTCTCATCCCCCAACACCCCCAAGTCCTTCTCCTCAGGGCTGCTCTCCATCCATTCTCCACCCAGCCTGGATTTGTGCTTGGCATTGCCCCCACCCAGGTGCAGGACCCTGCACTCGGCAGGCTCTCCACTGCTTCGTTTCTTCAGCCCCTGCTGTGGAGACAGGAAGGCGAGGTCCTGCCTGTGCTACTCAGGGGGTCCTGCAATCAGGGGTGGGGCTGGGTGGGTGAGATGGGCCTGGAGCAGTGCGGCCACGCTGTTGTGAGTAGTCGCCGACACCAAGTTGAGGTTCAGGTTTTCCTTTTTTTCTCTGTCTAGTCTTGCATTGTTAAAGGAAATTTCAAGGGCTTTGCTGAAAAGCTTAGAGTCCTGGAATCTGGCAGAGTTAGTAGATGACTTCACAGGTGACTGTCTGCAACGAAACACTTTTAGGTATGGCACACCTCGACCTGTTTTTACAATCACCTGATTTCCGTTGTGTTTTTTTCTTTTTTAAATTTTTTTCCCCCCCTAACTGTAAGGAACAGTATGTAACCCACTGCATGATTGTGTGTTGCAGGGTCTGTCTTCAGGGCTTAATGTGGAGTCCCTCCGCTCAGTGAAAGGACATAACCATGGTAATACGGGTTTGATTCTTTTGAAGTGTATTGATACCACTTTTTAAGGAAATTGAGTTAATATCCAAGAGGTTCCTCCCCAAGGCTGCAGGACATAAATTGACCTGCCCAAATTCACATTGTGTGCAAATATGCACCTGATTCTGATTTTTCACTTTTCTTGCTGTTCTCAGCTACAGACTGTAAAATTTTGCACACGTCTTATAAAGCCTCAAATCTTATTGCATGTGGGTGGATGAAAATACTGCGCAAACATGGATTTCCCAGTAATTTTGAAGAGTGTTCAGGTGTCACGCTGGCTTGTAGTTTAAAAACTCTCAAAAGAGGCCATGGTGGGAAGTCTGATCTGTGAGTTCTGCCTCTACACGCTGAAAAAGAACTGTGCTCTGTTCAACATCACATGTCCTTTTGTTGCCTGATAAATCCGTGAGAAATCCCGGGGTTGCCAGCCGGTGCGCCAGGCATTGGCTCTGGCACTGCCGTATGTGCATGTACACGGTGTTACTTCTGACGGCGTTGTCAATGCCGCGCTGTGGACTGTTAGTCTCCAGCGCTTCGGGAACTCTTCCCTGCTCTAGGCTATGCTCGAATGTGTGCGCTGACTGCAGACTATAGTCTGATGCCATGTTTCATGAGAGACGGGAAGCAGAAGCCAAGACAGTTGCTGACAATGACAGAGACCATTTAAAGCCTGGAGGTTGGAGGTATCTGCTGCAGGGGGACAGCGGGAGCAATGAGGCTGCTCCAGACAAAAGGCATTCCCTGGTTCTCTCCACAGACTTATGACAACAATTTGCCGTTACCTGTAAGCACCTTTTTTTATTTTGAAAGAAGTGCTGCAGGCCAAATTCTGACCAGGAGCCTAATTGTGCTCAGAAAATCCACCAGTAACCCTGCTGGGAGTGGGTAAACAGGGAGTGTGATTCAGGTGACCGGCTGAAAAATCTGACATAAGCATCTACTCTGTGAAGTGTGCACATTCCAGCACGTGAAGTATTCAACAAATTCTATCCAATTAAGGTCTGCAAAAAAGGCTTGTCGCCTTCTCTAATATATGTCTGAGTTCAAGTAGTTTGCAGTCTGCATGACTGAAGGTTTAGGAAACAATCCGCCATCAGCTGCAGCTTGTGGTTTGTATTTTCTGTCTGTCCTAATTCCTTTTGTGGATAGTGGTTCTGTGTGTTTTATATAGAACTCATGACTTTTTTTTTCTTTTTTTTTCCCTTTACCCATACATATTCCTTCACATTGTGGTTCTGGCTGGTTCTGAATGTACTCCTGACTCTGTTCTCATACCTCAGAGCGCAAATGTTTGTCTTTTTTGTACTACTGAGCTCTAAAGGGACTCTTTAGAATTGATACCATGAAAAATATGCTATGTATACTGCCTTCCCCTAGTTTATGCCCAACTGATAGTTACATGTGTCCTTTCTGGCTGTATTTGTGCTAATTATTCCTAATGAATTGCTTGGATCTGTTTAATTACACTGTGCAAACCTAGGCAAATAACAGAAATAGATGGGCAGATGCATAAAGTGACTCGGTGTGCACTGAAAGTGCTCTTGGCATTAGACCAGAGATCAGATACTTTCAGTCACTCACAATGTGTAAATACTCCCGTTAAGCCTTTTCTCTGGGACTAGCTGTCGCTCCATCCTCGGTGTTCCAGGGACACTGCCCACCTTCTG
The DNA here is from genome assembly GCA_013398915.1 of Dromas ardeola. Classification (NCBI taxonomy): domain Eukaryota; kingdom Metazoa; phylum Chordata; class Aves; order Charadriiformes; family Dromadidae; genus Dromas; species Dromas ardeola. Next base: position 97,558 of record VYZM01004195.1, on the reverse strand, counting down.
GATCTGTGTTGCCATCACCATTTTCCTGCCTACACAGCAGCAATGAGAGACCCCTCTGGATCCCTGACCCCGTTTCTGTTGCTCAATACCTGGAGGCAGCGTCTTCCACGCAGACACGCTCCAGGCTTGTTACAAGGAGTGGCCAGGATGGGTGAGAAAACAATCCAGGGAGTGAATCAGACTCCTGCAAATCCCTCTCGGAGGCAAGAGGCTGGGTGTTCAGGCACCAGCGCTAATCAGCTGGAGTTAACAGGAGTATTTTTTTGGCCTGCTCTAGGGCTTGGGTGAGTCTTGGCAACACATTCTTCCTCCATACAGAATGGCAGAGCTGCTGTTTAGATTTGTGTTACTGCTAATGGCGGAAAAGCAACTATATTACAGAGCCTTGAAAAGGCCACAGCTGTGGAAGGGAGACCTGCCTTTCTGGTGTATGAGCCAGAGTCACAAGCAGACACACAGCAGCGGATGAACACGCAACATAGGCTTGGTTCACTTTAGGATTTTGTATCGTAATGCATTAATTAAAAAATCAATTGAAAAGAATGTATGATTTCCATTGTGCACATTTTTTTAGCCAGAGAGAAGCACAGGGGAACACTAATTAGCCGTGTCTGATGACTTTAAAGATTCTTACAGCCTATAGAGCAAATATGGATTTGGTGAAAGTGTATTAATGCACGTGAGTCCATATATAAATCACCACAAAGTACAGGAGTCTGGTGAGGGGTTCTGAGCTAATACTGCAAGCCAGGACTAAGGTGCAATGAAACAGCTGTTCCGGCATGTCTTGGGATCCTCTACCCAGAGGTGAGACCATAAAGACGCAGGACTAACTGAGTGTTTTTGTGGTCATTTTGTCTTTGCAGGCAGTTAAAAATAGCAAACCCAAGCGTGGCAAAAGCAAAAGCTCCAAAAAGAAATCAAAGAAGGTGGAGAAGGAAGTGGATATCCTCAGCCCAGCTGCCATGCTCAACGCCTACTACATCTGCAACAATGCTGCTGCCTGCCTGGAGTTTCGGGGCTTTCCATGGCCTGGCTCCCCCAGAAAGAAGGGGAAGAAAGGAAAGAAACAGGCAGCTGGAAAGCAAAGGACTTCATGAAAACCAGGCTCCCCAGTGAAGAAGAGACTTTTTTGCAGATTAAACTCATACTGACCTCTCCACTGGTTAGCTCAAATATTTTGCCATAATCACTGTTGTGTCCGTACAAAGACGCTCTTACTATAGCTCAAGCATAGAGTGACAAATGGTAAGTGACACTGTGCCATTGTAATTTCAGCTGTGGCCCTTCGCCCTCCAGTTCTGTGTGGAATAAAGCATTGTGCCTCAGCATCTGAAGGGTTTGTAGTGGGGTTTGCTTTACCCACACCACTGCCATTCTTTTACGGATGGGACGTGCTCCCCAATAGCATTGGTGTACCTCTAGCTGGTTTAACCAGCGCCGGTGGAAACTTGAGCTCAGAAAGTGGATACCATGGTAAGACTGACAGTGTTAAGTATGATTTCTATAACATCAGCTTATCTGAGAGTCACCCAGCGCTCCCTCTCAGGGTCAACAAAGAGCCATGCGATGTCATCTGTGTATGTGCGTGATTCGCCTTGTTCTAAAGGAAATGGCTACATTTGGTCAGATAAGCAGTACTTGAAGTTCCAGTGAATTACCACCAGCTCTCCTTTGGCTGTAGTTAAAATCTGGAGATCTAGCTTAGATGTTGTCAGTGATGGTGTTACATGCAGTTGGAGGTGATGATGAACCACCCCCCCCAGGTCTCCCCTTACAGTAATCGGTCTTAGTCCAAACATCCTGGCTAGAGACCACAAGCTTTGTGTTATGGTTCAGGGTTTTTCACTCTGTTTGCTCCACGTGTTTAACGCCGCCCTTGGTAAATTGTGAAGCAGCATGTCAAGCGAAGCTGTATGTCTCTCCCAGATTCTTATACCGACTGGAAGGATGCAGTGGAGTGACGGGGAGGGGCGAGGATGTGTCCTGAACTGATGCAGGCTGTGGAGAGATGGGAAGGAATAAAAGAGGGCTGGAATCTTGGAGAAAGAGCTGGGAAAAGAGAATCCACAATGGGCCAGAGCTGCTGTAAGCGGAGATGTCACAGTTCTCTAGGACACCCGAGGGACTGTGAGCATGCAAGACCAGTCTGCACCAAGCGGCACTGTGACGTGCACAGGAAGTCTCACATCAGAATTGCAGTTGGTTTCTCAGGGCTGAACATCTGCGGTGCCGGTCTGGCAGAGCAGCGAGCCGGCCCTCAAGGCCGTTTCTGATTGCCTTAACTGGAGGAGGAGGTGCAGCACCTTTCCGACTTCCAGGTAACTTTATATTACGGGTAACAGAACAGTCAATTATAATGTGATCGACCCAAACTGATAAAGGCCTATAAAACCTTACCCTGTTTGTCCATCTTAAAATTTTCCCTCTACGAAGAGGTCTTGATCTGGTAAAATCATAGTTTTGCGGCATTGCTTGTAGACCAGCTACTGTCATTATGTAGGCTACCGCGCCACTCCACTGAATTTGTTTCATCTACATGTCAAGAAAATCATGGTGGGTATCTTTTTTCCTTGCTAATTAGTCTGTCGTTGGCATGTTCTGCTGAATCAGAGATGTGGTTCGCAGTACCAGTTTGTTCTATGTTGTGCATCGACGTCTCTTCCTCAGCATTTACTCATGTTCTTGCTTCCCCATCACCCACCAGGAAGTCTCTAGTCACGGCATAGACTTGCAACTATTTCCTCCAAGTGATACTTGCATTCTAAAGCAAGAGATCCCCAGTGAGTGACCTCTGTATTTATCATCTTGAGCTAAACATTAAAAAATAAAATAAAAAAAAAAAATCATTCCCTTTTTGTGTGATAGATTTACTACACGGAGCTTTAAGGGACAAATGTTTCTGAGCACTGAGGTAGGATCTGCTTAACATGATGGGGCAGCCCCCCACCATCACTGTCCAGTTGGGTCCCAACCTGTCAGTTTGCAGGAGAATTCGAAGAGCAGTACAATCTCCTGCCAAGATGAAGAATCCAGTTTAACAGCAACTGCACGCAGAGCAGGTGTTTGGGGAAGGAACTTCCTTCTGGGCAACTTATTCTGCAGCTACCTATCACAGCATCGTGCAGAGTTTCCTCTGAAGCAGCTGTTATCTGACCAGCGTGGGAGGCAGCATGCCACGCGAGACGGGCAAGTGGTCTGATCTGATACGACGGTTACCAGTAAGCAAAGCCATTTTTACATCCATGATAGACCAGAGCTATGATGATTTTAAAGACTCCAAAGCAAAGTTTTTGGTATGCAAATATACTGGAACAAATAGTGAAATATCGTTATATGTTCTCTCTTTAAAAAAATGAAACTAAATCTGATTTCTGCATGATGCAGTTGAGCGCACCAGATGGTAACCAGCGAAGTGCAAAGGACAAAGACTCTGCTTTCTAGTGTATCTGAAAAGTTGCCACTCATTTCTTTGACAACAGATGAGAAAACCCTTCCAACCATCCCAAACTGAAAAATGAAACACTTTTTTTCTTTTTTTTTTTTTTCCTTTTTCCCTTTTACCTCCCTCACGCCTTGATCCATCTCAATGTTGCATGTAATTCAGGCTCCCTGGTGGTTGATAAAGACCAACAGACAGCTCTAAAGAAAAGTTTGGACTTCAAATGGCTCGATTCTTTATTTGAATGTGTTGCTTTAGAGTGCCGCAGGCTGTCCTGCTGACTTCTAAGGGAAAGTCTTTGGCTCAAGTGGACGTGACTTTGCAGGGAGTCTCCGCTGCTGCGGGATGACACTTGCAGATATTTCTGTTTTATCACAACCTGTAAGAGTTTGATTCTGCGATGGGCTTTTCGGCCTGCTGGGTTGCAGAATTTATAAGCTGAGTTTATGGTGAACAAAGCCTGTTCTGCTCAAATCCACAAAGAATCTTTTGAGGGGAAACTGCAATCTGGAGAGGCTCTTTGCTTTACAGGCACAGTGCAAGGGAACTTTGCGGTGCTATGTGCGTCACCTCTTGCAGGGAGTTACAATTTTCTACTATTTGGGCTTCCTTCGTTTTGCCGTTACCGAGCAGTTGAGCGCAGCGTGTTGCTTTGAGTACGCGAGGTTAACGTTTCCTGTAGGAAGTTGTATACCAAAGCCCTGCTGTTAAAAACACACTGGATGTTGATGTACATGTTTGTGGGTGGGGAAGGGAGAGTCACAGGTCTCTTATCTCATGTTAGTGATGGCTATAAATATATATAAAAAGTTTAAAAAAGGTATTATGCACCACATTTGGTAGTAGAATATTTCAAGCTGTATGTGAGCAGCTTCCTTTCTTTACTCTTTTCGTCAGTCAGCGTTTCTGTACTGCCTGGTATCTCCCAGGATGTTATTTTCACATGAAGAAAAGCATTGTGGATCTTTATGATGCATAGGAAAAGCTTGAGAAGTGGCATGTACCCTTTTGTCTCATTTCTCGTTTTAAGAAATGCCCTGGCTGTTATTTCCCAGCGTCAGGGGAGGATAGCTGAGGACTCTTGCTCATAAATGGTATCTCCATAACGAAGAGATTACTATGGTGAATTTTTAAAGAAAAACTTTCATCCAAAAGGCATTTGAGATGTTGGCACTAAATAGTGTCAGCAGAAGTAAATAAGATAAAGCTTTCCGTAGGTTAACTCCTGTCTCATTTGCTCCTTTTTCACTCTCTTGCTTCCTCACTGCTGTTTCAGATGTCCTCCAGGAACAGAGAGAGTCCAATTTCACTGTCTTTTTTTATAAACCTTTCTCTTTCAAGATTTCTGTTTCTGTTAAAAAAAACCACCAAAACAAACAAACAAACAAACAAACAAAAAAGCACAAGTGTTTATTTTTCTCTCTTTTGCTAGTAATTGTCATACAAAAGACCAGGAGGAACAAAAGACTAGAACTTACAGAAATGGTTGCTCTCTGAGACGTGCAGTCTAGGTGCCGAGACACCTGCAAATATTGAGGTTTTCCATTTCAGATACTGTGATGGTTTTGTTACATTAAATATTAAATATTATATATTTATATCCCTGGAAGAGCTCAAGGCCAGGCTGGACGGGGCTTTGAGCAACCTGGTCTAGTGGGAGGTGTCCCTGCCCAGGGCAGGGGCATGCAACTAGATGATCTTTAAGGTCCCTCCCAACTCAAACCATTCTATGATACAATTATCTAGTTACTGGGACTTTTCTGGAGGTATTCAGTGAATTCAGGAATCCTACTTCTTGCAGATGCTTTTGATGTCGCCTTAGAAGAAGCTGACAGGGCCTCCCACCCCAACCGCCGCAGACCATAAGTTAGTCATAAGAGAATCCTAGGGAGAAAATACCTTTTCCTTGACTTTTTTTTTTTTTTTGGTTGCACGTGATTTTGTAAAGGTAAGAAATATTTCATTCTTTTAAAATAAAACACAGTCCTTTTAAGTCTACAGTGATCCTTCTAGGTTACTGCTATATTTCAGGAGAAACATAACCAAAAGGGATTTTTTTTTTAATTTACTGTTAAGCTCTGATCTATTCACGACAAAGCTAAAGCGAACTGAGTGTGAAATCTCTTTTTAAGCAAAAGACTGGCTTAGTATCAGCATTTCTCCCAATTGTCTTCTAGCTGTAACTCTCACTAAAAGAGAGAAATGTTTAAGAAAAAGATGAGGAAAATATTTAATGCAACACACGGTTACAACAGCTTCCTTGAAATGGCTGTGATTATATGTCATGAAGGGAGCAGTTTGCTCTTTGGTGGAAATTCTTGAACTAAATGCTTTAAAATTTCCCCTGCAATTACTGCTGAATGTTAGAATATTTTTAATAGCTGAAATTGCAAGTGATAGGCCAAGTGCTCCTACAATCTAAAAGGAAGCCCTTTTTAAATGTTAGCAGGTAGACTGGAGTACAAGGATTATATGAAGAAAGCAAAAATACTTAATGCTGGTTAGTGCAAGTTGAAAATTACATCTAACTGCAGAAAACCTTTTTCTTTCTCAGGGTGATTCAAACAGGTCACACATCCCCTGGGGGCCTTTTTCCCACATCATTTAATAGGAAATGCCTGATCTGTGAAGTACGAAGATACCCAGCCTCAGAGAAGAGTTCTCCACGCATACTGCGATGTTAAACCAGAAGCTACAAAACTGATGTTTGAATTAAGGTTGTATTGGTTAAGCCATTAGTTACAATAATTATTGCAGCTGGGTTTTTCTTGAGTTTTCTTAGTGGTGATATGGTCAACACACTTGAAAGAGACTTTAGGCATGGGACATCTCACCCTGCTTTGCATTATCTATAGCATAGCTGTCTCTGCCGGAGCTAGTCATGCTGGGATCTCCTTATAGCTAAAAAAGAGATGGGAAAAAGGCATGTGAGACATGACCACTTCTGGACCAAAAGGTCTGATGTTTCTTTGTCACATTGATGGCAAACTGCTCTTTCCTTAAAGTATTTCGTTCCTGGAAAAATTTACTAAGAATTTTTTGACCTCTTTGTCTGAAAAAAATGTTTGTAGAATAAATCTGCCCCCAAATCCTCATCTGATCTGATGGATGTACTACCCTAGTACATGATGTAGTGCTTTGCATGTCGAATACACAGTTATAACTACTTGGATTGCTCACTGCATAGCAGGAATGATCTGGATCCCTTCTTGTTCACACAAAACCTTGTCTGTGATAGCTTCTATGGGTTTCTTTTCATGCCATTTTCATACAAATGTTATGTAGGTTGATCGACCTTCTTGAAACCATAATGTGTTTATGTATGGAGAGAATTTCTGTCCTGTGACATTTGCTTTTGATGATTCTGGGAGCTCTCCATCCTTGATTTAATGCCTTCTTCATTAGAGATGGTTGTGGAGGAGCAAGTGGGAATGCCTTGCCTGTATAAGGTGGATTTTTTTTCATCAGAGAAGCAGAGGGGCCTGTTGGGGATATCTGTTTCATGTCTGTAGAGTTTGATTGGGTTGTAAGCAGATTTTATCAAGCCCCTAAGACAGCAAAAGTCAAGGCTGGATCACGAGTGATGTAGATGAATGATATCATGTTCCTAGTTTTCTTAATTTGACCTTTCTATTGGAAGTGAATTATCTTGCAACATCAGTTGCTTCATAAGAGAGCTTCACAAGGAGAGTTATGGTTGGTTTAAAGCTTCTGACATGACTTGGAATCTGCTTATTGGCAACAAACCGATGCTTGAAGAACTGAAAGGAAGAAAATGCCAACCCTTATGAAATCACTGCTTTTTCTAATACTATTGATAGTATTGCCTCCCCTAGTGATCTCTATTTTGTAATCTCACCTTGGGCTTCAGCTCTCCAGTGTAAGTAATGCTCTAGTTGCTATTTAAAGCTGAAGCTCCCAGACCTAGTGAAACAGGCATCTTCTGTTGGGGTGCACCGGAGCTTTCCAAGCATGAGGCTCTTTGCCTTATTCCAGTAAAAAGCATTAATCTTGCCATGGTGTCCGACTCATCTCAAATGAGATGGCCTGAAATGGCGTCCTTGAAAGCAAGAGTCCTTCTTCTGTCACCTGTTGTTTTGGATCTTGAGATATTTTATCCAGGAAGTTTGGCACCTTCTGAAAATAGATGTAATATTTCGGGAGCACCTGATAATTATAGCTTGCCCTTTGGGGACTGTCTGAGGAGTAGCTCTGTCTTCTTAGAAGTGTACATGTTTTTATTGATTCCTCATCCTTTTCCATTGTCTTATACATGTGGCTTGCATCATTTCTGTTGCCATCACCAGAAAGCAGATAGCAGAGTAAGAAACGCTTTGAGTTCTTACACTGGCAGTTGATACTTTGCTTTTCTTGCCTAGAACCACAGTTAGGGTCTCTCGCAATGCTTTGGCAGGTCTTAAAAGTTCTTCACAACCTGGCATTGCAAGATTACTTGGAAGAGGAGATCAAAGTAGCTTGAATAGTTTGTGAGATTTCAGACTGGTGACCCCCTGGGGGTGTCTTTGGTGAGCTTCTCAGTGTCTCTTGAAATGTCCCAGGGTCGTTCAGCTCTCAGGCAGCTCCAGGACTGTTCCCATGCCTACATGGGCAAAGCTGTGCTAGTCGTGAGCTTAGCAGTAGTCATAACCTACAGTTCATCACTGTCTTTACAATTATCTTCCAGAAGAGAGCATTGTTATGTCTCTTTTCTCTTAAAATTCCTTCCTTTCAGCTCTTTAGGATAAGAAAGCACGCTACTTTCAGCCTTTCATTCCTATGTTACATTTCTTAAACCTGTTATTCTTGTTGCTTTCCTCCGTGCTTCACAATGCTACCATTTCATCAGCACAAGGTGACAATTAACACCTCCGATGTGCAGTTTTTCTTCTCACATGTTACTACATGAGAGTCATAAAACTGAGACTCATGGGATTAATCTCCCCTAAATCTAAATGTCTGCATCAATGCCTGGCTTTGTTGTCTAGATTCATATAGTAAGAGCAGTTCAGGATGTGATTCTTCTGATCAAATGTATGCAGAGGCTTAAAGCAGCGCTGGGTGTCTTGTTTAGGTACAGGAACATCTAGTGAAATCTACTCCACTCTCTGTGATATATAAGATTTTACTGAAAAAGCAAATTCAGATTTAGTGTGGATATAGAAATGTAAGTTCTTCACAAAGGGATGAGTCCAGGGAAACCAATATAGCTTGGGGGTCCTAAGGAATTTGGGCTAAAGGCCATAAAAAGGGGTATCAGAAAACTTAAAAACTTTAGTGTCTTGGATGATGAGGGTAAAATTGTGTGGGATGTTCTCTCTGTCTAATCCTCCATTAAAAGGAAACCACCCGGCCTGTGCCTTTTGGGCATCCCTGTTCAGAGAACAAAAATACCTCCTGACTTCAGCACGGTGGTGTCTCAGATGCAAAGGAGTGGAGCAGAGCTAGACAGTTCCTTGGAAAGGAAGCGCCGTCGTCTCGAGCTTATCACTCCTGCACAGTTGTAAGTTCAGCCCTGCTCACTCTCTCGCTAATAATAGCCAAGTGTAATTGTGTTCAGATGGCTGGCCCAGCCAAGGGAAAACCACCTTGCCTGTTACGCAGTTTAGGCAAAATTGCCTTGAGTAATGAAGAAAAGCAAATTATAAATATCCAACTTGGTGTAATCAGTCTTCGGTGACTGCTTGGGGAATTTATTTCCCTAAGAAAGGCAGATTGGACTTGAAGAAGTATCTCACAATGAGCAACTTCACAGCCCTGTACAAACGGCATTGCAGCAGCACGTAGTAACACAGTGGAAGCACTGCATGCCACGGTCTGTGTTAAGGAGACGGCAGCTGTTGAGGTGTCACCCTGGGGCTGGGCTCCCAAACTCGCCAGAGCAGCGCTGGCCACAGCCATCCCTGCCAGCTCTGTCCCACAAGCAAGGACTGGGATTACCAGGTGCTCCAGCAGCACCACAGCGCAGGACAAGCCTCAGCACGGAAATTAGATACTTGAGTCACAAGGAGGCTACCGCCGTCCTAAAAAGTGATTAAAAAAAAAAAAAAAAATCTTCACCAGTGTGTTTGAAAATAAGCTTCAGGCAAATTGTGGGGACGGGAGAGGAAAGCCTTCCTGCCAACAAGTTCCCAGCTCATTTCTTCCTTTTTCACAGTCTCATCTTTGTCTCCCCATTAACTGTTTTTGTCATAAAAATCTACTGTAGTTTGGTGCTTAGCTGCAAAGAACATTGCAATGGGCACTGAAAAGCTATACATAATAGCCTAAGTGGGCTCTTACGTGCCATTCTCTCGCAATAGTTGTTACTGCTGTTTCGCAGAGATGAGAGAATGGCACTCATCCAGCACTGCCATCTAAATACTCTGGGTACTGGCAAATAGAAACAATTAATCACTAGTTTTGAGAAGCAGCGAAGAAGCTGGCTGCTGCAGGGCAAGCCCAAAATCCAGACTGCTTTTGGTTACTGGTTGCTGTGGAAGAGGAACCACAAGTGAAGTTGCTGTCCCCAAGACACGTCATGTATCGCTTGTGTTGCTGCACATTCAGACCCTATATGCCAGAGCAAGGGTCTCAGCCCCAGTCTTGGGTATCTTCTAGCTCTTCACACCATGCAGCCTTTCTCCCTGTTGATGACAGAATCAAGCTCTCCAGAGTCCATAGCACGGATCCCCTTTCTCCCGTAACCCTCCCTGCTCCTAAGGGAAATGTTTTGAGGCTCAAGGCTGCCCCGGAGCACTGCTGGTCCAGGTGAATATGGACCCACCAGGACCTGGGAATCCTGGTGGACAACAGGATGACCATGAGCCAACAATGTGCCCTTGTGGCCAAGAAGGCCAATGGCATCCTGGGGTGCATCAAGAAGAGTGTGGCCAGCAGGTCGAGGGAGGTCATCCTCCCCCTCTGCTCTGCCTTGGTGAGGCCACACCTGGAGTGCTGTGTCCAGTTCTGGGCTCCCCAGCTCAAGAAGGACAGGGAACTGCTGGAGAGGGTGCAGCATAGGGCTACCAAGATGATGAGGGGACTGGAACACCTCTCTTATGAGGAAAGGCTGAGGGAATTGGGTCTGTTTAGTCTAGAAAAGAGACAGCTGAGGGGTGACCTTATTAATGCTTACAAATACTTAAAGGGTGGGTGTCAGGAGGATGGGGCCAGGCTCTTTTCAGTGGTGCCCAGTGACAGGACAAGAGGTAACGGGCACAAACTTGACCATAGGAAGTTCCACCTCAACATGAGGAGGAACTTCTTGACTTTGAGGGTGGCAGAGCCCTGGAACAGGCTGCCCAGAGAGGTGGTGGAGTCTCCATCTCTGGAGACATTCCAAACCTGCCTGGACGCGTTCCTGTGCAGCCTGCTCTGGGTGACCCTGCTCTGGCAGGGGGTTGGACTAGATGATCTCCAGAGGGCCCTTCCAACCCTACAATTCTGTGATTCTGTGATTCTGTGAATATCCAAAACAGGACTTCTAAAATAGGCAGCAAAGCCCTAAAATAATTTATTACCATCCAAGAAAACAAATTTTGAAATTAACTGTTGACTCCTTGATTGCTTCCCATACTAGGGTTTCTCTCTGGAGCAATTCTGAGTGTGAGCTGGCTCTGGGTGGTGATGCCAAAGAGCTATAAAAAAAGGATAAGCTCTGCAGTTAGAGTTACAGCATCACAGCCCAATGAGGACATACTGGAAACTCTGGTCTTGAGATGGCTCTTGTGACACTGAACCTGAAATAGAGAAAAAAGCTCTGGACATGTCTTTTTCACAAACGTACTGGCAATCTGGGAAAGAGATGAAATCTGTTAAATAATAATAAGCATGGAGAACTGGAATTCTATGGGAAAAATGCCTCCTCCTCTAATACCTGGCAAAGCTAATCACATATTATCTTCAGCCTCTTCGCTCTGTCCCATGTTTCACTGCAACACTGGACAATGTTAGGTGCTTGTCATACTCTGTGCAGAAAAACAGCAAGATCAGCGCATGCAGAACTTGACCAAACTATATTTGAGCAGGAGTGAAAATAAGCTGAAAATATCTGTGGAGTGTCCACAAAGGTGGAGAACTAACTAGGTTTAAGGATCTAAATTGAAGAGTGGGGATATTCAGATGGAAGACCAGAAAGCTCTATTTGCTGGGCCCTGGCAGACTCTGGGGGATGCTGCAGGAATCCACTATCCTGCCAGCAGCACCTCTCCAGAATGACTGCACCTGTGTAGATTTTGGTGACTAGAAAAACTATAACAAAGTTTTTCATCACAGGAATCCTCCCCAAACTCAGGCTCAGTTTTGGTGTAATCTGGCTCCAGATCAGCTGTGGCAGGCAGGGCCCAATCAAGGCTACTTATAACAAACTCATTGCACTATCGACATTCTCCCTAGAGTAATGAAAACCAGCCCAGCTCTTTATGAGGCGTGCAAATCTGGTTTATTGCACGTTACTGAACAATCACTGTTGCAAAGACTCACATTAAAGGAAAGCAATGGATACAATTTTTTTAATCTGAAAACGAGGGAGAGAGGAAAAGGACATGCAGCCGTGTCTGTACTCTTCCCCCCTTTGGTCTGCGTTCTGAACATTCAAAAACTGCTCATTTCTGCTAAATCATCAGGCTGTTTTATTTACAGCACAGTGGGTGGATCAGTTACTTTTCTCTTCTGCAGGCTTAAGATGAGAATAAAAACTCCATTTGAAAGAAAAAAGACCCATCCACTTTTTCTCCCCTGATGATACAAGATGCCGGGTGGATTTCACCTCTTCTATCACTTGCAAGCGGACGCAGCCAAGAAGTGCAAGAGGCAGCAGATGTTTTAACTCTGAGGCAGCTAGGACATTTTGTGGCAAGCAGACCCTGAAGAGAATTGCTGCCAGGAACGTGTCTTCCACTGCACGACCACGTGCAGCTCCTTCATCTCCGGCATGTCAGAGATCAGCCTTCCCATATAAACCCAGGAAGGTAACAGACTCCTGTTAGTTGTAATGTCTGTTGTCATAAAATAAGCAAGGGTTGGTGTGTTCAGGAAGTCCTAAAGTGTCTCTGAAACACTTTTTGGAGAAAACTCCCTCTTGCCCACAGTGGCGTAGCTGATAGAACCAATGAGTTGGATTGGCCTGGTCTATGGGATGGGCTAAACATGTTACCAAGGGCACGGGTCTCATCCATCTACAAAAACGTAATCTCTGTTTGTGGTCCCTAAAAGTCAATGGTATTTTTTCACACTTGCAAACTTTCTGATTGTAACATATCCATGCTTCCACAGAAGAGAAGTCTTCACTGGAGACTGACCTGGGGCTCTTACTTGTGCACAGACCCTACCATGGCACCTGAAAACACACCAAATTTGTGACCCAAGGCTGGTGGCACTTTCAGGCCAGACTTGTCTGAGGCTGTTGGCCAAAGCCCAAAAGCCACTTACGCTGCCGGTAATAACCCACCCATGTTACAAAGCAGTGCCAGGTAACTGAGCCAGGCACTCCCAGTCCCTTTATGCTTTCCTCTGCATCTTTTCCTATCCAGTCCTTCCTTGTTACTGAGCTGTTTTCTTGTTCTGCCCCAGAAGTCACCAACCAAAGACAAGGCGATCTGCTAAAACAGCCTGTACAAGCACCTGAGCCCATACATCCAGCTGGCAACTTGATAACACTGTCCTCACATTATCCCTTCCACATTTTCTCTTCCCAGACCCAGGATGTAGACAGGTAAACCTTTCTGGGCCTGCCCTGTCACCAGAGCTCCTTTTCCCCACCATGCATCACGCTTCCTCCCCCGTCTTCCCGTGAATGCTGGATATGGCATGTCCTAACCAGCCCCTGGCATTCCCATGGGTGTGCAAGCCAGCCTCCCTAGTCTTCTGCTAAATGTAAACATACGTTTTTACTCACAATTAGTCTTTTCCCAACACTTTTCACATGGGATTATGGGTCTATGACACAGCACAGTCTGGATCTCCATGAGAACCTAGAGAGGCACATGCTGATGCTCAGTTTTTCAAAGAGAGTTAGTTTGTTCATACTGGGAAACGTTGCCTCTCTGGAGGACCTTTCTGCTACATCCCAAATGAACGTCCATGCTGTTCCCTGTCGAGAGGCTTTGGTCCTGTGTGCACAGGAGCGGAGAAAGAATGAGCACGTGTCCCAGCCACAGTCTCAGCACACTCAACAGCCACTGACTCATAAATGTGCACTTTGGGTTGTTCTGCCCATTCCAAACCGATGAGCAACATGTGGCCTTGAAAATATGCACCTGGATGGGACCCTGAGACATCATGTCATCCATCCCTCTCCCTGAGGCAGGAGCAACTCTACCTGCAGCATTCCTGAGAAGTATTTTGTCTAACCTGTTCTTAAAACCTCCAACAGGGGAGACTCCAGAACGTCCCAAAGCTCTTCCAGTTTTATCACAACCTACCATTATGAAATTTTCGTGGTGGATCATCTAAATCTACCTTCTTGTGATGTACCAGGAAGTGACCGTCCTCCTCCGGAGATGCTGGGTCACTGTGGGTTATACCAGGGCTGTCAGGTGGCACAGTCCCAGGTCTCAGGGCTTGTGGCCCTGCTCCAAAACTGCTGATTAGCACAAGGGAATTCCACTGCTGTTACAGTCCGCATCAGCTGCCTCCACACGTCTGCCTGTGTTGGCAAGGTACTCCCCCGTCTTCATGGAGCAGCAAGCCCCAGCCAAAACACCTTCACGGCTCTGCAGCAAAAGTTGTTCATCTCGGCAACTGGCGTAAAGTCATCGTCTGGCCCGGATCCACATTTCATACCTACGGGAGGCCAATGACAGAAATCCAGGGCATCCAAAACTCAGAGTGATTGACTCTACAGGCTAAGATGACACTCACGCAAAAAGCAGAAGCGTTATTTTCCCCACATGCTGTGAAAGCGTGTACATGATAAAAAAGATCCCAAAAAATTGCAGGGGCACTGCAGAAGTGACAACGGGAGTGTGACTCTGCAGAGTGGACAGTCGATCCTGAGCTGACCTGACGCGCATGCCAATTGCCTGGGATGGCTCTGCAGACTAGGCACGCCAGTTAGCGTTTCTTTTCCATTCGGTGCTTTCCCTATTTCTTGCATCTTCAGATGGGTATAGTGCAGTCGTCACTTCCTGCTCTAAGAAGTCATCTACTATTGCTTTATTCTATTTGTAAATAGACAAAATTGATGGCCGTGTTTCGTTCCACCTATCAGATTAAGTTATTTCAGTATTTTCTGTATTTACCTTATTATCAGTAAATTTGCAGAGTGCTGCGAGCTGGGAGGCGTGTAGGACCTATCCCCTTTTACAGGGACTGGTATTGCATGCTTCAAAGGAACCTGTAAAATCCCAGTAGTGGATATTAGTATAATGAGAAAAATTTTATCATTTTTAGTACAATGACATACCCATGCAAGAGGTTTCTACTAGGCACAGATGGCAGGCTGATGTCCTGAAATGAAACAAAGTACATACATTTTACGCCAACAAAAACAAAATTATGATTACTCTAATATAAAAGTTTATTGAATTTTTGATCCGCCAGACCTTTAGCACAGAGTGCAAAATAAATACATAAGTTCCTTAATGAAGGAATATTACTGAAAATAGTTCGCTTTCCAGGTTGCTCTTAACTAGCTTCTGTTAATTCTTCTCCTAGTGCCTGTTCTCATTGTATTTTCCATGCCATTCCTTAAGGTGTGGGGAAAACATCTTAAATTTGACAGCTTCAGTGCATCAGATGTCAAGTCCCATCTTAAGATTCCCTCCTACAAAACACAGACTTACACCCATTTTTATTATTTCCCTCATCTCTTGTGTTTTAAATCCTCCTCCTTTGTATTTTAGGTTCCTGTTGAAAACCCAGGCTGCCTGGGGACAGCAACAGTCTTCAAACGCGAACACCTTCCCCCAGAACATGGCCGCGATCCTGACAGATGTCTCTGAGCCCTAATATAATAATACAAGAAATCATTACCTTCCACATACTGGGAAGGGTAATTAGTGGGGCTAAAACTGAGTTCAGTTCATCGATACCCACAGCGGAAATGAGAGGCTTTGTGGACTATGTTCGTGTCCAGGGCAAAAAGCAGGCGGTCAGTCTGCTTAACGGTCTTCTCACCATTTTCTTATGTGCAGGAGGGACACCCGTCCCCTTGGTGCGAGACCAAGCCGCGTTTCGGAGGAGCTCCAGCGCGGGGGCCACAGCTGCTTCGAGCCAGCGGCCCTCGCCGGGAGCGGGCAAAGATTTACAGCTACAAACAGATGGCCTCTTGCACACCCCGCTGGCCTCCCAACGTGTTATTTTGATATCTTTTTTTTTTTTTTTTTTTACCCTATAAGATGTNGTTTTTTTGATATCTTTTTTTTTTTTTTTTTTTAACCCTAGATTAGCTCAGCAATATGGTTTCTCCTACCACCAAAACGCAGCAGTGTGCAGGCGGGAAAGCCGTGGCCCAGCAGCAGACTGAGAGGGTTTTAAAGTGGCTTTTTTCACAGGAAAACACCATTAGGGCTGCAGCCCGCTCCGTTGGGGTGCCAGGTCCAGCGTAGCCCAGGCTAGGATGGTTTTAAACAGTCTTTTTCCACAGAAAAAACGCAATTGTGACTGCAGCCCGCCTGGCTGAGGTGCCAGGTTCAGCACAGGCTGGGATGGGATGGTTTCAAACGGGCTTTTTCCACAGAAAAACGCAATTGCGACAGCAGCCCCCTCGGCTGAGGTGCCAGGTCCAGTGCAGGCTGGCACGGGATGCTTTTAAACGGGCTTTTTCCTCAGAAAAACGCGATTGGGACCGCAGCCCCCTCGGTTGCGGCGCCAGGTCCAGCGCAGCCTAGGCTGGGATGGTTTTAAACACACTTTTGCCTTTTTCCACAGAAAAACGCGATTGCGACTACAGCCCGGTTGGCTGAGGCGCCAGGCCCAGCGCGGCCCAGGCCGAGTCCCTGCGCCCGGCCCGCCGTCCCCTCAGGGCTCTCCCGCCCGCCGCCCGAAGCCCCTTCGCAACCTCCTCACTGAGGGAGGGGGAGGAAGAACGGCCGCGACCTCCCCAAGATGGCGCCGACACCCCCTTCGTCCCCCCCC
>VYZM01004195.1:46121-80069 GCA_013398915.1 Dromas ardeola | reverse complement strand
CTTTTATTTTTCTATTTTCTGGTTATTTTTTTCTTGGGCCAACGCTGCCCTTTTATACATTGAGTTTGGGAGCGGGGCTGCTGCTGGGAAGGCAGTGAGTTTAAATGCTGTTAATCATGCAAGTAGATTTTTCCCCCCCCCCCCCACCTTTCTAATATGCCCAAAAGGGGGTATAAGTCGTGTCTCTTTGTTCTTGTGTTATACAACATCTGGCTCAGGAGAGACCTGTTTCATGACTGAGGTGCTCAGGACCTTGTTAGTGTAAATAATAATTACAGAGCAGAAATATTCGGCTGAAAAGTCTTCATATGTGTGGGGTTACTATGTCTTAGCTTTCTTGCAGCTAGAGATAATTTCCATAGCGTGGGGAGATGTTTTTTGTGCACCTCGTCAAGATTCAGATCTCTGCTCTATTTTCTTTTTTCCTTTCCACTCGGAGCGTCTTCGTTATTTCCAGAATTCAGGATTTTTATCTTGGGAAGGGCATTGCTGTTCTGGTTTTTGTCTCTAATGCGTTAGCCTTGCTGCTGTCCAGGTGTGGTTTTAGACCCCGTTCCCGTGTCCCGGACACCATGAGAGTATTTTCGGTGTTGTGGTGGCTGTGCGCAGTTGTTGTTCTTTTTTTTTTTTCAGAGTTTCGTTTGTGACATCATGGCAACTTGTGTTCATCCTTACTTTAGCAGCAGTGTTACCTTGTCTTCTGATTCATCTGCATCACAGTTGCTCGTTTTTAAAACCTGTTATATTGAACTTTTGATGCCCAAATGTTGGGGAAATAGATGAGAGAGAAATTGTTCATCTTTTTAATTTAGATTTTTGTGCCTGTGGTAAAACTGGGAGCAACAATTTTTTTTTCATTGAGGGGGAAAGAGGAAGTACATGATGATGGTAGCTGCGGAAAGGTCAGGATTATATTAACTCTTTTTTTAGTATTTTAATCTTGTCCATTGTGGATAAGTGTTGTAGCGTTTAATTAATCTTATATCCTCGTGCAATTTTCTATGTGTGTTCACTATTTTATAGAGTATCGCAGTTGGGTTTTTGTTATATTTTATTGTATCGCAGTTGTTTTTCAGAAGTCTCACGTCATTTATGTACAGGCTTTACGATGAACACGGGCTCTTACACATGTGCCATAAATACAGCGAGCTGGGGAACCCTCTGCCTTGTCCACTACGTGTTTTATGCAGTTTTTACAATTTCACATGCCGCAATAGCATCTGCGCTGTACAAAGTGTGTGGCCTGATGTACGTTCACGTTATAGAGGTGGAATGAAGCATGGGTCTTGTAAAGCGGCATTTGTTGGCAGCCTGGATAGAGCCGTGCTTGCGTGTGCATAGGCAGTATGTTTTTTGGTGGGGAGCAGTGAAAGCGCTGCCTTTCTGTTGAATCGAAATCTTTCTCTGGACCCCATTAACTCGCGGCGTTTCACTTCATACCTGCTGTGCTGCACGGGTGCTCCTTTGGAGGTAACTTGGCCCGGCCACACTCTGTGTAACGAGTGTGTGAGTTATCCTGACACGAGTTTATGTTGTGGATGTGGACCGTGCCATCCCGACTGTGCTGCTCAGTGTGCTAGAACAAGAAATACCCTCGCCCCAGAAGTAAATAAGCCGTCCTGGCAAAAACCAGTTATACCAGCGAGAGAACTTAAGTGTGTGCTGTGTTGGTTGGAGGTTGCCCTTTTCTATAGCTCCATCGGGAAAATGCGTGGCAAAAACTTCTTCATAGAGGATTAAGCTACGGTGAGCAAAGGCCACTTTGCTCCTGAGCAGGGTTGGCCACACAGGTGTTTTATGCACTGTAATATTGCACTTCAATTAATTGTCTCCACTTCCCTAGACAAAAGCCCCAGGACTGGTCGGCTGCACAGATGTCAGCTTTCAGACTGCAGGTATTTTGGCGTGAGGGCTACTTCAAGTGTTGGAATTTCATAATTTTTCTGTCACTCGGGAGCCTGAATCATCTTTTCTTAGACCTAAACCAGCCAGTTTCACTTCTGGCAAGCTCAAGCCTGGAAGATTTCAGCCTCGTAAGTGAAAATAAAGAACCACAAATGACTGCAGGAGCCCAGGTTGGGAGCACTGGGGCCGCCTTTATTCTAAATTTCGCTTCTAGGCTGCATCGTGTCAAACTTCTGCTGCCATGTGCATGTATATGCTCTGGGAATATTTCCATTACTGCTTCCACCTGCTCTTCATTTACCAGCTGAAGGAGATTTCCAGGCAGCTTCTCAGTCTCTTGAAAGCTTTGGGAATTATCATTTTTTGCCTTACCCTCCTCTGAGCTGGAAAAGTGTCCTCTAGGAAGGAAGCAAAGTGCAGTGACTCTGCCGTGCTCCTGTATCCCTTTTATCAAGAAAATTTTCATACAGACTTTTATCCATAAAATGGTTGCGTGCTGTCAGTAGGAATCGGCTTGTGTTGATGATTTTCAGTGCAAGCAGTACTCTAAAATTTAGCCTTGGACTTTATTTTTCTTACTGCTGTTTCTGAAGGAGATCCATCGGGGAAAAAATATAGTTAATATTTTTGTCTTACCGATTACCCAGTGCTTGGGTTATTTAATAAAATAATTTAAAATACACCCCTCGGTCTTTTTAAATAAGTTACACTGCATGGTGGGGATCTTGCTTTTACTATGTAGTAGTTAACAGTAGTAGAAAGATGGAAAATGGTGCTGAGGTGGCACTTGAAGCAGATACTTGTTGTGACTCATGCGGCTCTAGTGAACTTCATTAGCTCTTTGATACATAGCCATTTGTTAAGCACGCTTGTCTAAAATTAGGACTGGCTACAGCTGACTGTAAATCAGAATTAAGGATAAAAGTTTCCACTTATTCCAGTTTAGTTTTCACGCCAGATTCTGAGCTCTGTTGCTGGTTATCATGCTCTTCTGGATTTTTAGTAAGGCTTGTCCTGCTGGAAGCCTCACGAACCACCAAAGACCTTCCTTACAAAGGAGTCAAGTGGCATGTAGTCTCTAGCATGATCTCTGGGCAATGCTTGTTTGTGTTTAAAGGTAATCCAGCCTCTTACGGTTTTGAATGCGGTTGTTTGCGCGAGGGTCAGTGTAATGGTTTCTCACATACCCACTGTTGAGGGCAGATACGCGCCCCTGCCCTGATCTGTTTGTCACTTGCTTTAGTGAGTGAATTGTGTGTCAGCTATTGCGAATCTCTTCATCTGCTCATTTTGCCTGGGAATCTAGACCAGATGAATGTGTCCTAGCAGCCCCCCTGTTTTTCAAGTATCGCAAACCATAAAATACCGAGCATTACTAGCATCTTCTCTTTTTTTCCACATGAAACTTTAGCTTCCACCAGAAACTCTCAGCCGCTTTCCCACATAAAGGCTGTACTGCTAGCAGTGGGGTGTGGAGAAAGGTTTGGAGGTCCAGAATCGTGCTGGCTGCCAGGGGTCTTTGTACTGTGGGTAGCTAAACCTGGACCATCCAAGCACCATCCTGCTTTGGGGAGAATTCAGGCCTATTCTGTATCCACTGTAGCAATTGCAACGGGGTTCAGTAGTTGCAGTGTTATGCTGATTCTGGCCCTGTTGTCTTCGCTTTGTTCCAAAAACTGGTGGGGCTGAACCAGTTGCCAGTTAGATTGGGAAGGTTGGCTGGAGTCGTTCGTCCCCGTACAATGGCACCACTCGCTAGGAAGCATTGAAGCCCGTTATCCTTTTGGGAAGAGCACAGTTTATCACTAGGAGCAGACCTTGTGTTCTCAGCAGGAGTGTTAGTCAGGGAGGAGCTGGGAGAGGACGGCCAAGTGATCAAGGTTGCACACCCACTTTGTTTTGGAGATCGCCTGCTGCGTTTAGCTTTATGGCAAGGACTTCTGTCTGAGGCTGGTCTGGTTTTGTTGTGGATGAGTCGCCTGCCAAACTCCGGGAAAGAGTCCCTTCTATTGACGGATAGAAAATGGGGAGGTGGAGGCTATATTTGGTGGAGCACGTAGGAGAGTGATAGGCATCCTGATGCGCATTGACGTTTTGATGTCAATGAAATACCGTGGGTTTTGGTTTTTTTCCTCCTGTAGGAAAGATGTAGCTGTACAAAGACTCTTAGAACACTTTGGATGGAAGGGGTACTCCATCTGAGCATTGGCTCTATAGGATTGGGAAGTCCAGCGTCTCTTCTTCCTGTTTTTCATCCTTCCTTAGAGCCCATGCTGCTTTCGGTGGGTACCAGAGCCTATTTTTGTGCCGGAGGATGAAAGCAGGTGTCTCCTCAGTATGGAGCATGGTGAGGTGCATTCTGCTCTCGGTGCTGGGCTCTGAGCCGCTGCTTCCTCACTCGCATTATTTTTGTTGGGTGTTGATGACTTTCTGCCTCTGTGAGGCTGTGTGTAAGGCAGATGTGTGAATTATTTTATCTGTTCGCTCTGTGTGCTGTCTCTATTGCCTATAAATAATAAATGGATGGCTCAGATGCTGCAGGCTGATAGCGACTTTGGAGGGTAACTCAACTTTTTCAGTACTGTTACAAAAATTCATCTGACTTCAAATACATAAGCAGAAAAACACGAAAGTACATTTTCATTTATGGAGCATGCTTCTTGCTTGCAACCAGTGTGATCAAGAAATGGAATCCAAAAGAAACCGAGTCCCTCCCACTGTTTATTACATAACCATCTAATTAAAGTAATCAAATGGGGGATGACTTTGAGGCTTGGAAAACTTCCCCATAGTCTGGGTCAAAAATACTTGCAAGACCACACCCCCAGAGGCTCCAGGCTTTATTTACCTTGCAACATCCTCTGTAGAGGAATGCTGTGTAAATTAATTCTTTTCCCCATAAGTTTATTTTTGGCGGCGGCCATTAGAGTCTCCTCCTGCTGCTTCTGCAGCCACTTTCTTGGGCACAAACAAAATCCTTTTAACTCCTGATTTTCCTTTTGAAGGAGAAGGGACTTCAAATAGTGCTGCTCTCTTTCCTGCCTAGAAGGAGCTAGCTGATTCGAAGCTCTTCTCGTAGTTGCTTTGGGTAGCACGTTGTTTTTTTTTTGAGGCTTATCGTTTCTGCAGCATGAGTATTTATGGCAATTGGCAGGTAAATCAGTAAATTGGGTCTCTTGCTCGAGAAGGAAATTACAGTGATAGCTGTA
The DNA here is from genome assembly GCA_013398915.1 of Dromas ardeola. Classification (NCBI taxonomy): domain Eukaryota; kingdom Metazoa; phylum Chordata; class Aves; order Charadriiformes; family Dromadidae; genus Dromas; species Dromas ardeola. Next base: position 74,955 of record VYZM01004195.1, on the reverse strand, counting down.
ATACTTAAACCCTGATAATGAGAAGCATATGTAGATGGAGGTGGTGGTGAAGAAATGCGAAAGACACCTACGTACAAGATGGAGCAGCAAATAAAAATTAGCGGTTCATTTTCAGTGTACAATCATGTATTTTCCAATATATGGTTGTGCGTTACAGGAACTCTGAAAACTTTGAATTCCTGTGGGATTTGCATACCCTGCTGTGAATTCAAAGCAGGAAAAGCCCCACTTGAGCACTGACTTAAGATGGGTCAGGACTGGAAAACTGCGATGATCTCGGATGTTCTCCATGTGCGTGGGAAGTCTGAGGTTCTGGTGGAGTAGTACTCCTGTAAGCCATACTGACCTATGCCCCTTCTCAAACTACGACAAAAAGAAATAACTGTGCTTAATAAGAAGAGTGTTAGCGGATGTACTCGTGTGTGTGTGATTGTTGTAACCCTGCTTCATCTTTTAACACGTGGTTTGGGTCTTGAAGTCTTCAGGTTTGCCTGTGTGGAAGACAGACGAGTACTAAGCAGGACGCTTGGAGAGCACGGTGGCCTGCTTAACAGGCTCTTTGTCAATACTAGAGAGAAAAATGTTTGAACCAGCATTAAAATCCAGCGTGCAGGTACTTAAGACTTAAATAACTCGCAGACAAATCTCTTTGATCTAGTTGAGCTGTAAATGCACTTTTTTTTTCCCCCCCGAGAAAACACAAATCTTAATCCTGCACAACGCGCAGCTGCAAATGTAACACGCACTGGATTTTCTCGCTTCGTTTACAGAGGTGACACTTTCCCTTTTCAGGGTCTTTGCTCATCAATTTCCAGTGGTTTTGCTGGGGAGTTTTTCCTGCTCATCCACAGTCTTGTGGGGCAGGCAAGCAGATGTGTTCTTGAACTGCAGGAAACTGTTGGGAAGGAACCCGTCCTTTCCTTTTTCCCAGTTCCAGGTGCTAAGGGGAGGAGGTATCCTATTTTTTACTGGCACTGAACCGAGCCTTGCTGTACTCTGTCACCTCAGGCACCCTAAAGGACACCGCAGGGTAACCCGAGATGCCCATTCTTGTGAGCCTGGAGGAGAATTCCCAAATTCTTCCGTGCGTGAATGCAGATAACCGTAGTTGATATCAGAGGCTGGCTGCAGACCTGTGAATGCACAACTCCTTCCTCTTAAACAGCTGTAGGAAAAAAAAAAACCCCAAAGTTAGGTAGAATAAGATCTTGAAAACAAATCCTATCTTAGTGTGTATTTTCCCTACAGGATTTAATTTTTTTTTTTTTAAGGCAGAATGGTGTGGGTTCCTAATCTTTTTGTTTGCTCAGTATGTATTGCAGGATCAGAGGGCAAATTGAAAGAGTAAGAGTATTAAACTGCAAGAGGAGAGTGAGTGGTTTGTTTTGGTGGTTTTTTTGTTTGTTTTTTTTTGTGGTCTGGGACAGCTTGCCACCTCTTAGTCCATTGCCTGAGACCACCTGCGCACGCAAGTTGAATACCTGTACCCTTCCTCATCCAGCTAAGGTGGCACCACCCCTCCTAAAACCAGCTATAGTCATACTGGTGTAACTCATTCTGGGTTTAGGATCAAGCAGACCGTATTAAGCATCTCCCTGAAGACTGCATCATTAACAGGACCATCAACGAGGGGTGGGCCAGGCTTGCCATTTTAGGGGAAGTTAGGTCATTAAATGTGGTTAGGACTGTGTCATCTGCCTTTACCATATGCTACCGGTTGAATAAATGCACTGTGAGGACCAAGTCCTTAAGGTGATCCATCCAAGGCTGAAGACAGCAGACCTCGTCCAAGCTGGATGTTATGGTTAATGTGATACTTCACACCTCCAAGTCTCGGTCTGGACGAGGCCGTGGAGTGTCACATCACCACCCTCTTGCTCGAATCCCTGGGTAAAACATGCTTCCTTTATGTTTTCCTGTGGTAGTCCAGCATAACCACTAATCCTCTCTCTCGATAAAAGAGGATTAAAACTGGGAACGTTTGCACCTTAATGCAGCCAGCCAGGGCTGCGCTCTGTCTTTTCGGCAGTAATCCTGTTGGGGCTCGGGCTGTGCCGTTGTGTGGTGCCAGGAATGCTGTTGGCGATCAGCAAATAGCAGCTCTCTTGGCAGTTGCGCTTATTGGGTCAGTAATTCTTAAAAGACCGCTTTGCGTGTTAATTAAAAAATCTGTATCAACTAGAGATGACTAAATTCGCTTCATGCTGTTAAAATGACTTCTGGGTTATGCCCAGAAAGTAAAAATAATTTGAAATTGGGATTTCTGTGTGGTTCTTTAAATAAAATGAAAGAATGTGTAAGCTGACAAAGCATTACCTTTGAGAATGCCATTTATCATGTGTTATGTTTCCCAGACTCATGTCAGAACTACACATCCTGCAAAAAATTTTAGGGAAGAAGGTTCTGCCCCAGGTGTTACTGATAAGGGAGAGTCATCTCTGCGTATTGCACCCCAAACGTTTAACACGACACCCACAGAGCCTGGGGGGAAGCACGGGAATGCTAAATGAGAATTCTACCCTGTGGCTTGCGATTTTACGGTGTAGTTTGACTTCCAGTCTTGAATTACACTCGCTGGCCGACATGGGCCGGGATGCGGTGGTGTGCCCTTCCCATGGGCTTCCGAATGCTGAATGTGTGCTAACCTTTTTCTTGATGTCTTCATGGGGAGGACTGATTGCATGGTAGTATTTTTCTTTTTTTTTTTTTTTAAACTTAAGTGAATTGCTTAAAATCTGGAAAAAAAAAAGTGAAGTCTAAGAAAGTGGAGTCCTTCTGCACGTACATATTGTGCATTCCCTGTGAACTACCATTGCTTTGGCTGAGGCAAGCAACTGAAGAGAAACTGCTTTGGCAGCCAGTCCAGCCCAGTTCAGCTGCTGGGGTAATTATAAGTGGGTTTTTTTTCCTGGAGAGCTTCGTGTTCTCTCCGATGTGCTCCTTCTGCTCCCTGCTGGCCCGGGCAGGAGGGAGACCAGGTGTCTGCTCCTGCTTACCTTGGTGGAACGCTGCGGTGAAGCCCACCCCACGCTCGCCATCGCTTTCATGCCGAAGCCTGAGAAGAGTCTCCAAGTAGAAACCACCTCATCCTTAACGTTCAGCCCATGGCTTCCTGCCACTGTTTGGTGCTAAATACGTGAAGTTTAGCTGCAAAAAAGGCCCGTTGCAAATTGCATCATACATCATGAATGTCCTATCACATTGCCAAATGGTGGCTTTCAGCAGAAACTTCAGCAGCAAATAGGAGTTTGTATGCCTAATAAATTTGTGTAAAATCCTGTTTGTTTGTTTTCCAGATTTCCTGTGTGTGAAGTTTTTCCTGCAGTGTGATGTGTTTGCGCTTTTATGTGAGATGCTGATAAAACGAGCACATTAATAGAAGGGGGTTTGTTTTTGTTTTCTAGTATCAATTTTATTTTAGGTCTTTTCGTGCTGAGACTGGTAGTGTAGGGAAATTTTGCCATCCTAATTAATGGGATCATTATACTAATATTATGCCACAGGAGGACGCTGTGGAACGAGAGCTGGTTTCTGTAGTTCCTCTTAGTGCTTGAGTTACCGAGTCTCCGCTGACATGCGGCAGCCGTCCACGTGCCGCTGTGAGCCAGCGTGAAATAAGATGTTCGCTTCAGTCTTGATAGGAGAGGTGTAAACTAGTGTGTCTTATCTTGCCTTTGTGCAGGGTATCAGTTGTTGCTGCTGACATGAAGCAATGTCTCAAGTCCCAGAAAGTCAGTCCCATCTAAAACCTTGGACAGCTTCCAGAGCAACACAAGCTTCACCAGAAAAAAAAACCCAAACCATTTTTTATTGGTTTGAAGCGTAGGCCAGCAAATTCTCTCCATGAGCAAGGGAAGGATTTTTCCACAGCCATGGAAAAATAGGATTTTTGAATTTAAATGTGCATTTTAAATGAGTTGTGGCAATAATAAAGATATTAAATCGATCTTGTCCCTGAGGAATGGCATTGTTTCCTAATCAAACCCACAGTGGTAATTCCCTCTAGGCACAATTTTATACAAGAATGGTATCAAATTTATCCTGAAGGTGAATTAATGATATTTAATCTGTGAGAGACGCCAATGCACTGTGACAGGTGGATATGACGGAAAGAGCTAGATCTCTGCTATCGGGAGTCTGAAACCTAATGCTAGGGATGATGTGAAGATCATCTTTCTTTTCTTCCCAAGGAGTAAAGACCAGGAGAAGGTCTGGGTCTTGCTTGTTGGTGGATAGTGCAGCCGAGTGGTGGGAGATGGGGGCTTTCCAGTGTGTTTTCGGTTGCAAGCTGCACTCAGGGAAGCCAGTGCAGTTGTAATTGTCTGGCGTAGACCTCCTGCCATCTCAGATTTCACCTGGAAGTGGTTTTTTTAACCAGCATCATCAGGAAATGCTGCAAAAGAGCTCTATGCCCGTGTGCGTCAGGCCTGGCTGGGAGGTGGACATCTCTGCATGAGATGTGGCTTCCAGGTGCCAGCCAGCGTTGGTCCCAGATAGAGGAGAAACAGTCCCAAGCCAAGACTGGCCATCTCTCCGTTTGAGGTTGTCCTCTGTCCTCCCCTCAACGGGAGGTTGGCAGCTCCTCTAATTCAGAGTATTTCAGGAACTATCAAAACTGGACCATTTTTGACTGTTTTAATCTGCGGGGAGGCACAAGTCTTGCAAGACTAATGAGGTTTGATGAACACCAGTGATTTCAGTCATGGATCTTCATGAAAATCACGGTGGGTGATCTCTTGGTTTGTGTTGCTGTTGTTTCCGAATGAGGTTAGTTCTTCATGGTTAGCGTAACCATTGAAATCTGCCAGTTAGAAACCAGCTGTATCAGGATGTACGTACGTGCTTTTAAAAAATGTGTAGAGGGCTTTGTGCCAGAATAGCAAAAAGCAGTACCGGACAATTTCAAAGGTATAATTACATCCAAACAGAATCTGATTTTATTAGTAAATGGCAAATGATTTATTTCTCGCTGGATCAGTTTTCACTTACAAATTATTCCAGGCTGCCTTTGCAGGGAATTTGGAGTTTATCTAGACATACAGCCGGAAGTTTGAAATAGCTTTTTAAATAAAACATTCTTGCATACTAAGTGCATAGGAAGTGCTTTTTAATGTGATTGAATACGCGAAGTATGAAACCTAGCTAAGTGAAAAAAGTCCTTCATGTCACGTTGGCCCGGATCATCAAAGGCATTTCAGATTCCTCCTTCTCGCGAGGTGACACTGGTGTCGATGGTCGCTGTGGCAGGCGGGCGGATCATAGACTCATAGAATCATTCAGGTTGGAAAAGACCCTTCGGATCAAGTCCAACCATCAACTGTTGCAGCTGCAAACAGTTGGTAGTTCTTAAAATAAAGCGCGGTGGTGTGGTCCACCTTACCCGCTACAGCATAAACCCCGGGCTCAGCACATGTGTGAAGCCCCCCGTGCCACCACCAGCATCTTTGCGACCTGTGCTGCGAAACTCTTCTCCTGCCTTGCTGCGATGGCCAAAGAATGGGGACAAGCACGAGAGTAACGCCAAGCATCATCGCCACCTCCTCAGAGCATCGTTGAAGAAGCAGCATTTAGCGAGTAAGCACCGTGGCTCCCCTCCAAGGTAGGGGAAGGGGAAAAGCAAACTGAGCAGCAGATGGCTAAAACCTGATTTAGAGGCCCATTTTCCAGCAGAGGTGCTGGTCTACGCGGCTGAACACCACTGGAGAGCTGCAAGAAGGGGCTTAGCAGGCGGCAACTGATGGCTGCAGCAGCCGCCCCACAGCCCGCAGAGCTGCTGCACGAGAATTAACACACCCGGATCACAGGAGCCCCGTTGATTAACTCTCCGCAATCGCCTCCGAGAACAAAAGTGCCAGTGTGATGTCGGTTGTTTAATGCAAAGCAAACGACGTATTTACAGCGGAGGCTTGAATCCATTAAGGGCATATGAAACTCCAGATGCTTGTCAACTTTACAAAAAGAGTGGAAGAAAGGGAGGAGGTGTTGCACATTTTCTTGAAAAAAAAACCTCAGCTTGCCAAGCATGGAGCAGCGTTTCATTGAAGTTAAAGCCACGAGGAGGGTGACCAGCTTGAATGATGAGACAGAATATTTTTTTTTTTTTCTTTCTTTTTACACTGGTCTTGAGACTGCTCTGTAGCGCCAGACAAAGTACTACGTGCTGAGTTCCTGTGTGGAGTAGGACTGTCGATAAGGAATTGGTACTGAATACGGTGCGGGGATCAAACAGAAAACGGGCTGCCAAAGGAAAAAACAGGAGTGCTTCCATTCCTTTGAAACAAATTAGGAAATGAGGCAGAGGGATTATTCTTGAGAGGGGATATGTAGAATGGGCCTTCTCAAATAAGTCCTCTAAATTACTTAATTTAAAAAACACAAATTAAAAAAAATAATATTAAAAGAAACCCGGGAACATCTGATGTCTCCCAAGCCAACCGAGCAACCACAATGTTGGCTGGTCTCTTCGTTTTTTCTCTCTGCTTACTTTACAGAGTGCTGAATACAAGGCATGGCTTTGGGGAAAACCCTCCTCTGCAAGAGAGGCCATGAGGCTTCTTGGTGTTTCGGTGCGACCATCACTAGCTAACAGGCTGGTTTGTACCTTTTTAAACAACCCGTCTGTGCTGAGGAGAGCTGGGCCTCTGTGGACACCAGCCAAGACTTCTGCACGCACCTTTGTAGCTTTAGGTATTGACTCCCCTCGTGTTTAGGTGAAAGGAGGATGAGGAGAAGCTTGATACAGGCTGGCTGGCTTTTGTCAGAAACATGAGCTGATGTAAACTTATTGCTCCTTTTTTCACTGTGGCTTCCCATTGCATCTGGTTTGTTCCTATGTAATCTAAATTTAAGATCTTTTCAGCAATTCAAGGCCAATTCTTTAGAAGACACTAGGTGGGTCATGTAATGCAGCCTTCCTCCTGAGTCTCATCTCTGGGAAGAGACGAGGGTTGTTGACCTGACCAGCCTGAAACAAGTACAGGGATGATGCCCGGAGCTGGAAAGGTTGATGTTTCTATTAAACTAATTGCTGACATTGATCACTTATAAAGTGGATTCTGAAAAAGTATTTGTGTCCATTAGTCCTCTGCCTTTCCTCCTGTGTAATTTCTAAATCCTTGCTTATATCACCGTAGAAGGCAGAGCTGCTGCTTGAGCTCGGGAACATCCATCAAATAAGGTTAGTTCCTCTGTGCAGCAGTGCCCTGCAGCCGACTGGGGTGGGATTTCATTCTTCCCAAAACCTTTGGTAAGGAAAGGTCGTGATGTAGTGCACTGAGCAGGCTGCGTGAGAGTTGGCCTCTGTTTGCTGCTGGTGATTTGCTAATTCTTGCAGTTCAATTATAAAATGTCATACTCATTTTTATGTGGATGCTGTTACAGAATACAGGTGAACTCTTCCCTTACGGTGTTCTACCCATCGTGACTCACCCTTGATAGGACAATACGAAGCCTGAATTCTGACAGCCAGGATTATTTGCAAAGAAAACACAGAACTCTCTATTTGACGAAGAAGCAAGTTTTGTAAAAAAGACAACCCGCCCTTTTTCACAGTGATTTCTTGGGCTGTATGGTGTTGCCCTGTGGAAGAGAGGTTTGCTCATCAAGTGAGTGCTGAAATGCCCAAGCAGCAAGAAGGTCTGGTTGCAAAACTTGAACACGAGAACTTTATATTTGGTGTTTGGGATGTTGATGAGGCTGTTAGCTGTTCTCACCCCGTTTTAGAATGGTAGAGTCGTAGAATCATAGAATGGTTCGGGTTAGAAGGGACCTTAAAGATCATCCAGTGCCACCCCCTGCCCTGGGCAGGGACACCTCCCACCAGCCCAGGTTGCTCCAAGCCCCGTCCACCCTGGCCTTGAACCCCTCCAGGGATGGGGCAGCCACAGCTTCTCTGGGCAACCTGGGCCAGGGGCTCACCACCCTCACAACAAGGAATTTCTTCCTTATGTCTGATCTAAATTTACTGTCTTTCATTCAAAACCTGTGCCCCTGTGTTCCCTGAGCTCCCTTTCATGGAGTAGCTGCTTTCTTAGGAGGGGTCTAAGCACACGTGGCAGGAGAGCGCAGAGCAGCTCTCCACCAAAATACTCTGGGTCTCAGCCCTTTTCCTTCAGTATTCCTTCACATAATCCATATTTTGCATCCTTTTAAAATTATTTAAACCGCTAAAGAAGCGAGACTCTAATAATTCAGATTAATTATTATTTATCTGAACAGGGTTTCAGATGAATTAGGCTTTGTGTTGGACGAGTTAGTAAAAATGGCCTCATGGTTTAAAATGCCAGCAGATAAATGCTCATCTCTAAGTTACGACTGTCTCAGAGGGCAGTGTCTTGCGCTTCTACAGCCTGTGAAGTAAAACCGCTTCAGCGGTCTAAAGGATAAAAATAAGCCCAGGCCCTGTCTGTGTAAGAGAGTTTTTCCAGTCATGCTGGTGTACCTCATCATTTTTTCTGGTGTGGACATTTTATTTTTGGCTCAGTTTAAAGCACCCGTGAAGCAACATTGAAGTAGATGGCAGTGGTAGAGGACAATTTTTACAGTAGGCTAACCCACATGGTTTTGTATTGGTCGAGTTGTATCTCTTTATATTCACACCACAGATTACACTGAGCAGACGAGACCTTCATTTTAATCCATGTGGTTTTACATTTAATGTAGAATTTATGGGTTTTATGTGCCGTTTCTGTTGTTTTGTGCTGGTTTGAATGGTACGGCTTCTGCAGTTTTAGCTTGCTTTGCTCCTGCATCTGGTATTCTTCCAGCGATGGTGTCAACAGCCATTGATCATAGTTGACAGCACATCAAAGGAACCTTTGACACAGTCATGAAGCAACTGCACTGTGCGATGAGAGGGACTTTATCCTCATATTTTTTTAAGCACTTTAAATGACTTTAAAAATACTTCTGGCTGTCATCCAAGGCTTCTGGACTAAGCTACAACTACCAGGAAATGTCTTTGCAGGCATCATCATATCATTAAGGTTTCCTTGCACCTGAAACTGTTCTGGTTTCTGAAGGAAAACAGGAACAAACTTTCCTTTTCTGGAATGATGAATCTAAAATTAATCAGGAACAACTTTCCTTTCATCCCCTGTGCCTGAACCTCTGTTGAAATCCAAGTGTGGACCCTTCAGATGCGTAACAGAGATGATTTGTTGCTGGGGCAACAATACCAACAGGTTGGTAATCACCAGTAGAAACTGCCAGTCAAGGTGTTTGCCCTCAAAGTCTGACTTGTAGCAGGAATCCTTTGGGAATAATTTGTATATATTAATAACTACCCAAGGTTTCAACACTCGAAGATAAGGCTTCATGCCTTTCAGTATATGATCCTCAAGACCTTTGGAAATTTCCTGGGAGGAAAACGTGCAGGTATGAAAATAGTGCAGAAGTTGGAAAAACAGAAAACCCGCATTGAATGAAGCTCTCAGGTTAAACTAGAATTAATCCAAGTTACCACTTGGAAATGAATTACTGGAGCTTGTGGTGGTGTTGTGTGCACAGTCGGGCAGGCTGCGCCTTTTACTGAAGAGCTGTAGTAGTTTATTGCCTTTTTTCCACCTTATATCTACTTTTATACAGGCAGGAAAGCTTAAAAATGAGGAAGTCTAATAATGCCACCAAGGAAGCAAGTGTCCTTCAGACGTTGCAGCACGTACCTCGGACTCCTTTGGAAGGGAGTTGGAGAGAGGAAAGAGTTTGTAGTAGATTGATGGTTATTAGATCTTGCTTGAATCAAGTGGACTTCATCTTTAAATAAACACAATGACCTTGCTATTGATCACCCCAGTCGCTGCTTATAGCTGTTTCCAAAAATGCCAAAACGCAACCAGGCACCGTGCACTGAAGCAGGATGTGTGCCCGTAAAAACTAGACCAAATAAACGTGTCTTTAAATTTGCATAGTTGCCCATGAGGAGTATTGATTACCCAGCTGTCCACTTGCTGACTCAGAAATGCATAGTTTCAGTCTACTACCAATTTTATTTGTTAAAAAAGCATTGGTTTTAGTGACATTAGGTGTAGACTGCGTCTTCATTCAAGCAGGTTTCCTTCCAAAGGAAACAGGATTGGAAGCATTCGTGGTTTTGTAGTCTTGTCTCCTGATGAGCTAGAAGGTTACTGTGCTCTGTCAATTATATTCTGATCGTATTTTTCTGTAGGTAAATACATTTTTTAATTTTAATGGAAAATACTCAAATTTGTATTGCTCCATTGAGAAAAGCAGCAATATACCCTTTCATGAAAGCACGGTGACTTGAGAAAGGCCTTGCCTCCTGAGCTATTTCATTGAGGTTTTGCTTGAAATCTTTTTTTTTTTTTTTTTTTTTTTTTTTTTCTTTTTTCTATTTTTTTACTCCCCATTTTTCTATGGCGATGGCAAAATAAGTTCCTTGGAAGGAGATTACGGCTGATTTTTTTTTTTTTTTTCCCCAACCAGAAATTTTCAGTTTGCTTCAATGTACCTCAGCGTCTTAGTCCCTTCCTTACTGGTGGCATTAGAATCACTGCTATTTTTGGATGGTTCTGATGTTATAAACAGGGTTGGGCAACAGCAACATCTAACTCTGGCAGCCTTTTAGGGAGGATTGTGAGTTTGAAGGTGATTTGGCTTTAGCCGTAACCTCAGTAGGTTCGTAACAGTCTCACAACAGCACTTCTGCTCTTCCCCAGGCTTGAGTTCGTCTGGCACATGCCTGGGTAGAAAATGGAATTTTGAAAACATCTGTTTGTGGCCCAGATTGAATTCAGTTTCCCATCCATACCATTTAGGGCCTTTTAGGGGACCTTTTAGTGTTTCATGGACAAGAAACTCACTTTCTTGGGGCAGTAATGTTAGTGGGAGCGTAAATACAGGAGGTGTGCCTCTTCCCCAGCCTTCCCAGTACAGAGGGTGATTCTAATGCCGCGGTCGTCTTGGTATCTGGGCAGCTTCCAGTACGGGACTTGTACTCTGATACTTGTTTCTTTGTTTCAGCCACTAGACCATGCTTCCCTTCGTCACACACCAGCCAGCTACATAATTACATATGTGACCAAGTCCTTCCTCCCATCTCAGTTGGGAGTACAGGTCCCAGGTTTAAGCCAGATAGACTCTTCCAAACTGGCACACCCAAACCAGTATCACCTGAACGTTCAGAATATAGCTGTGCATCAGAGCACTGTTGGTGTCTCATGGATGAAAATCCACTGCCTAAGTACATACAGTTCCCTTCTGCTTCAATCTCCCAGGAGGATGTCAAAATTAATGGAGTTAGCTTTGATGCTCCACAATGAAGCTGGTGTTACGTGTGGAAATTACAGTCTCTTAGTAGAAGCCGTTCATTTTATGTGATTCTTGTTAGAAGTTGTAGAGTGCTGGAGAGAATCCAGCCATAGATAGAGATGGAAAATAAAGGGATTCTGTAATCTGGACCCTTTTTTGTGTTTTAGCTACAAATCCACGATATCTACGTTAGAAGGTAGTTGGTGCGGCCTCCCTCTGTGGTCAGTAGAAGGAGGCTGGTACATCCCGAGGAGCTTGGCCTCCAAGGTCTGAATTATCAGTTAACCAGACAGAGTTCAGCAGGGCGAAACACTTTGGAGATTGGTTTTGGCTTTTTGGAAAGTTCAGTAGCGCTTTGGAAAGATGCACCTGGATTTCACTGTATTAGTAAATGAGGAAACTTGCCAAAGTGGCTAGGTCAGATTTGGTTTCTCGGGAAGACCAAGGCTGCTATGGCGACTGCAGAAGGAATGAATTCATTTTGCAAATGAATACGTGGAGCTAACTCATCCAAAACCCTAGGGTGTTGGGAAACTTGGTCTGTTGAGCGAGAGGGTGGCCATCTGACTGCCCGCAGTCCTTTCAGGGATAACACAATGTTGGCAAAAGTCTCGTCTAGCTGGACAAGTCTAGATGAGGTGATGGATTGTAACCACCGTCTGTGTGGCCGAAATAGGGCAAGACCAGCACGGTTTGGTAGTTGTAATGCATGCAGTGTTGTTCTCATGGTAATGGGTGTTTTGTCTTCAGTACACAACAGACTTCTTTGCGTCCTTCCAGGTCTCCTTTCAATATCTTGGTCCTGCTGCTACATCAGAAACTTCATCTCGTCCCCCGCTCAACAACATACGTGCCCCTGGCATTTGAATGGGAAGCTTTCTCTTCGTGCCGCCTGGGGAGTAGTTTCCCTGAATTTGAGATGCAGCTTTTGTTCCCTGTAAAAACAGATGCGCTTAAGTCAAACAAGAAAAATGGTTTTAGAAAGGGTCCTGTTTTGAGGACAGGACTCTCTAAAATGATTGCATCGCTATTTTTGGTATCTTCAAGTTGGAACTGCCTTTGGAAGAGCTGTTTCTTGGATGTCCATAACATTCAGTTTACCGAGTTGCAGAAGACATTTTGAGGCATGTGGAAAAAAGCCTTTAGAAACCAGATGATGATGGGGGGAAAAAAAAATCTGTCATATTTCAGCTCTTTGGTCGGTAGATGTGAGGTACAAGTAAGTGCATCTAAATACCAGTCACTCCCCACTCTACCTTTTTGTCTGTTTGTTGTTTGGACTATGGCAACTGCTTCCTTGCGTCTGAGCTTGTGCTGCTTAAAATGCTGCTGTAAAAGATACTTCTTCCTCCACAGCTTTGGTCATGCCTTGTCACTTCGTACTCTCTCCTGAGTTCAGAGCAAGACTCTGGTCCTCTCCTTTAACCTCCTTCTGCCTCCCATCTAATCTTCTATTCCTGTTTGTCCCTGGCTTCGCAGCTTCAGCTGAGGTGTCCTCCATTCTTCTCCGTTTCTTCCATGGAGCATCCCACCTTTGTAATAGTCTTTTGCTGTATCTCAATTAGTTGTTCCTTCTTTGTGTATGACTATTGGTTAGTTTGGTCAAAATAACCCTCTTGCCAAAGCGCTTTCTCCTGGTTTGTGTCCCAATGTCTCATCGATCCCACCATGGCATTCTGTGATTTGGTCATCAGGACATGGGTTTTGTGTTCAGTAGGTGGCTGGTGATCATTTTGCCAGGCTGAGGGCTTTTTTCATGTTGATTATTTGCAAAGCATCGTATATTTATGGCACGATATGGATAATAGAAGCCTTTGAAAGCTTTTGAAGGACAAAGCTGTGTGTGATGGCATGGTTTGTCTGAGTTCATAGAGCAGTTACCCAGCCATGTATCTGAGGCCACTCTGTGGTCTGTGTCTGTGCTCCCATCTCTCTCCTCCTGACAAGCTGAACATGTTTCCATGAAGAGGGTGTTAATCAAAAGCTTTAAATTCAATGGCTGTACTTACTGGGTCAGAATTTGCTGGGTATATTTTATTGTTCCCTAAAGCTGATCATCTCTTTCCTTCTGCGTTTTGGCCTGAGGTTTTTGGGGAATCTGTTTTTGAGGGTTGATGTGCTAATTCTTCTAATGTAGTTTGAAAATATCTTAAGGATGTGCTGTTCCTTTTCCTCAAAGGTATGGTAGACGCACACTGAAAATATCTGCGGACCTCTTGTCTTGTTCCTTCTGCACAGATTTATGTTCATGGTGTGTGGTCCAGTGCCCTGCTGACTATGTAAGCTGCTACTTTGCTCAGTGGTTTACCACTAGATGCATTAAATAAATACGCTTTGTGTAATATTTGTGTTTGGGTTGTAATGATTTTGCCTGCTTCCGGACTCTAAACAAGTAATGCAACAAAAGTGGTCTCCAGAACGCAACTTGCTGCCAGTAAACTTCTGTACTCCTTTGTGTCCTGAGCTATTGAGGTTGGAGGACAGACATTGTGTATCGCCCTTGAGCATCTTCCCTAAAAGCTAGATGTTGAAGTAGCAAAAGTAAGTTCCAGCTTTGGCCAGACCTCTGAATATGTAGTAGTGGGTGAGGGGCACATAATCTCGGGGCCACAAGGTCCTTAAAGGCCTTTCCTCCAGCAAAGATGACTGCCTCTGGGTGCCATGCCATGTTGTTTGAAAGTGTGGATTTTCCAAAACTCTTAAACTTCAAGTTTCTCTTCTGGCTTCTGGTGTAGTCGTTATTTCCCTCTCATAGAAGACCACTGCCACCGGGAGAGGTAATCTCTGTTCCCTCTCGGTCACAGCCAGCTCACCTAGCTGGCTCAGAAACCTTTGGCTGTCCTGCCTTATGGTACATCAATGTCAGTAACCCTTTCCTGTGTTTTTTGTCTCCTCTGACAGTAGCTATTGATGGAAGAACACGGGGTGACCCAAACAGAGCACATGGCCACCATCGAGGCCCACGCAGTGGCCCAGCAGGTGCAGCAGGTCCATGTGGCCACCTACACAGAGCACAGCATGCTGAGCGCGGACGAAGACTCGCCGTCTTCGCCGGAGGACACCTCCTACGATGACTCTGACATCCTCAACTCCACGGCTGCCGATGAGGTCACTGCCCACCTGGCGGCTGCAGGTAAAGTCAGCGGGCTGCTCGGTGTTGTTCACCTAACATAGCATTCGTGCAGAGGTTGCAAACAGTGCTTTGAGGGTGGTGGGGGATCTTGTCGCCCCACGGCATGCTCTGGATGCTTCCTTATTGCCCTGGCTTTAATAGCGCTTCTTCGCAAGGTCTGCTGGCTGCTTGACTCTTGCATTGTGTGTAATGTAGAGGTGCTGGGAATAAGAGACTGGTTTGTACAACAAAAATGGTCCCTGGTAAATGCTGCCTCAAATAACAAAACTAAAATACTGAATATGTCAAAGAGCAAGCTTATTTCAGGCCCACATAAACAACAGCAAAAATAACCCTGGAGTGCTACGCAAGCCTGCATAGCCAGGGAGCTCACATGCTAAGCCTCTCCCAAGGAGATGTCACAAAGGGTCCTGGTGTATTTGGACTGGGAAAGTATTTCAGAATCGCAGACTCCTTCCAGTGAAGCCCCTGCCGAATGTCCTCCAGATTTGCCTTTTTTGTGGTTTAACCTCAGCCGGCAACTACGACCACGCAGCCATTCACTCTCTCCCCCCTAGATAAGGTAGGGAAAAGACGGAGAAAAAAGAAAAAAAGAACTCGTGAGTTGCAATAAAGACAGTTTAATGGAACAGTAATGGAAAAGAAAATAATAACAATGGTAAGAGAATATACAAAATAAATTATGCAATACAGTTGCTCACCACCTGATGATTGATTGCCCATCTCATCCTGAGCAGCGATCGCAGATTCCTGTCCCCCCGCCCCAGCCAACCCTTGTTCATACACTGAGCATGATTGCTATGGTGTGGAATATTCCTTTGGCCAGCTTGTCCTGTCTGTGCTCCCTCTCAAGCTCTGTGGGAAGCTGAAAAAGTCCTTGACTTAATATAAGCATTACTTAGCAACAACTAAAACAATATGTGTTATTGATGTTATTCTCATACTAAATCCAAAACGCTAGGAAGAAAATTAACTTTATCTCATCTGAAACCAGGACAGCCTTGTGGCGCATCTACCTCACTAGTAGGAAAATGCAGTGATAAATAAGCAGTCACAGGCTTGTCTGAGTCCTTATCAGACTTTATCTGAGGAATAAAGCTCTTGATGTGCTTGACCAAGCCTGTGAAGTTCCACCACCCCACTGAGCATCTCATGCCCTTTGCCTATTAATTTTCCAACCTCAGCTCCTGCAGGGTTTTTTATTTCCCCCTTCCCTTCCAGCACACAAGCTTTTCAGTCCCGGGTGGTGGTTGCAGGAGGGGTGTCTGGTGGCTCTTGCCCAGTGCGGGGGCTGCCTGGTGCCCCTCCAGCCCCTGGCCAGGTGGGCACCCCGGGGCTTGCGGCTGTAGTTTGTGGCATGGACTGGCACATCCAGCCCAAAGCTTCCCCGAGAGCCCAGCGTGGCCCTTGCTCGCTTCTCCAGAGCAAATGTTTTTCCAGGCCCCCAAAAGGCAATGTTTTTATCATTGTTTTTCACAAGCACAGGATCGTTGGAACGCTATGCAGCAGTGCTTGCTGCACCCACCGTGGGTGGCACTCGAGTAATTCGTTACTGATTAACAAAACGTGGCTCTGTAGTGTCACCCAGAGCTCCGGCCATTACCGTGTCCTGTCTCCCGGAGCAGGTGCCTAGAGAAAACATATCATTGGATGCTACTTTTGTTATCATCTACCAGCTTCCACTGATCCAGTAGCTGCATCTTTATTAACAAACACAAAAATATAGTGAGTTTTATGATCTTTCACCTCTGACATGTGGAGAAACTACACGCAGAGAAGCTGAGGTCTGCTCAGGAGTCAAAGGCAAGTCTTGAGCCTGCATTAGACCCCCAGGGCTTTTAGACTCAGACCGTGCACTCATTTCTGGAGATCACTGATAGAAGCACAATCCACTGCATGTTACGTGCTTCACTTCCAATTAACTTAATGAAACTTCCCCTTACATAGACTCTGTGTCTAGAGTTTGATCACAAAAGCAATAGTGCTGCCCTACCATGGTCCCTGCTGTGCCTCAGGGGACCATTTCAGGATGCTGCCGGTGACTCTGGATGCACAATTTCTTCCCCATCAGAGCTGGTCATTAGTCCCTGGGGAAAGCCTTGATCTCATGGTGCTGTAGTTGAGGTGTCCAAGCGGGGTTCATGGCATTGTACCCAGTCTCTTCTCCCCTGCCACCGGGATCTCCTTGATTGCAGTCAGTTATTTAAAGTCTTGGCGTACTTGAGAGTTTTTCAGTATGTTTGGAAGATAAAATACATAATTATGTGATTGTAAGGAAAACCCTGGACTGAAATATGTGACTTTCACCTGGGGCTGAGCTGGGACTTGTCAGACTGGAGAATGGAGCCTTTTGATACACCTCTCTGATGCTGGAGAGGAGGGTGCCTGGCTGCCGGGGAGCTCAGCGGGGAATTCGGGTCACCCTGGTCCATGAGCTGAGCCCTTGGGACCCATCCCTGAGGAGGGGACAATGGCAAGGTCCTTTCTGGCCAGTTCCGGAGCTGCGTGTACCGATTCACCCTTTGTGGTTTGATTTCCAGGCCCTGTGGGGATGGCAGCAGCTGCTGCCGTGGCAACGGGTAAAAAACGGAAGCGACCACACGTTTTTGAATCCAACCCGTCAATCCGCAAGAGGCAGCAGACGCGTTTGCTACGGTAAGGACTCCCACCCGCACTCTGACACCCCGCTCTGCATCCTCGATCTGTCCCCAGTGCTGTGCGTGGTGAGACCACGTGCTGTCCAGAAGTTGCCCAGCTTGGGGATTTTTTTGGGCATCTTTTCTGGAACCCAAGAGCTGTGTTTTAGTTTGCAGAAGTGGGTTAAATTGCAGCTCTAATCATCTTTAATGTGATACTATGATCACCAGGACTGACACAACCGTTTTGGTGGCATCCACCATTCTGTTCTAACCCCAGCTGGTCACACGTTAAATCTGTCACGGTAACATTGCCTTGCAAGATATCCCTAGTGAGTTTAACAGTGGCTGGCCTGAGAATCTGGAGCTACAGCCCTGTCCCAGCTCTGCAGTGGCATGAAGGACTTCTCTACCTAACAAAAACAGTCTTTTCTGAATTACGAAATGATCCTGTGAATAAATCTAGTGTGTATGTACCTGAATTTTCTTCGCCAGCGGAGCCCGTTGTGTGAGCTCCGTGCTGAAGACTGACCTAGCCTGTAGTGCACAGTGCTGGGGGAGAATAATCGAGGGGAGATGCCTGCCAGAGCTGAAAATACTTTCTTTGGCTTTAGATACGTGCTCTGTAGACACCAAACTTCCGTAGCCCTTCAGGTGCTGCATTCCAGGTGCTCTGAGGCTGTCTGCCCGCCTGATGGCCACCTAGGAGCGCTGGTGCTGAAGTGTCTGCACAGGCGTTCCGCACGCCTGGAGAGATCACCTGCAGTTCTGTCCTCAGGAAGCATTTGTAAATATTGGCTGGTACTATTTAATAGGTTTTGGAACAAGGCAATTTTTGCTTTTTAAACTGTTTTGGGTTTAACCGGGTTATCTCACAAGAGTTGGAGTATTTGTCACCCCCTTACTTGCTGGCTTCCTCCTACGTGCACGTTAATGCACTGAAATAGTGATGGCCAGAGTTTCATCTTTTCTCCTTCTCTCCTATTCTAACTCTTGTAAAGTTGGTGAGAAATTAAGTTGGTTTTCTTATACTCTGCTTACTCATCTGCTGAGTTCCACAACACCCTTTGCGCATGATCAAACTGGAGCAAAGTGGAGCAGGGTTAGTGCTAAATAATATTCCCTGGGAGTGGACTTGTAGCTTCATTCTATTTTTCCCTTCTCTCCCAACTCTGCAGACCCAGCCATGTTTATTGCAACGTTTCTGAAGAGCAAATTCTTTTCTCTCTGGAAATGTGAGCAATTTATTTTTAAATAAACTCATATTTAAAGGAATTATTTCTTCTCCCTTCATGCAACTTACTGACAAAACGCATCATTTTTTTGCACTCTGATCAGTTTGATGTGTTCGTGCTTGATATTTACACCACTGTGAATCGAGTGGGAAGTTATGGTTTCTGGTTCTGGGGGATCTCTGTGTAGCTGGTGATGGGGTTGGTGCTTTTTGGCAACATGTCTGCTGCTAACAGCAGGTTCTGAAATGACCAGGGCAGATACCAAACTGTCACCTTACAGAGTGCTCAGGTTATCTGGTGATAACTGCGACTTCTATCTTGCTTTATTCTGCCAACATTTCTGACATTCTCTTGCGTTGCTTAAAAGTGAATAAGAGGCGGAAAGTAGATGATGGAACATTTTCTTCCTACAGAGAGATCACTCCAAAGGGACTTGCTGATGTGGCAGGTGTCTGAATACATGGGTTTCCTCTGCTGAGCTGTTGCAATATTTCTGGTTCTTGCCTGTCGTGTAGTTGTCGGTTGACTGCGTACAGTCCTGGTTTGAGCAGGCTTTTGGTACTAGAGAATTGCAATGCACTGTTATGAGGCTGGATGTAAAATAACCTATGTTTGCAGTCCTCTTTTGTTGAATCATTCAAGTTCTCTACCTTACAAGTTTTGTATTGCTAATACACTTAGGTGATGGCAGAGTGGATATGCAGACTCTTGCTGTCCTAGCTTTGCTGCTCTGGTGATTTCTCTACTTTACATGAATGAAAAAAGAAGAGAAGGGAGAATAATTGATATTTGAGCCGCCAGGTGACTGCAGGGAATGCAGCAGGCCTGCAGGAGCGGAGAAAGGAGCGGTATATGTGGCTGCTCTGACCAGCTGGGGCTCTGTTTCTCACCTGGTTTGTGAATGGGGTTGACATTAAGAAAGGGAGTTGACAATGCAAAGGGTTGTGTTTCTGCTGGGCTTTCAGCCGATACCTATTCACTGTTTTGTATCTACGTTTCAGGAAGCTCCGAGCCACGCTGGATGAGTACACCACCAGAGTGGGGCAGCAGGCCATCGTTCTGTGCATCTCGCCCTCCAAACCCAATCCCGTCTTTAAAGTATTCGGTGCTGCACCCTTGGAGAATGTGGTAGGTGTCTCTAGGAAAAGCTATATAATAAATTGCTCACCTTCTCTACAGGTTTCATTCTGCTCAAGGCAGCCTTGCAAGCCTGGTAGGGATCTGAAGGTCATGTTTAAAACCCTGGAAACGGAACTGGAGAGTGTATGGACATGAGGGTAGCACTGAGGTCCTGTCTTCTCTGCGTGAATGGTTGCCTAGCACATCTCACCAGGGTTGAATATCCTGGATTAAAAAGCAGAGGGAGCAGGTAGTGATGATGTGTTTGAACTCAGCTCAGCTGTCGGTACTTGCAGACCAGAGAGTAAATGGAGCAGATCGTGATCACGATAAGTCTTGCTTCAGAACTTTTCTTTTAATCCCATAAATACTTCCAGTTGCTAATGTTACTTGATGTTTCATCATCAGCTCTTTGGTGTGGCCAAGTCTTCAGGGCCAGTGGGTATTTTTTCTTGCCAGCTGTGGCGTTGTTTGCTCCTTCTGTTCTGCAGTACCTTGGGGAAGGTGGCTGGCCCTGTGTCCTTGCCCTCGCCTCTCCTGGTGCTCCTTACCTTGTTTACCTGAGCTTAACGATTCCCCACAGGTACGCAAATACAAGAGCATGATTCTGGAAGACCTGGAGTCTGCACTAGCAGAGCATGCTCCTGCGCCTCAGGAGGTTAACTCAGAGTTACCACCCCTCACCATCGATGGCATTCCCGTCTCGGTGGACAAGATGACCCAGGTAAGCAGCCAGAGATGGCAGACCCAGAGAGAGAGAGAGATATATGGCATCTTGCAGTCACATCCTGTTATTTTGCCGTGGAGCTTATGTCCACATCTCCAGGGGATGCGTTTGATGTTTCCTTTCCCGTGGGACTGTAACAGCTCAGATAGTAGTTAGATGTGACACTTTGTTATTGGTGCATATTTTCTAGATGATGCTGGTAAGGACTAGAGCTCAGGCTGCTGGGAGCATTCCCTTTTGAGCTGTTTTTGTCACCTCCCATAAACCAGGAACAGGGTAGCTATTTGTTCTGCACTTTGCACTGATTTTTAGGCACTGAGGTCAGGAAGGCCGCTTGTGGGGTACTATTTTGGCTTCTCCTCCTTGGATAGAGCACTTGTGTGCTCTAGTTTGCTTCCTCCTCTGTTTTCTGCTGTGGATTTTGGAGCAGAGGGGAGCTTGCTGATGGTTTACTCCAGATCAGACCCTGAGCGAGATACTTGTGATGGAGCCAGGAATGTGGGGGATTCCCTTTTTCTCCAGGTCCAGCCCTTTGCTGACCTCCTTATTGCTAGGAGGAAGTGGAGGGGACACCCTAGGGAAGCTTTCTTGGTGTAGGAGGGATCATCTGTAGGGAAATCCCCTTCTCCTGGGGTGCAGGACCTGAATGCAGGCAGGTGTGGTGCACCACAACAAATTTTAAATGCTGAAAGCCAGTTTCTTCAGAGGGAATAGCAAGAGGGAACAGTTAAAGGCTTTGGGCAACATACAAAGAGGCACTGTAGTAGAGCAAAGATGTGTGGATTTCCTCTGTGCTCTACAGAAAAATCACATTCTGGTCAAAATTTCCATTACTTAGGTGGAATCAGACAAGCTCACACTTCTAATAAAATTTTACAAAGAAATATACGGTGCCCTGGCTGATAACACATTGTATTCCTAATCCATGACAACATAAGGAAAAATTTAGTCACTAGATTTTTAAGCCACTGTGAAAGGGAGTATCTGCAAGACGTGTTCACAGGCAGCCTTTGTTTTGTATCATTAACAGTTTCCCATGGAAATGGGAGAGTAAAAAATGGAAACGTTTTACTTTTAAGGTAAAATGAGAGACCACAAAAAGTTCACAGGTATGTAGCTCCAAGTTCATTTGTATTGGCAAAGAAAATGCTTGTGTTTATCTGACTTCTTTATAGCCTCGTTGTAGTAATTAAGCTGAGTAACAGCAAGAGAAGTGCCTAGGACCTAAGACGGGGTAGGAGACATCTGTGTGGAGATTCGCTCGGGGAAAAGGGAGGCCATCCTAGCGCCGTGCAAGTGTTGAAGCTGGAGGTGCTCGTACCCACAGCACGTGGGCTCTGAGGAAGGAACAAAGCAAATGAGCTGTTGCTGGTGGAGTGGTGGAAAGAAACGAGGGAGAGAGAGAGAGGGGGAAATGAGTGTGGATGAATGAGATCAGGATGTGAGGTTGTTGCAATCCAGTAACACATCTGAGAAACTTTTCTGGTTTGCAGCGTGCAGAATATGTGCACGTAAAAAAGGGCCAATAAAAACATCTGTCAACTGTTTGGCTGTTAATGTTGCACGTGCCATCAAAGCAGCAATAAAAGTGACAAGCTCTCACTTCAGAGAAGCCTTCAGCTGGATTTATAATGCATATTGTTTATTGTTTGTGATAAGAGTTGGAAATTAAATATTTAAACATCAAAGGTTGCTGAAGTGTTTTCTTGTTCTATTTTATGGATGAAATACTCATACCCGTAGAATTCTATGGATAAAATACTAGTATTTTTCATGTTAAACTAAAAATAAGGTTGGAGGTGTTTTTTTTCTTCCAAACGTGACATGGCCTTGGTTTTCAGGAAATCTTGCACAAAGGTTTGGCCAAGCCAGGTTGCCCCTGGGGTTTGATCGCTCTGCATTTCCACGTGTGAAGTAGCTCTCCAGTCCAAGGCAGTAGCTACTGGCAGGGCTTTTTTTCCCCTGTCCCCCGACACAACACTCCTGTGTTCCCAAGTCTTCTTGTGTCTCCGTTCGGTGAGAAACGTTTTTTCTTCTCCGTGTTCTGCAGGACCTTTGGTCAGCAAGCGTGCAAACCGCTGATGCAAGAGCGTAGCAACGTAGAGTCTATTATTTCAAGTCCTCTGATGCTGCGTTATGGTAAAACAAGTATCTTGTTAGGAGTAGCCCTTGTCTTTTCAGTACGACATGGTAACTTGAAACAGCTTTGTGAAGGTTTCTCCTGAGCTGTGGACAGAGTCCATGCTCTTTGTGCCCCGTTTGGCTAACCATCGCTGTCCCAAGTAGCCCAGCTGCTGCAGTGTGTGCCTGTGTTGTGGGCACCCAGCTCTGCGCTTCCTCGGTTTCCCCGCATATCACATAGGGATGATATTTTGTAATTGTCTTTAAAAAGTATTTGGAGATCCTTGAATGGCTGCAGGCCACCTGAGGACAGAGCACTAGATTTAATGGACAAGACCGCAGCTCCTGGGTGGATTTTCACAACCCAGCAGGTCTTTCTTCTTGGAAAATTTTCAAGGAGTGGGATGCTGCATGTGGTGCTTGGGAGATGATTTTGTTGCTGAAAGCATCCAGCTGCTATAGAGTTTTTGCCAGACTTGGGGGCAAACTTTAGATAGAAACAAAGCACAGATATGCTGAATACAACGAGGACACCATGCTGTCTCGTTTTTTGCCACAATTGTGATTTGAAATACATTTGTTTGAGAGAGTGGATGATAACTCTGACACCTACATCGCCACAACCTGTTGCGCTGCTAGAGATGCCATTGGGTTTTTTTTTGTAGGAGTCTTGATTCCCAGAGCTGCCAGTATAGTTCTTTGTATTTGCTAACAAGAAATGAGCTTTTTCAACTAAGTTGCACAAAGCCCTGTGGAAAACCGAAATATTTATAAATATAAATTGGGCAGCATAATTAAGAGGTGTGTCATGGGGAGCGGAAAAACGAGGCCTGTGCTTTCAGCAGCTGCAGGTGTCAGCAGGCAGGTGGTAGAGGCGTGAGCTCCTCAACGAGGAGATGAAAATAACTCTCCTCTTAATTGCTCTGCTTCCCTGGTGGTCTTGAGGGAAATAAAGCCTTTACTAGCCTGAGCAAAGATGGTTCTATAAACTTGCGAATTGAGAGCATCACCCACCTTGGCTGCGCGGGGAAAAAAGCCCGTATTGCAGTGGGGCTTTTGCCCTGCAGCCATTACACAGAGAAATCTTGTTGCTTTATGGGCTTTGGCTATGTTGACTCTATACGTCAGAGGTGAATTTGCCCCTAAACTCATTCTCAGTTGCTCTCCGATATGACTAAGGAATAAGATTGGGTAATGCTGAGGTTGATGCTTCAGCTAGCTCTCACTGAGGTCACTAGAATTTGTTTATACTTTTCTGAACAGCTGATTTGTCCTTTAATTTGATGTTTTTTAAATTTAATGATTTGCAGTCTGCTTATACAAGCCAACAAACTTTATCCGGGCCTCTCAAAAGTCATCTTGATGTCTGTTTGCATACTGCCCTGCAAAAAGCTTTAGCACAAACAGCAGATACCTTTATGCACATGACAGTTTGTATGCAGGAGAAGCCAAAAGACGGTAGCTAAACTCAGTTTGTGGCTATCGGATGCTCTCCTTGGAGGTGCAGGGATGATCCTGCAGTGCTGGATCCCATCACCCGGGTACAAGGTTCGCTGATGCTCCCCTTGGGTCCGCGACAGAGGTGTGGTATGGGGACAGCCTGTGTTTCTGCTCTCCCAGCAGGTCACTGGTGTGTGGCAGAGGGAGCATCCTTGTTTTACAGAGGAGGGAGCCCAAAGTTAGGAATTGGGTCCCCTGCGCAGCTGAGCTCTAGCATTGGATAGTTGTACCAGCAGTGGGAAAAGTAGCGAGTCCTACAAGGTATTGGATACAAGGATGAGCATATACTTCTGCTATGCAGGCAGCTGCCTGCTTTTACAGCATTTAATCTGAGAGCCTGCTTCGTGCCTTCATGCAAGAACAAGCAGTCATGTCCAGCGCTCAGATCTCCAAACTCTGCTAGAAGGTGATGATCCCGAGAGGGACAGCCTTGTCCCCTGGTGTGACTCTCCGAAACGTTAGAACTAGTCGCTCATTCTTATGACTTGAGCACAGTTTCAGGGTGGAAGAGAAAAGGATTTTCATAAAGAGTAAATCCATGAGTAGACACTTCTGTGGGGAAACCCACGGCACCTCCTGCTTTTTGCACGGATGACCAGGCGGTTAATTTTAGGTTGGATTCCTGTGGCCAGGCATAAACTGCTGCATCTGCTGAGTGCCATTGCTTATTGTTGAGGACACCCAGGATGACCCGCATCCCTGTCTTTGCTGTGATGACTTTATGACAGCGGCGAGCCCGCTCTCATCCTGCCTGCCGGAAAGCACCCGGCAGCGAGACCTCGCAGAGTTCGGTCAGGGCCATGTGGGTTTTCACAGCAGGAAATTCACGGTGACAGCTTGGTCGCTGCCTTGACAGATGCCTGGCTTTTTAATTTGAATGTTTAAACATTAATTGGGACTAAACATAAAGATCATTTAGTCTAAAATTGGCTGTGGCGAAAAGAAGGGCCAGTGAACAAAATACTTGGGTGCTTCGCTGCAGTTGCTGCTTTGCCCTCTTCCACTTTGAGGTGCAGCCGAGGTCCTGCGTGGACTCCACTTTGCTTTTCCCAGGTGCTGCTTTTTGGAGATCCTGTCACTGAGCTGTGGGGACAGGTAGAAAATTCCCAGCGTGGGTTTTGCTCCCTTCTAGAAACCACTTTCCTTAGCAGGCCATAAACCTTAAAACCGGAGCATTGCTGGGTGCTCCACATGCAGGACAACTACTTGTTCCCAGCACAGGAGTGCACTTGTCTGTGCTTTGGGCCATTGCAAATGGTAGAATCACAATTAGCTCACTACCGCTTAAGTTAAACCACTTAGAAGACACTCAGTCTGTGTATCAAAGGGCATAAAAGAAATATTTCTTACAGTTTCTCTCAGACCCTCCGTGCTAGAGATTATATGAGCACTTCCCAGACCTGGCAACCGTGCAAATCGGAGCGAGCTGCTGGGATTTTTTTTAGTAGTGGATTTTCAGGTGGTTCATGGATGGAGTCAGCAGAGCGCGTAGCTCCCCCAGATGAAGTGGTCGCACCGGTTCCTCCCAGCAGCGCCCTGAGAGATGCGGGGTCTTTGTCTCAGTGCCGTAGCCTGTGTCAGAGCCCTCTGAGCTGCCCGGGTGAGGTCTCGTTATGGCACTAATTAGAGAAGTCCTCGCGCTGCAGCAGGTTGTAACGCCGCTGCTGATTGTCTCCCTGGCGGATTAAAGACAAACCCTCCTTAACAAGTGCCTTGAGTAGCTTGAGCCGCTGAACTCCCTAGGACCAGTAATTAATCCATCTGGTAACAAGGAGCATGGCTTGCAGATAGCAATTCTGGGAAGGAGCTTTTAACTGTTTTTGCACCAGGCAACTCAATGCCCTCAGCAGGTTTATTTGAATAAATGGGGCCTCGACTGGGGAACCTGAAGCATGTCAGGGTGGCTGTTGGCCCTGCAGTGGAAGGTGTGTCACGGACAGGCTTGGCCTGGGCTGGGAAAAAGGGCACCAAAGTGGTTTTTTTATGCCTCCGTTTATTATTCAGTGTTTTGGTACGGCTTCTCTGAAATGGCTCAGGTTGTCCATGGAGTGGAGGAACTGAAATGCAGCTGCTTCTCTGAGCAGGGGTTGTTCTTCTAGGGTGGGCAGCAGATAGGCTATATATGAACACACAAGTATACTGGAATTTTATTGCCTTTAGAGGCCCATGCACTGCTGGAAACTGTATGCAATGTAGTAAATCATGCATACAAAGAAATTGTTTTCTTTTTACCAAAACAGACTTCAATTTTCCTATTTAACTGTGTAAGCTAGGGCCCACGTTACATCTTCCAGTTGGGCTCTGGCTTTGAAGAGAAGTCCTGCGTCCAAAAGAGCCACTGCAGAGCCCGGCACATTTAGCAGTGTGTTTAAGAGTTTTAGGCTTTCTGCAGAGACCACGGAGACAATCTGCAGTCTCCAGCTCCTCTGAAACCTTCCTTCATTCCTCTGTCAGACAGATGTTACAGGGGGCTTTAGTACATACTCCCTATGCTAACGTAGAAAAGGCAGCTTGTAAATGAGTTGATTTACAGCTTGGAGCCAAAGGATACAGGCTGGAACCAGGATGTCATTCAAGCAGGATCGTGGCTGGGAGGAAGGGAGACTTTTATGGCAGAAGAACAGGGATGGGTGAGTTCTCCACGAGCTGACCCATGTCTCTGCTAGCTGGGACCACAACCGATGCTGGCCCTGGCACGCTCTTCCGTGGCTGTGCCCCAGGGCCCTGAACATGCAGGCATCTCAGGGTTGTAAGGTGGCCCAAGGACTCCCAGTGGCACTGTCACAAGCTCAGATAACTTGCTCTTAAAGCTATGAAAGGATGCAGGGAGTTGTTCTTAAATGCAGCTATTTAGCTTTAAGTTAATATGTTTTTCTCCAATGTATGTGGTCGTGAGCTCTGCTTCTTTTCCTGCTCTGTTTCTGCAGCTGAACCAGCCTTTTCCTGAGGCTCCAGGCAGTGCCTGGTACAAAAGTCAAATGTGTTATAAAGCCCTGTGTGAGTTTTGTATTCTCTTTGATAACGCTGAGGCTATTACTTGCTCTTGGTGACACATCTGTTCGATTTGCTTTCTAAGTCTATTTTTAAGGTATTGTCTCCGGATGGTAAAGGCGGTCACTGGTTGACCAGTTTCTGTGGGTGCTAAGGAGAAGTAAAATCAGCTTGAAAGGTGTCCCCACTCTGGCAGAAGTTAAAAATAGTTTCAGAAAATTAGTCCGGCGTGCGTTATGTTCTGCAGGGGCAGAGAAGTGTATGTATGAGACTGGTTTTTTACATTGGAGCAGCTCACTGAAGCTCTTTGCAGCATCTGTGTAAAATGTACGTCAGCGCACGTCTGAGTTCCTGTCACTGTGGGGATGTTAAGTATGGGTTTTCTCTGTGTTTTTCTGTTTTAATTTTTTTCTCCTTTTCAGGTTGGCTAGCTCTCTTCATGCTAGTGTTTGAACCATGAAGTGTGTTAATACAGCGTGTGTTTGTGCCTTATTGTTGTAATTGGCTGACTTAATTTTGTTTCTGCTCTTCCACGTGCTACTAAGTTGTTCTCACCTGAGTCTTGGGAGAAGATGGTGAAGTATTTGTCCATCTTCCTTAGGCATTCAGGCCTCTTCCAATTGATGGTTCCAACAGGATGGAAGTTAAATGTAATAACTCTGTACTATGCACCTCAAAACTACCAGAGATATGAGTTCCTAAAAAAAACTCTCAACCCTCTTATGCGGTTTGTTCCAGGCACAGCTGCGAGCTTTCATCCCCGAGATGCTGAAGTATTCCACAGGTCGCGGGAAACCAGGCTGGGGCAAGGAAAGCTGCAAGCCCATCTGGTGGCCTGAGGACATTCCATGGGCCAACGTTCGCAGCGATGTCCGCACAGAGGAGCAGAAGCAGCGGGTACGTATCTCCCATGTCTGTCTGCCTTCAAATTGAGCACAGGGGCTTGCAAGCAGTTTCCATGGGAATAGTTTTCCCTCAAGTAACAGAAGAAATTCAATGATTCAATTCTATGATTCTGTAAGAAATGATGACATCGGCCCTTCCTTGACTTTGTGTCAGACATTCAGCCTGGGAGAGCGATGAGAGAGGCGTAACCTTCAATCTGCTCTGTCCCTGCTGGGGTTGTGTGACGAGCATTTTTGTGTGTCACGGTATTTTTGTGTGACGAGGTATTTGAGCCACATCTCTTTCTGCAGCGGGTGCCCTTTTCACTAGCTGCAGAACCTGCTGGCCTCTGTGGCCTTGGCCTTATGAAGCAGCCTCCCCAGTCTAAGTCTGCTGTCCAAGTGTGCAGGTCATTTACTGCTGAGTCTGTATCATGGCCTCTTGAGAACTTTGAAGGGATACTGGCCCACCCTGAGCAGCAGGGACCTTGTATTTAAAGAGGAGCAGTCAAGGATGTGCAGTGGCACCAGGAAAAAATGAGACAGCTCAGTGAAAAGGTCTTGGGTATCAGTTCTGGCCATGGATCCTGTGTGCAGGTGATGTTTCTACCAACCTGTCACAAAGAGAATCAAAGAAAGCTACCAGGCTGTGCAAGCGGCAGGACTTGTGCAGGCTGATGTAGGTCTGGTTGGATGCCTAGTGAGGCTGGCAGTGGTGCTGTGGCAGTCAGTGCTTTCCTAGGTAGGGATGGTCGGCCCCAGTCCCTTAGTGAGAATTCCTTGAAAGCTGATGAAACAGATTTCATTGAGAAGCTTCCCTTTCCCTTGGCCAGATGTGCTCATTCTGTATCACTACACAGCAACGCAATAGCTCTCCAGAGTGGTTTTCTTAGTCTTGGGGAAAGGGGGGAGATGAGGAGAGAGGGATTAGGTATCGGGGCCTTTGTTTTGTTTGAGAATTTGTTGAAAACCGCCCAATTGGGTCACAACAACCCCATGCAGCGTTATAAGCCTGGGGAGGAGTGGCTGGAGAGCTGCCTGGCAGAAAAGGACCTGGGGTGTTGGTCGACAGCCAGCATACGAGCCAGCAGTGTGCCCGGGTGGCCAAGAAGGCCAACAGCATCCTGGCCTGTATCAGCAATAGTGTGGCCAGCAGGAGTGGGGCAGTGATTGTCCTGCTTACTCGGCACTGGTGAGGCCCCGCCTCGAGTGCTGTGTCG
>VYZM01004195.1:24079-45909 GCA_013398915.1 Dromas ardeola | reverse complement strand
AAGAGGAAATGGCCTCAGTTGCGCCAGAGGAGGTTTAGACTGGATATTAGGAAAAATTTTTACACTGAAAGGGTTATTAAGCATTGGAACAGGCTGCCCAGGGAAGTTGTTGAGGCACCATCCCTGGAGGTTTTTAAAGGACGGGTAGACGTAGTGCTTAGAGATATGGTTTAGTGACAGTTTTTGTCGGTGTGTCGGTGTTGGGTTGATGGTTGAACTCGGTGATCTAAAAGGTCCCTTCCAACCGAGGCAATTCTATGGTTCTATGATTCAATAAAACCCGGTAAAGATAAGCACAAAAATTGCAGCAGTAGCAGCACTGTAGTGGTTCAGAAAACTTTTATGCTGAGTCTTAACTCTTTTTTTTTTTTTTTTTTTTCCATTCTGCTGGTAGGTGTCATGGACCCAAGCGTTGCGGACTATCGTGAAGAACTGCTACAAGCAGCATGGGCGTGAAGACCTGCTCTACGCGTTTGAGGATCAGCAGACACAGCAGCAGACTACGACCACACACAGTATAGCACACCTGGTGCCGTCACAGACAGTGGTACAAACCTTCAGTAACCCTGATGGCACCGTGTCCCTCATCCAGGTGAGTGAAACCCTCTGGCTTTGCATTTCCAGCATGGCTGACTCAGGATTGAGTTGCCCGTGACAGGGAGGTAGTTTAGAGCAAACTCCTTCTGGTGGCTTAACTTGTCCTTCAAGAATTTTGTCTTTATCTGTATGTCTTAGCCTGCAGGCTTGTTAACCCAGTTCTCCCACCCAAAGAAGCAGTCTCATCCTCTCTCTTCCCCACTCCCATGCCTAGTTGTCCTGTTACGTACAAGCATTTCTGCAGCTATTCAGTCAAGCGATTCGGGGATCTGACGTGGATTTAACAAAACCCATTTACAAACAAATACAGTTCAACATGTGTCCACACAACGCCTGTGGTGGCAATGGGGTGGAGCGGTGGGAGGAGATGTGGTGGGACTGCCTTTCATAGCTTAATCTATGGCATTAGGTATTTCTGTGCCCCCTGTTCTTCATCCTACACCTAAAGTGTAATATGTATATTGCACGCACCAAATACATATTTAGCCTCATGATGGCCCCTGCGGTAAGGATGCCTCTTATGCTGTTTTAGAGAGGGGGATTCAGGGCGGAAGGGGCTGCGTTCAAGCGGTGACTCTGGTGCTGCTGTTCTCCCTGTGTTCCCGGTGTGGGGAGGCAGGTTCTGGCAGCTCAGGACGTCAGAAATTTAAGTGCTCTCTTGAAAGTTCACAAGAGCTCCTCATGGGTGTGGGATTTGACCCTCAGTTTCCCCTGTGCCCCTGCCTCCAAACCACCACTGCCCTCTCGTACCCAACTGGCACAGCGGTTTGTCCCTCTTGAGCATCACGTTTTTAGATGAAATCTCAGACATTTTCTGTTGGCTGTTCTCATCTCACAACCATGAAGATAAAAACATGGTGTGTGAGTTTGTTTTAGTTTTTTTGTGTTTGGTCCGTCCCCCATGCGGCACATTTCCCTGCCTTTGTCTTTTCCCAGCTGTTAAAAGGGGAAAAGGTAATTTCCAAAGGCAATGGGGTATTGAGGATGAACTAATGTTTGGCAAGGGCCCGGAAATGAGAGTCCCAGTGAAGGGTAAGCAAGGAGTGTTATAAATGAGGGCTGATGTGCAGGCTGTTCTGATCCAGGACTACTCGCTGGCTTTTTAAGTGACTTCCCTGCAGTGGGACAAGCGTGTTGGCCCCACCGGCACACCACACTCACACCTGGGAATGGCACTGGTGTCCCACAGCTGCTCTTTGTGAAGCTGGGAGGATAGAGAGGACACTATCTTCTACGTGAATATAGGGGACAGCACGAGGGCTGTGCAAAACTTGCTTCTGGGCCATATCCACTCTGGAAGCTGCCATAGAGTAACATGGCTGTAACGTGTGATTTCCCCCCCTAGCCCTTTGAGACAGCTCTGTATTTTCTGTGAGCTCTGCAATTACTATTATTCTCTGTGGGTGCGATGCTTTTTAATCTGACAGCATTTGAGTGGCCCTTTGCCTGAATTATATGGACTTCCTCCAGCAATAACAAATGTGTTCAACTGCATTTTGTTGACTTTTGTAGGTTGGCACTGGTGCTACAGTGGCCACGCTGGCCGATGCCTCAGAGTTGCCTACCACAGTTACCGTCGCACAAGTCAATTATTCTGCGGTGACTGATGGAGAGGTAAGGACCTGGGTCACGTTTGTGGTGCACAAACCAGAATTTCCCTATCTGAACTTCCATAAAGTTAAATATTTTCTAGAATGAAGTGGTCACAGGAAACACCAAGCCTTGCTTCCCCACCATGTCTTGTTAAGGGTTAAAATATATGTGAACACGAGACTATAAAATTTGATGTAGAAAGTGCTGAACTGTTGTCATTTTGACCCAGGACTGCACAAATGCAATTATGGTATAAGCCTCTGTTCTGAATTTCATACATTTTTTGATATCTCCTATAGATTATTTATTTTGTGAGGTCTACTGTAGCAGATAAAGACTTAACGACCTACACAAATACACATTAACGTACCTGTATTGAGCAACTGTTTCATATGTGCATCCATAGATCCTGGGTGCTGGTTTGTCAGTTCAGGGTTTGGAGTGATGCCTGGGATATTTTGAGCCTGTGGTTTGCAAAGAATATTGCACGGCTCTGGGCAAATCCTGTGATTCTTTGGCCACAGGTCTGTTGGCAAAATGGGACTGTTCCTTTGCTGCAGCTTTTAGGGAGGTTTGCAAGTAAATCCTGGGGAGAGCTGTATAAATGCACAGACAAGAGGAAACACTGCAGAGTTACTGTGCTGTTTGTTTTCGAAGTTTCTTCCACTGCTTTACGACTTGACAGAGTTGTTTCTGTTGAGGACTTGATCAGACCATTTCAATCCCAAAATCTCAAATTTGCATGCATTTATTTTTCCACTTTTTTTTTTAATAGAGTAATAATGGTGTTTGTGTGTGTGTTTAAGGAACATTCCTTTAAGATTATGAAGATTTTTTTTTTAAATTTTTTTTTTCACCCTCTTCGCCCCCAAACCCACCTGTAAATCAGGCTGCAGGGCACTTTCTGCCTCTTTGCATGCCGGAATTTCTGGCTGGAGAGTCTATGTGCAGGAGTGACGAGGTCTGGTCCCCTCTGCCTGGATGGGGCTGTCGCAGCGACAGGTGGCAGCACAGAACAGCTTTAGCTTTGCACAAAACCCTGTTTCCATCTCAGACCCAGGGTGAAACAGCCTGTGGCCGTGACCTTGAATTACTTTGGAGCTGCTTTGGGGGTTTTCAAGAACCAGCTATATCTCTTGACATCTGAAAAAAATTTTTCAAAGGTACAAATATAAAGGAAGGGAACACAGGTGTCTAATTCCTAACGTGAACGGAACGTCTAAGGAATATCTTGGACAAAATAAAGATACAAAAGTAAACTTGCTTTGGGGATGGGTGCTATTTCTCTGCACGCAGAGATCCCCAGCCTGCTGGCAGCCTCTCTGGGGACATTTTTGTTCTGGTGTCTCTTTGCTGTGGGAAGATCTCAGTTAGCTCTGAGTAAATCGATGTTTTTATAGGACGCCAAGCAGCATGGAGCAGGGATGCTCGCTAGCATCTCAGCAGCACGACCTTTGCGTTAGTGCGGAGAAGGGCCTGGAGAGTCCCCCCTTCTTTTCCAGACCTTACTCCATCCCTGTTCTGAAAAAGCTTAGGCATCTTTGCGGGGCACTGAACGTCACAGTGACAGGCAGAGACCTCCCTTGTCACTCAAATGCGTGTTGCCATGTATTTGAAAAAATGTATGTCTGCTCCTCTTCTGCATGGTGGTGGGAAGGGTGTCTTTCCCAGCTCAGCCCTGCTTCGGTTTGGTTTTAGCATGGCTAACGAGCACCACAAACTCGATCCGACTCTCTCGAGATTTCTGCCATCTGCAACTTCTTCCTCTCTGGGCACTCAAACTCGGTTGCATCTTTCCTAAAAAGAACGTTGCCTTCTCTAAAATCAACTTCCTTTCTCCTTGCAATGCACTGTCTCACTGCTTGCTCCCTGCTTTGGATCCTTCCGCCCAGGGTCAGCTCTGGGCACAGGAGAATGAACCAGTTGCCTTGAACGTCAGACGGCTGGGGATGGCTAAAGAGCTACGACGAGCGCCAGCTTTACCTGTGCCCAAGTGCTGGAAAACCACATTGGCAGCTGCTGAGGAGTGTGTGATAGCAGATGTGAGTGAGAGCACGGCAGCTTCTCTCTGCCTCTCCATCCTTCAATGGGACTAACCCTTTTATTGCCCAAAGGCAGAAAAATTTACATGTCCTTTTGCAGGAGCCTTGAGCCAGTGCTGCTTCTATGGACCTTTTAACTTTCTCCATCTTAACAAATTGAGGGCTGTTTTTTCATCACCTTCTACAACATTCTTATTTGTGAGTCTCAGCAAGATGGTGAGGGGCCTGAAATGTTTATGGGGATGAGAAAGAGATGGGAGGGTGAGGGAAGATCTTCCTCTTGCAAAACAGTCTGTAGGATTCATCAGCTGATGTGCCTTCATCCTCCACTTCTTTAGTTTTTTTGGTCCAGTGCATGTTTCTGGTTCACATCCTGGTGGATTTTGTGGCCGTACACTCCTTATCTCATGAGCTGTGAAGTCCCAAATGGAGAAATGTGGGCTAGATGGAAAATGAGCAACTGAAACTGAGTGAACTTTAATATGAAACCTGCCAACGTAAAGGTCTAAAGTAAGGGAATTGAAAGTACCTGAAATCTTTGAACACAGTACTTTCCATCTGCTGTCTTCTTCTGTTAAGTATTTTGCAGCTGCACAAAGAGATTCCAGTTTGCTCAAACCCGTCTGAGTTCACAAATGCTGTACAAATAAATCCTGAATGGGAACATGGACTGTTCCCTAAAATGTCATCGGATGGGTGCAGACAAATAGGAACAGTGAGGCAAGGGCAGGCCGTTTCCCTGGGGGACGTGATCCACGCTGGGGATCCAGCACCGCAGAAACGCAGCTACTTAATAAACTGCCCAGGCTGGAAGGCAGTGATCCAAGTACAGCAATGACCAACACTGGCCCATTTTGTTGCGGACATGGCTGGACAAAAGGGATTTGTGGGAGGTTGGGGGGCTTCACAGATGTTTGAGGTGCACTTTCCATGTGCATGAGAATACTAAAGTTCTTATTTGAAGATTGAACATATGGAAAACAGCAACTGTAATCATGGTCTGACTATAGAGAAACTCACTTACGGCTGGTAGAGGGTTGTAGGGTCCAGCAATGTTCTCAGGTGGATCCCAGGCTTCCTCCTTTTTTCCCCTGTCTCTCAGTGTCAGAGCATGTGCAGGATTCTGCAAAACCTCTTGAAACTGTCTGGTTCTTTCATTTTAGGAAGCAACTCTGCATTCATGGGATAGCATCCTATCCTAGGGCCTTTTCTTTTTGTTTTTCCCCATAGGTGGAGCAGAACTGGGCAACGCTACAGGGGGGTGAGATGACTATCCAGACGACGCAGGCATCTGAGGCCACGCAGGCGGTGGCATCGTTAGCAGAAGCAGCAGTGGCAGCATCTCAGGAGATGCAACAAGGAGCAACTGTTACCATGGCACTCAACAGGTATGGGTGTGAGATGAAGGCTCGAAGCACGCACGCATGACATTTCCTTCTAGGTTTTCACTCCAGTGGTGCCAAGACCGCTGTGTACAGTCCCAGTAGAGGCTTTTCCTCAGCAAATTCCTGTGTCAGCCCATGTCCAGGTGTCTGCAGGGCAGTTCCTGATTTCCACTGTAACCACAGAAGAACACTGACATGGGAAATTCTTGAAAGAGGAAAAGATGGGTAGTAACTGTACCCTCTAAACGATATTATTTGTACAGAATTGAGCTTGCTAAGCAAGCGAGAGTCATGATGTGCTAATAGCACCTTTTAAGTATGCTGGTCTGGGTCTCCCTCAATACTATTAATGGTTTCTTACTAAAAGGCTAAGGCTGAATTTCCCTGTTGTGTGGCAGTACAGTCTCTCTTTAGAAGTCAGAATCTCTTCCAGAAGCCAGTGTTTTTCTCCCAAATGCGTTTCTGAAGTAGAAGGTGAATGAGCTGCAATAGTAATGCTGCCTCTTCATCTTGCAACGAGCTCTCTCAGGTTTTTGGTGGTACTGAGGTTACCGAGATCTGCAGTGTAGTTCCCTACAGGTCCGTGCAGCAGGTCTTTGCTCTGGTGAGTTGGTTAAGCTTTGTCTGCTGCTCTTAAAAACTGGAAATGGCTGTGGCACACCTCAGCTGCACCCTGAGAGAGCAGGAGGGACCTTAGGAAACATGGCATTAGCCCCAGCATCATGAGAGATTTCACACTGCTGAGGTGTAGACAAAATATTTTCCTCATCCAAACCAGGATTCTGGTCTAGAGGCTGTTGACGGAGCAGCCGTGGGTTAGGACAAGGGACAAGTCCGCACCGCTTGGTCGGAGTAAAGCTCCAAGACCTTGTTATATACACAAATTACTACAGCAGTCACCTTGATCTTGGGGGCATTCAACATCTTGCTTCCAAATTCCTGTTGCAACTGATTCACAAACATACTTGGAGCTCTTTCTTCTATTTGTGGTCCAGATTCAGGTCCATCAGATATGTTCTTTTCTGCTACCATACAAGGTTGGCTAAGTAGGCTTTTTTGCTAATAGTTTCACTATAAAATTACCTTTTAAAATCAAGTGATCTTTTTAGGATGCTGTAAGAAGAATAGCTCGAGTAACTAGGCATGGAGTTGCAGGAAAAAGCCCTGTCTCCTGGAATCCAACATGCAGGATTTGTATCCTGCACACTTCCAGGCAATAGATGCAATAGATTTTTCTATGTTTTTTTCTAGAAGTTTTTCTGGACTAGAACATCAGTGGGCTTTTGGTTTTAATTTCATCCCATCGTTATTAGTTTTAGCTCTTAAGGTCGCAGTGAGCAGTTCCTTTTCCTGCATTAGCTCAGGAAATTCAGAATCTTTAATAAAAATAAATGTTGTTAGAATTAAAGAGAGTTTTCTAGAAAATATGAATGGAAGAGCCTTCAACAAGTCATTTAGTCTCTACTGTGCCTCAGGACAGGATCAGCTCTGTTTATACCCGGGAAAGCCCTGTGGTAAGTCTGTTCAAACAGGAGCAATGTGAAGACTGTAGCAGTGTCGCAGTGGGAATGAGGGGCCTCATGTTTTACTTCCCAGCTTGTTGTCACCCTCTTGAGGTGACAGTAGGACCTTAATGGTCTACTGACCATGGTAAGGCTGGAGACCTTTCCGGGTGACTGTCCTCCAACACCCTTCCATGTGGAAGAGGTGTACCTTTTCCTTTGCCACAAAATGCTCCTTGTAGCTTTCAGCTGTAGGACTGTGGTCTTTCCCCTGCCTGTAGGAAGATCTCAGCAAGGCTGTGGTCCTTGGAAGCTGGTGGCTCGTCTGCTCTGGAAACTTTATGCCCAATTTAGCTGAAAGCTGCCTTCTCTGAATCTTGTTCCAATGGCTACTGGCAGAGAGCAGAGCCTTTCATAGTCCCGTGTAGAGCAGTACATCTGCCAACAGCATGGCATGATGGATGAGGCAACCTCTGTCAGGTTTGAGGATGGGAAGTATTAAGCCTTCTAGTAAAAGAGGACAAAGTGGAGGTGGGTAATTAATTCATTGATTTGAACCAATTAATGTTTGTGGAGCATGCTGTAACTGGAAAAAGCTTTTATGCTGCAGATCATTATTATTTTCAGGGATGCAACCGTAACTAATTATTAAAATGCTCAATTGCCCTTGAAAGTGGATTCAAATAAGTGCTGTGTGAAGTCTGGGAAACAGGGTTACACCAGTAAAACCATGCTTACCCCAGGTTTGCTGTGTTGTTGTTGGCTTTCCAGCAGTATAACTGCCTTCACGTAGCTGCGGGTTCAGAAGAGAGATTAGCCAAAGGGAGTAGCAAAGCAGAAGAAGAAAATACTATTGTTCAGTAACAGTGTTTAAGACTTACTCTGAGAGGCAGAGGGTCTATTTAGAAATGAGAATACAACCTGAGTTGGAAAGTTTACAGCATCTAGGCAGGAAATTAGGAAAGAGAACGAATGAGTGGGAAGTACTTGGAAAATATTTGAGTCAATTGGTCAACCACAGAATGAGAAGGGCAGTTAAGGAAAAGCATGCTAGGGGAAGCTCCTAGATGGCTCCTTCAATCTCTTTTCCACTGGAAGTGCTAAAGAAAATACCTGCTTTTTTCATTCATTAAAGTAAGAAATGGTAGGAGATACATCTGCAGGAAGGAGGTAGCTTTGGAGTAATTTTATGACTAGCAGTAGGTCATCAGAAGTAGCTAATAGTTGTCCAAAATGTCTGGAGAAATCTGGACAGCTGCTGAAGGATGCTCACAGCACTCTCTGCAACTAAATGGCAAATAAAATGTGATATCCATAAACACGAAGTGATACACATACAAAGAAATACCTTCTGTATATGCCCAAGGAGGAACTAACTATACGTTATCAGTTACCATTCAGGAAGCATTCAGGGGACTGACCTCCAGGAATGTTTTCTCACTGCTGAGCAGATATTGTCAAAAGAGTAAGTTGAATATTAGGAATTATAGGGAAAGGCATAGAGAACAAGCCAGGATTAGGCCCCTGGGCTAACTCACAGTGTGTCTGTGTCTTGGATAGTGTGAGAAATGGTCACCCCACTCAAACAGGTGTCTTACATTTAGAGAAAGTCTGGAAAGGACAAGAGTGATCGGAAGCCAGGAAGTCCTTGCACAGTAAGTGTACTACGGCTCTTCAGCTTGGGAAAGAGATTACTAAAAGTCTATGAAATTGTGAGGAAAACGAAAAGGGAGCAGTTATTTTCTGTTTCTCATAATATGAGACTTAAGGGCTGCCCAGCCAGACTGAGGCAGTAGTTTTTGGAGAACCAGAATGCAATTTTTCTTCACACAGCATCTAATTAAATGTGGAACTCATTGCTACAGGATGTTGTGGAAGCAAAAAGTATAAATGGGTTTCAAAGGGGATTAGACAAATCAAACCTGATGGTCCAGATGCAGTCTCTGATGTAGGAAATCAATACACTGACGACTGTCGGAAGCTGAGAGGGTGTAGGAAGGGAAGGAACATACACACTCCTTCCTAAATATCTGATACTGGATGTTCTCACAGCAGGGTTGCTGCATGAGAAGGACCTTTGGTCTGACCTCATTCATATGAAGAAATTGAAGAATACTGTGCTAAGCTACCAATCACTCATTAAAAAGAATTATTAAACCACTTGGCTGGGGAGGAATACTCCATCTTGGCTAAACACAGAGCTGCTGATGTGATCCTGGTAATGGTAAACCTCTGGGGCTGTTTCACGGCAAGGTGAACTGACGGAATCAGTAATGAAGGGGAAAGCTCTAAAATCTGTAAAGACCCGGAGTGTGACGGTGCCAAAATAATGCGTTTTGTACCAGAAACTAGAGGCAGGGAGGAGCCATGTGGTGTAACTACTTGGATTGTCTGAAAGCTGTAGTAAAGTCCCAAGAAAAAGGTGGTGAAGGTAAGAAGGCAGGGATGTTCTGACTAAAAGATCTGCAAGCTGAAAAAAAAACAGTGCAAGCAGCTTCTTCTCATGTATTCCTCCTCCACTGTAGTTTTTCTGCTGTGGATAACTTCATCTGGGCCCAGTAAGAATCCCTCTTTTCTGGATTTGTTCTCTTGACATATGATGCCTGGTTAAAATGGATGCTACTGGAGTTATTTGTTTGTTTGGTCTTCCTAATTCTTATTTCTCCTTCCCTGTGCCCACAGTGAAGCAGCTGCCCATGCAGTAGCCACGCTTGCTGAAGCCACTCTTCAAGGTGGAGGACAAATTGTCCTATCTGGTGAAACTGCAGCAGCAGTAGGAGCGCTTACCGGAGTCCAAGATGCCAATGGTAAGGCTGCTGGAAAGCTTTTACTTTGTCTGGTTTTTTTCCTTTGCTCTTAGTGAGGGATTTTTGCTCTCTTTTACTTGAAATGCCAAGTTTTCGCTAGTAAAAGAGTTCTGCCTCACTGCAGATTATCACTAACTAGGTTGTGACTTAAAAGCCCGGAGCAAAATGATAGCACTAACCTGTTGTTTACTGCCATAGTGCTGGTGGCTCTCCTCTTTTCCTCCTTCTGCCAGCTTGCTATTTAGCCTTAGTTTTGTGTGGGAATTCTGCTCCCCACTCTGTATCTGTACAGGGAGGACCAGACTTGGTCAACTAACACAACTAGTCAGTGCCATGATAAACTCATCTCCAAAACGCTTCACGGTGAACTGGCAGAGAGTGCGACCAACGTTTTATTGCTCATTCATTTCCTTCCTTTCTCAAGACTTTTTTTTGTATGTTTGGTGGCTGCTCTTGAGCAACTGTCGCTTTTCTGCTTGGGTGGCACCTCCCAGTCATCCCTCGGCACTCAGCCTTGGGTTGTTTGCCTCCTGCTTTATTTTCCGTCTTGCCGCCATAGTCAATGGCTTCGTTCTAGTCTAGGGATCCTCTGTAGCGTTTCTCCCCTGTTATCTGGATGTCTCTTCTGCCAAGTCTCGTGACTTTTGCAGTTATTCAAAATAACCTTGTAGAGAATAAAACAGTAAATTCATAGAAACTGGTTCCAGAGACGATACTGGAATGTACAAATGTATCTAGTTGGTGCTTCATCCACTGCCTCCAGTTGCGCTGTACTTCTGCCTGATGCCTTTACCATGCTTTCCAAGTTCCGAGATGAAACTCATTGGTTTTTTCAATTAGATGGAAGGAGGTATGTCAAAATAAGCTCAAAAAGGATGCAAAGTGTGAAGTTGTAAAGAAACATTGCCTTGACGATGGGGCTGTTTGGACTCTTAATTGTCAAAGGGGGAACACGCATGTGCAGTTGGGTGGCAGAGCGATGACTTCTTGCCTTGTCACTTTGCATGTAAAGCAGAAATCTGGCTAGATGAGACCTCGAGTTCGACTTCCATCAATATCCGCATCTCATAGGGAACATATTTTTAAAATGTCAACATTTAGTTGGCAGCGAAAACGGGACAGTGGAGGGAAGAGTAGTTTTACTCGGGGTGTTTGACTTGATGTCACTTGCTGTGGAGTCAGCCAGCCTGAAGAGGGAGCAGAAATGAAGTGAAAACCCTGTCCTTGGAGCTGGGAATGCATCGGATATTGAGAAGGAAGAGTAGGGTTGTGTTGTATTACACTTTGCCGGCAGCCTGGCATGAGGAGGATAAGTGATGTGTGTTTATTGAAGGAAGGATCTGACCCTGGATGCTCAAAACCAGCAACTAATCAGATTTGTAAAAGCACGTTCGCGTCCTTTAGCAGATCTGCACCCCTGGCTCCTTTTGGTCTGCTTCCAAAATGCTTTCATGGTCTGGATTCCTCTGGATGCTTCCCCTAAACAACTCTCCTCCTCCACACCCTTCCTGAGTCACTCCACCTCACTCACTCAGCATTAATATAATTTTGGAGCAGGCTGGGCTTTTTTTTCTTTTTTTTTTCTTTTCTTTTTTTTTTTTTTTAGCAGCAGAGTTGGAAATCAGATGGGATTTAGAGTGCATTAAGGGGAGAGAGACTGCAGCATTTTCCTCTGTGCAAAACCTCGCCCGCAGACCCTCGTCTTCTTTCCACTCTTCTTCGATTTGCTGTAATCTCCGGTGGTATTAAGGGGAAGGGCTTTGTCGGCGCGGTAGTCCTTGGAAGCGCCATGCTGTTAGTTTTATTACGTAACCAGCTAATATATCTCCCTTAGGGATGGAGGAGATGTTGGTATCCATTCCTGCTGTCTCTGTCTGGGGATGGAGAGCAGATGGATTTTCAGCGTTGGCACGGTCACGGGAGGATGTGTCCGCCTTCTCCGTACCCTGAAGCCCAGGGTGTGAGTGTGAGCAACATCCCGGACACCGGTGCTCGGTTATTTGGTGTGGTGGGGACAAACCGCTCAGCGTGTCATTCTGTTGGGAGGAGATGAAATGAGGAGTGATTTGGTACAATTGGTTGCAAGAAAATGACTTTCGGAGACATAATGGTATTAACCAGCACGTTGCCCCTGCTCGCTATTGCTTGCAAGGTCTTAATTTGCTGATATTTCCAATAAATGCTTCTTTCTAGGAATGCACTTAGCCTTCTGCAGGTCCTTTCTGAGGGATTCCAATCCCCTACTCACGTCGCTTTCCCTGGAAGGGACATAAATTTATCCTCATCTTACTGATTTTTGGCCATTAGATGTAATTATTCTCTTTTTTAAAATTTTTTTGTTTCTATCTTGATACTGTATTTTTCCCATCTGCTCTCTGGCATCTGAATAATAATTAAGTGATACAAGAGAACCAAGACGGCTAAAAAGAGGCAACTTCTGTATGTCTGTGGATGTCTCGGAAGTGAGGGCTAAATTCGGTCTTGCAGGGAGTGGGGAGCCCGGCAGCGTGGCTGAACTGCAAAAGGGCTGCAGATAATCTTGTGATGGGTTACATTTATAGCTAAGGGAAATAAGATCTCCTGCTCCCATGCAGTGTCAAACTAGCTAAGTGCATTATGGTTTTCTTGCTAGTCTGGAGCACCTGCTCCGAGTTGGGTTGCTGGAACCGATGACCCCATGGTTTGAGCCTCAGATGTTTTGTTCTTAAGTGGTTGGCATTAAAGCAAAGTAATATTCAAAGCAAGTCAAGGGATTGTAGCAGCACCCGATTTCTGAAGTTGGCTGGAAACTCAAAATACAAAACTCAAAAACAAAAATAATCCGGTAAGAGGAAACTCTGTTCTCTGGCGCTGCTTTCGGTGTGCACTATGGGCAGATCCGTGTGATGGGCTGGTGCTGGAGCCGTCCCAGCCCGCCGGGGCTGGAGGAGAGAAACTCGATCAGCGTTGGGAAGGAGAGGTGCCGCTGCCAGCCTGCAGTCTGGGCCCCGTATGCTGGAGCATCCTCATACTGCAGCCTTTTGTTTGACATTGATCTGATGGAGGGCTTGAAAGCTGCTTGGGCCACGGGCTTCCTGGCTTTGTCTTTAAATATTGATGAAGCTTTTGCCTAAGCAGTACCTGCACCGGGCTGTAGCAGTGCGCAGCGCTGCCTGTGAAAAACGGAGCAGACTCCCTGCCCGAGGAAAGTTGGTTTAATGGCCTCGGTGTCGTCACAAGCCTGGGGTTATTTGTGGTTTTGCACAGTGTGCGGCATTTTGAAGGGCTGATTTGAAGGAGAGAGGAGTTGTATGCTCGAAGGTCCAGCTGGGGTTCAATACCAGGACATGGTGGCATGGTGAGAGCTGGTGTTGGGAAGAGAAGTGGCCGTGGAAGATGTGAAATCAAGCTGTGACTGGGGAATTGATTTAACAGACCTGAGCTAGGCACATCCAGAGACCCAATGGATCCTTCCTTGTCCACCTTATTTCTCACGTGCGGCAACTGCTGCTCTTTTTCCTGTCCCCAAAGCACGTTTTACTGATGTATCTCCTCCCTGTGCTGCTGGAGATGCTCCTGGGAGCACTGGTGTGCCTGGTGGTGGTATGGCAGCGTACAGGTGGGCACTAAGAGGAGCCTACAGTGAGTCTTGCCCTTCTCCATCCCCCCAGGTCATCCAAAAAATCTAAACCCAGCTCTCCATACAACCAAAGGGAGCCGTGCTAACGGCTGGGGGTGAGCCAGGATTATCGAGTTGTGATGGAAGCCCGGGGAGAGCATTAGGAATCTGACGTGGGCAAACAGGGATTAGCGAGCTCTCTGCTTTCGCAAACAGAGGAAATAAGGCGTCAGTACAGGAGCGTATCTTGCAAGTTAGCGTAGGATAAACAAGCCTGTAGCGGCATTTAGGGTGACGGGGAACTTATTGTACAGAAGAGCTGTTCCAGTTGGGGATTTCTATATCAGAGGCGGTTTAAACGCTGAAAAGCCTTCAGCCCTGGGTGAGGTTGCCGAGCTTCCCGCACGAAATCAATAATGTGTCAGGTGGAAACCTGTCTCCACCCTCGGCTGCGCAGATGGGAGATGGAGAACCTTCCTCTCGGCAGCAGAGAGACCTCCAGGCCTGGAGCGCGGTTGCCAGTCCCATCGGGCTCCGTGTAGGCTGTTTACAGTTGAAAATACATCCAGGAGGGGAAAGGCGGGAGTCGAGATCCTGTTCTCTGGGCTGTGAATGTCTCCTAGAGAGCGTGAAAGCGGTGGGAGATACATGGGGCAAACCCAGTGAAGGGAACCGTCTGTTCTTGCTTTTGCATGCCTCAGGGCAGGGAGGTGCAGGACGCTGATCCGCTAGTAACTGGTGGCTTTTTTGCATGAGAAAAAAATAAAAAAGATGGGGGGAGCCTTGGAGGCTGATCTGCTGCAAATATCATTCTTTAAAAGAAATTTTTTTTTCCTGTTGGATCTCCTTTTTAGGGAAGATGGATTCAAACTTGACAAAGTGCAGATCAGCTTGCTTGCATCCAAGTGGACAGGAAGGAAAGAGTTGAGCTTTTTGTGGGGTCTTCCCGGTGGGAACAGATATATTTTTTTAATGAAGTATTGCCCTGAAACAGGTATGATTTAATCACAATCTGAAGGAGAAGCGAGGAAAACAATTATTTGCAGATGCGTTTCATACAACAGGGGAGAAAAGAGGCCGGCGGCAGCCAGCAAGGAGAGCTGAAGTGGATGAGTGCGAGTTCCTGGGTGCATGT
Organism: Dromas ardeola; assembly: GCA_013398915.1. Classification (NCBI taxonomy): domain Eukaryota; kingdom Metazoa; phylum Chordata; class Aves; order Charadriiformes; family Dromadidae; genus Dromas; species Dromas ardeola. The sequence goes on along the minus strand of VYZM01004195.1, from coordinate 31,250 downwards.
GCTGAGCAGGTCATAGAATTGCCTCGGTTGGAAGGGACCTTTCAGATCATTGAATCCAACCATCAACCTAACTCTTGACAAAAAACATCACTAAACCATATCTCTAAGCGCTATGTCTACCTGTCTTTTAAATACTTCCAGGGATGTTGCCTCAACCACTTCCCTGGGCAGCCTGTTCCAATGCTTAAATAACCCTTTCAGTGTAAAAATTTTTCCTAATATTAGTCTAAACCTCCCTTGGCGCAACTTGAGGCCGTTTCCTCTTGTCCCATTGCCTGTTCCTTGGGAGAAGAGACCGACGTTCACCTCTCTACAACCTCCTTTCAGGTCCAGGAGCAGGACGAGGTGTTTCCTAGAGGACGAATTACTGTGCATAAATGAATTATTGTCAGCAATGGGGCTGTGATGCACTCTGAGTAAAATACGTTGGCACAGGCCTCAGTTAAAATGAGCTTATTCTGTGTCAAGTACATGCAGTTCCCTGTGTGTGCCCTGTAGAGAAGGGGGTGCTTGGCTGCAGCTCGGCTGTCTCCGCATCTGCACATTTTCCATGTCAGCATCTGGCTGTCCAGGGAGCCCCAGTGTGGGTGGTGAAGAATATTCAGTGTTGGAATCATAGAATCGTCTAGGTTGGAAGGGAACTTTAAGATTACTGAGTCCGACCATCCACCTAACGCTGCCAAAACCACCACTAACCCATGTCCCTCAGCACCATGTCTGCACGTCTTTTAAATACCTCCAGGGATGGCGATTCCACTACTTCCCTGGGCAGCCTGTTAACCCTGGGACACCAGCCACAGGTTTGATGCCAGCAGTCAGCATGGCGCTGCTGGGTCTTTCCCAGCAGGACGAGGGCCAAAGTATTTCCAAGACCCGGGACCGCTGCTCCGTTTGCACTGAACCTTACCAGCACAGATGATTTCTGCTCGCTTTGGCACGGCTTGCCTTGCCCCGCTGCTTTAAACCCATCGTGATGGATCTCGTGCCTTTTGCTGCTGGCCTGCATTATACTCTTGGGCGCTAATCTTGGGCAGCGCTGGCGGAGCAGTCGGCTCAGGCTGTCCTTGTGACGCTGGGATGTCCTGGGCGCTGTGCGGCTTTGCTTTGACATCTTGGGACTGATGACGAGGCGGCTGCCGCTGACGATTAGGATTTGTCTGCCCACCAACTGGGGCTAAAAATAGTGGCTCAGACAAGTCCCTTTCGTACTGTGGTGGTGGCCAGCCAACTAGCCAGGCGCTACCTACGCCAACATGCAGTTGCATTACATGGAGGCAGCTTTGCACAGCCCAGCACAGTTTGCCTGGGTGGTCTGAGTAGAGCAGGAGGCTGGAGGTGGATGCCATGGCCCTTAAGTGCTGCTGGCTTTAAGGCTTCTATTGACGTATTGAGTGACCTTGGTAAGTCCGTTGACAGAGACACAGAATGGTTATTGCTGGGTACAGTTTGGCTTTTGGGGTAGGAAGGCTCAGGGGCTCTGTCACTTTATTTCCTTGGGGGAAAACGTTTTTATATGATGAGTCCTCATGATATCCTGCAGGTCTCCTCTTTGCAAAGGCAGCGGTATTGGAGGAGCGCAAGGTGGAGTCTCCCAGGTGGCTTTGTGCCCCTGTTCTGGGTCCAAATCTCACGTGAAGTCTACAGGCTGCTTTTTAGCTCTGAAACATGCCTTTGAGCTCGCAAAGAGAGAACGCAGCATCCTGGGGAGACACCAGGAGTTGCTCCGTTCCTGGCTTGATCTCTTGCTGTCCCCTGAAAGACACTTGTCTTTCCTTCTCAGCGTGTTTGTGAAGGTGTCAGCAATACCCAGAAAGCGAAGCCAACCTCATTAGGGATGGGGAGTCACTGCCAAGTCCTTTGCTGTTTGATCACTTCTAGCATTTCTTTGAGTCCTGGTGGGTTCAGTGAGTTTCCATCCAGTAAATGAGCTGTGCCCCGTCTGGCCTTATCTCCCGGCTTCTCGATGACCTTACGGCATCTCCAGCACCTCCCTTGCCCTCCCCGTTTCCCCTCCCCTGGTGAGTTTTGACATCCATTCCTGTTATCAGGCAGTTGAGACTTACAGGCTCTCCAGCTGTCACAGCTGATGCTGTCCCGGTTTAAGCATAGGCCATTTACCTTCCACGTGTCCTGAATTAGGGGAAATGGACAGGAGGGCTGGGTCTGTTTAAAAATTAAAGCTGATTACAAGGCATTAACATTACATTTAAAGAAATAGACAGCAGCCCTCCTCTCTCAGCATAGTTGCAATATGTTCCCTTTTGTTCTGGTCTGGAAGAGGAAGCAGGACTGGTATCGACTCCAGGCTGGGCAGGATTTCTTCTTTATCCATAAATTTAAAAGAAGAGCTGCCTGTTGCCTGCTGCAATACTTTAAAGCAGTTCTGGTCTTACAACCTAAAGCAGTTCCCATCTTTGCGATTGTTACAGAAAGGTTCAGTTTTTTCTGCTGATCTTGAATTTCTCTTAGAAAATTCAGATGTACTGACGCTGTGTTCATCGGTCTGTCTTCTGAATTACTGTGTTGGGCAGCTTCATATTTGAGTGATCCCAGTTGTTTTACACGTGCATCCACTCTAGTGCCAAAACGTAGCCGTCTCAGGGGCAGCAGGCAGGATGAAAACTTTTTTCTTTTTTTTTCTTTTTTCTTTTTTTTTTTTTTCTTTCCATTTCCATAAAGGCTCAGCTTCCTTGTGGCAGATGGATTTTAAGGAATGTTTGGCCTGAGATCTTCAGGGCTGAGAAGGCAAAGGGACATGGTTGGTCCATGCATGGAAGGATGGCAACACGAGCGTGGTGGGTGCTGTTCCCACCATGCCTGGCTGAGCTGCAGCGCGGGCTTGGGCTGGGGATGAACGTGGGTTTAAGAAAGCAGACAGGGTTGGTGTCTTCTATAGCCTTCTGTACAGAGGTGCATTTCAACAAGGGCCTTCGTGGCATGGCTTTCCTGCTTCTCTCCTCCTCCAGCAGTGGCTGTATTTTCTCATTGCGTTGTTGCTTTCTCAACTTTCCCAAGATTGAGCTTCTTTCCCATGGTGACCCTTCGTCACAAAAGAGTAATACGTCGTTCTCTCTGGGAACGCTCTGAATGAATGTGCTGCTTGACTAGAAATTCATTGTGTTTCGAGGTTTAATTTGAAGCTGTATTTATTGGGTGTATTTGTATGATATTTGTCCAGGCTTCTGCGTCTTCTTCTCATTCTCCCTCAATAATCTACACGGCTTCAGAAGGAACCGCTCAGTGCAGGATGCTTACTGAAAAAAGGCCAAGCCTTTTGGCAGGTGAAGTGATGGATGTGGCATATATTTGTATTGACTGGATCTTGCTTTTCTCCACCTCTTAACGAGACTTTTCATTTGACTTTACCATTGCCAATGTTCACGTTAAATTCCAGGCGTTTGTTCAATTTATAGTGACGAAGCTCCCAACCACTTGGCTTTGAGAGCCACGTTACTGAGGTCCTGGGCTTTGCTGGTCCCCTGGTGCTAACGTCCCTGAATCTGGGTGTCTGGGGGTGACAGGGTGTGTGGCTCTTGGCTCGCTGGATGGTTGGAGATCACCTTTGCTCGTGGAGAAGGTGCGTTCGGCCTGATGTCTGCGTAAGGTGATGGGGATGGGCAGCTCTGCACAAACTCCACGCTTGCTCAGCCAAGATGAACACTGAGAAAGAGAAGGAAGGGGCCTGGTCGTCTTCATGGGGTACAGTCCTCATTTTAACCAATGCATGATTGAGAAGTGCATAGGATTTTGGTTTTGAGAGAGGGGTGGGGTTTTTTGTTGATGGTATCATATGGGTGTTTTTATCTCCCTAATGTATATGCACCCTGACTGTAAGACTTAGATATTTGAAGGACTTTGGACCTAAACCAGTTTGTTTGGTTACAGCAGTGGTTTTGGGGTGCCTGCAAGATATGGGTACCCTGTTCCTTTGCCAAGCTTTTGTCTAGAGAGGTGAGGTTGAATGAGGAAAGGAACGGCAGTCAGTGTACTTAGCATAGTTCCCTAAATATGTCTGGAAGCACAGAACTGGATAGACAAACATTTCCTCGCCTGCCACTATTTCCAGTCCAAGAGCTGGGATGGGAAGGGATGGAGGTATTTGTCTAGTCTGTCTGCAAGCAGATCGCATTAGCGCTGCCGTCAGCTAGTGCTTTGGCCCCACGTTAGGGTAGGGAGGTGCTGTCCTGACAAGCTGCACACCTTCAGCCTGGTGCTGTTTTATTTACAGCTCTTGGCCTAAAGAAAAGGGCACAGGTGGAGTCAGAAAACCAGCTCTGTGAAGCTGTCTGGTTCTGCATCGCTCTCCTGACCCAATGCAGATGCCGGTGAGTCATTTTTCCAGGCCGCCTCCTCCGTGCCTAACCTAACCCAGAGCAGAGGCTTGATTGCTAGAGCTGTACCAGCAGAGCTTCTTCATGAGGCTCCTGCCACCCATGGAAATAGGGTGGTGGTACTCATGCATGAGCAACATCAGGCTGGGGAAGGCAGCTTTTTGCCATTTCTGCTGGATATATCTGTGCTGGCAGAGCTCAGCTGTGGATCTGAGCATTCAAGCCCATAAGCGTTGAACTGGGTGGACGGCAGATTAAGCAGAGATCGAAACCAGTCTATGCTTTGCTGCTCCTTTCTCAGTGCTCCCAGGATGAAGTTCATGTGTGATGAATTCTGCCCATAATAGCAACTTACTCAAACCTATGCTGAGCGTGTGGCAGATCCCCCTCCGCTTTTTGAGCCCCGTGAGACATATTGTAGCCCACCTCTGGAAGACCTTCCTACTTAACAGCAGACAGGAGACAACCAAGGACAACTTCATCCTGCTGGCACAATCTCTGCTCATCCTTCTGCTCCTCCAGGCAATCCCAAATGAGAGGTCCCAGCTCACCCTCCTTGCACGCTGGCATGGCGAGATGATTCCCAGAGCGGAGCAAGACTTGCATCTTGAGTTGTAGGGCATCGCTTCTTCTGCAACTGATCCCAACTGACCCCTCGCTGCCTGGGGGTAAGGATGGGCAATGGTCCCTGCTGTGGAGCAGCTTTGGCATCTCCAGTGCAGATTTTAGCTTGCAAGTTGGATGGCCCTTGGAGAAATAGCATCCCCTCATCCCCGTCTATGTAGTGATGGGCAAGTGCTGCAACCACAGACAAAGCTGGGGATGTCATTGCTGGTTTTCTGCCTGTGTTGTGCTGCTTTTACCCCTTACACCATGCAAGAGCTTGGGGAATTGAGAGAGCAGCCTGTGATTACACTGAATCAGGGCAGATGGAGAGGGGCTTTCTAATCCCCCTGCACCCCCACGTCACAGCAGAACTGGGCTGCAATCTGCTGTTTCATGACAGCAGGGCACAGTTCTTGCTTTCCCGAGCGGGTACACTTGTGGCTATGAGCTGGGCTGGATCAGGCCACCCTCTCCCGCTGTACGCTGGAGGGCTGTGGAAAATGTTGCTGGGCTTTGAATGGATGGAGGCTCGTCTGACCCGAGGGCAGTTTGTGAGCTCCAGGCTCTCAATGGCTGTCAGTGGGCGTAGGGTGCAATCTGATCCAAATGGGAAGCTGGCTGAAATCCCAGCAAGCTGTTGTTACTCTGTGAGGCATCTTATGAAATGAGATGGGTTTTGTGAACTCTCCCCCCAGCCGGGCACCCCACTAGTAGAAGAAATACCCTCTAAGCTAAGCTACAAGCTGGGGCTTCCCCAAGTACAGCCCTTCAGCGCATCACGGCATGGTTTGTGTGTCTCTCCATTTACGGAGCTTGTAGTCTTGCCTATTAGACCAAAGTTTCCTCCCTGCGGAGCTGTTTGCGCTTTCTGTTCTCAGCACAGCCTCCATGACACCGTGACTCCTCTTCGGACTGTGCGTTCCCACTTCCCGGGCACACGGTGCGGTGTGGACATTTCCAAACTGCACAAGGTGCTCTTCGTTTTCTTTGCCTTAAAAAGTGCTCTGCCCCTCTTTGAAAAGAGCCTCAGCTGTTTTCTTAGCAGGGTCTGACCTCTTGAGTTCCTCTATTGCTTTTTTTTCTGAGAATGTCTAGAGGATCATTCTGTGGCTGTATTTATTCTCTTCGTGGGATCTCCATAGCAGGGACTGATTTTAAAGCCTAAAAGCACAACCCCATCTGTCTTGTGCCTCTGGGGCATAGTAAAGGGCCCCGTCCTGCAACTGCTGAGCCTGTGAGCGATCTCACTTGCAGAAATGCTTTCATTGTCAACCAGACCTGCCTATGGCAGAATGATGAAGGCGGCAAGTTTTAATTCATTTTCCCGAGTGGCCGCACTGGACCTTCAGACACCTGTTTTTCCAAATGAAACTCATTCTTCTTCATTGGTGCTGATGTTCAGCAGTTAGATTTTTGGGTTTGAAGAGGACAACATTTCTTGCTATAGGATTGATTCATTTATGTTTTGAGGCGTCAGCAGGTTGCACAAGTGCCTGGGGAGAGGCAGCTCCATCTTGGCATCCCTTGGCTGGTGCCACTTGGGTGGCCTTGTCCAAAAGGTTGGTGGGATTTCCTTGCCTGTGCGCACCCAAGGAGGAGAAGGTGAATTTGTCACTGTAAGGTCCGTTCCAGCCTTCCAACACCTTGATTGCCACCTGGAAAATGGACAGCGTGAGACTAACCAACCCCCGAGGTTAGTTAACCCTTTCTCTCCCCTTTCACTGGGTGAGTCCTAACGATAGCTGGGAAGAGGGCTTGAAGGTAAAACCATTTACCATTGCCATCTGACCAGTCGGGAATGCTTTTCTTGCTGCCTGGTGTCCCTCTGGGAAGTAAATCACGGTCACAGTAGAGGGCGGTGTGTTTGTCCCTGGAGGCCCCTGTCTCCCAGTGACCTTCTCAGCTCATGAAGACAGCTTGGCTTTGCTGTAAAGCAGCTCATGTGACAGCGGTAATCCGCAGCTAGTAAACAGCTGTGCAGGAAGATTGCAGGGGAATCGCCCTATTTTCCCCGCGCTGCAGACCCTGGCAGGCCAGCTCACGAGAGCAGGACGGTGGCTTCTGCTTGCTGTGGGAGGCTGCTATCTCCTTGGTTGCACAAGTCCATCAGGAGGTTGGTACGTTTGAAGCCACACCAGCCACCGCTGCAGAGCATGCTTGCCAGGTCAGGAGCACACGTGTGCTTCTGTGAGTCGACATGAAGCTGCGAAACAGGTTCCAAGAAGGAAAAAAAA
>VYZM01004195.1:7023-20251 GCA_013398915.1 Dromas ardeola | reverse complement strand
CCTTTCACACTTTCAAGGGGAAGATATCAGATGTTGGATATATATTTACATCCAAGCATCCTGTAATGGCTGTCTCAGCCGCTGCAGGGTAGAGATGCGCATGCCTCTGGGGTGTGCTAATGTCTTACAGCCCAATCCTGTTAGCCTTACGCAAGCCCGGCGCTCTCATAATTGTTACTTAAGTAAAGAATTAGTGAGGAGCAGGAGCAGAGCTGGGCTCAGAGCCTGTATTTTAATAACACTCAAGCAGCGGTACTCCGGTGATATGGATGGGGTTGTGGGGAGGTTGTGATTTTTGGATTTCTAAAATTTGGCTTTTTAAAGGTCACGGACACGATGCAGAGTTAAAGCAGCAAAGCAAAGGAGAGAAAACCCCAGAAATACACTTTCAGCACCCATCAGCTCTAAGAAACTATAGACTGAACGTTGTAGCAGAAACCTAAGTAAGGAAGTGGGCTGTCCCGTGTGTCTCACAGCACAGGAGGGTAGATAGGAGAGCTTGTGTGTGTGACCGCTGACACTTTTGCCAGCTGAAGTCCACCAGGTTTTGGACTGTGGACACATCTGTCTTGATATGCAGCTGTATTCCCCTTGCACATTATTATTTATGATTTGCAAGGATGCCCAGAGTATTGTTCCTGCAGAAACTCCGCCAAATAATTATCTGCTTCATTAAAATATGTGATATTTCAGTGCTTAAAAACTGTATATAATTCAATTTAAATGACTTCATTCTAAAATGGACTTTTGTCATTCAAGTAATATAACATTTTACCAATTTTAGATGGTACTCTGCCTTCATTCTCACAGTAGCCTTTAATAAAACCATATAGAAATATGGGACCCTAAAGGCTGTTTTTAAAGGCAGGATAAGAATCGATCTTGATACGCAATTCTTCCTCTGGAAGAGCCCCTGTGGATGTTAATGGCGTAGCAGGCAAGTCAGTAAAGTATTTATGGCAAAATATAATAGGGGTCCCTATTCGGTGATTGTCCAGAAACTTTTAAGGTGCTATATTGCCCACCTGTCCATAAGAGGAGCAGACTCTAATTTATTCTTAGGTGTTTCCTATCTCTACTTTGAGAAGCTTTGCACTGATAACACCTATCCGCTCCATCTTTTTTATTAACAGAGAACAGATCGTAAGAAAAGCGAATCCCAACTTGAGCAGGCATTGGGGGTTGCTGTACTTTCTCTATTTTTAACTGTGTTTCCTATATACATGATTGACCATGATAGACTGCTAATCTTATCAGGTGTGCCCTTCACTCCACAGCAAAGCCAGCTGATCAAGGAAGCTTAGAAGGGTTATTCGCTAAGCTTTCACCTGTGGAGTCCGGTAAAAAAGCTTTCTTTTCACAGGTAGACACATAGACTCCTCGTGTTTTGTCACCTCTCCGACATACCAAATTGGCTTGATTTTAGAGTGACATGCTCTGGGGGACCAGCACTAGTGTGTGAGGCCTAGGTAAGAACTGAGCTGGAAGAGGCACAGCTTTATTCTGCCTCAGCTGACGTCCAGGTCCTGTTATCAAGCTCTAAATTCACGCTCAAGCCCCCATGAAGGGGAGAGGGAGGGACAGGTAACCTTATGTAGGACACAAGGGCTGAAGGCATGAAGATAATCCACTGTCAGGATACCAGACTGCTGCTTTGCCTCCTTTCCCAAGCACCCTTTCCATGGGATTTCTCAGCTACATCAAAATGAGGATGAAACGGAAGACCTGGGATTTCAGGTTGATCGTTTCCAATGTTAAAAATAATTGCAAGTTTTTCCTTATGTTACTATCCTCGCTGCAGATGATTGCAGATGGAAGACTTCTGGTATGTCAGGAAAGGGCTGCAAAGACAGAAGTGCATGGCAGTTGTGAAGTGTCACCGGTGAAGGAGACGTTTGTTGCCACTACTTGAAGACTGTGGGTCTTTGCTGTGCCAGGGAAGAGTCTTGAGTATCAGGTTGGCTCACTGGGGTCTTCCTCTTTCCATTGAAAAAGCTGGGGCTTCAGAGGAGATAATTCCATGAGCGTAGCTGAGTCCCTCTCCGTATGTCACTTGATAGGTTGGGCTGTCCCCTCCAGCAGCAGAGACTCCTGTAAATCAGGAATCCCAGCTCCACTGTTTTTGTCTCAAAGTACTGCAACTTAAAAAGAACTCCAAAAAAAAAACCCAAAACAAACCCCCAAAACTCAAAAAACCCCAAAAGCTTTGGAATCCTCTTCAGGGATCTTGTTAGTCATTTGACAAGGGACCAAGGTGACCTCTAAGTCCTCTCTCCAGGATGAAGACTGGGCTTGTGTTCTCTTGGATTGTATATCGAACAAAGCGGGAGGTGTGGACACACCTGCCCTGCTGTGGTCTGCTGAAAGGAGCCACAAGTAACTGAGTGGTCCCTTTGTGAGGACGGATTGCCCTCCTCTAGAGGCAAAGGTGAAAGCCCAAGAAATCAGGGAGATTAAGCCAAAGGTGTTTCAGATCTTGACTAAGCTGTGGCCCTTCCCTCCTTGTAGAGGGGAAGAAAATAGAAATGTATCACAGATGCTCGTTCAATGGGCTGTCCTCTCGCAGCTAGAGAAAGAAGGTTGGTCTCTGACTGAGACTTAGGGATAAATAAAAAACAAACATCCAAACGTGGGGTTTAAAACAACACCTTGACACAAAATGCCAAGCATCTCGCAGTCCTTGCTGAAGCTAAATGGGTGGAAGGAAGAATGAGCCCTATAAGCTTGGTGTTGCATCCTGGCCCATGCCTTTCTGATGGCATAGGGCTGGAGGTCCCAGATCAACCAGGCTTTATTGGTCACTGAGACAGCAGCTCCTGTTGCTCTGAACGAGAAGAGAAGGAAAGCTCATTGAAATAGAACAAGAGGAGCCAAGGCTAAGGAGGGAACAAATCACTGACAATTTAAGCAGGTAGGTGATGCCCAGCCTGAGAGAGTCTGGACAGCCTGAGAGACTGAGATGTGACCATGAAGATGGGTTGGATGCAGGGAAGGAAATAGCGGCTCCAGGGCTGTCCTTCCCACCTCCCATGCAGTTGTTGATGGAAACGTTGCATCTTGTTTTGTCTCCTGTGCTTATCTTCTATTCTAAGGAAGAGTCAAGGCTATGATGTAACCTACTGGGTTGCAACACTCAGTTTAGTGCTCCGTCTGTGAGCTGCCATGACTCAACTTTGCTATCAAAACTTCAGGTGCCTTGTTACAGTACTCTTTGCTGTGGTTTTGACCAGAATGGCTCTTGAAAAGACAGGTGATGGATGATCTTGAGGTATGCTTGCAGTCAGCAGGCAGAATAAGGACTGCAACCTTATTCAAATTATCATTTGGTGGAACACTTTTGTGTTTTGAAATGGATGGCACAGAGGATGTGTAGGGAAGAACTGTGACTGTTGTGTGCCTAGAAAGTTCTCAGAGCTTAAATCCCTGCACAGGCTTTTTCCAATGGTGAAAATCCTTCCAAGTATCATCTTGTCCTAAGAGACATCTAGTTTGAGTTAGTCATTGATGCTCTAGCAGTAGTTGGCGGGGGTGGGGGGGAGAGAAGGCCATGCTTTCAGAAGACAGTTTGTCTTATCTTAAAGTAGGTGCCTGTGTTAAGAGATGTCTTCTGCTTCCTTTGACACCACTGAGTGGGGTAGGATTCCTGAAATGCTTGATTTCTGCAGCTGACTTCGGGTGAAATCCCATCCATGGTGTCATGTCAACACCTCGTATCTTAAGGGACGCGTTTAGTTTGTGGATGTTTCTTCTCTACGGTCAGAGGATTTTTCAGGGTAACGTGACTTTGAGAGCACTCATTTTAGCTGGTGTGATTTAAACTTGTTAGAGAGATCTGTGTTGTTTTTCTGAAGATACACACTCATGCCTATTGCACGTCCTTCCCCCCTCTTGAAGGCCTCTTGAGTTAGTCCCCCAAAAGGGAGGTGGTCAAGATGATAATTTCTGGAAATCTTGGCAAGACAGTTTCCCATGCACAGCAATGTGGAGTTCATAAAAATCTGTTGTGGGAGCTTTTACCGTGCATGCTGAACAGTGCTCTTTTGTGTTAACAATTACACACCAGGTAGTCTCCAGCACTGCACTTATCTGTCCTGGTGAGGATAGGAATGGTCATTGCTCCAGGATTCAGTTGAAGGACATGGTTGCTCTGCAGTTAAGTACCGGTGGTTGTGCGACCTTTATTGTAGGCAATGGTACCTGCCGTGTTGCCAGAACACAAATGTGACTGCAAACAGCTGGACAGAGCTGCTGTTTTTATGACTGTCCTTTTTAAAACCGGTAGCAGTGAAGCGTAACAGAGTCCCTCCTGTTTTGCCATGTTGCTAAAAGAAATTATATGTGGCTGGGAGAATGAGATGTATCCTGTGGTTGACTATGAACCAAGTTTGCTGTCAAGAAATATCTCTAGTGCCAACCGATTTGTCCTGTATGTCCTAGTGCTGTCTCATATTTGCTCGGTCGGTGACCGAGTGAACCAAAGCTTCTTTACATAAAATGGAGCCTGCAAAATCTTGTTCACATACCAGGCTGAAAGGAATTCAAGTGATCGCTTACACCAGCCCCTTGCCCGAGCCAGCATCAGTCTTAGCTGGCTCTAAAAGACTTTTAGTGTTGGACACTTTGCTCCAGAGCTTCACTAACCTTATGTTTAGTGGTTGTCCGGGTTCCCTGCTGCCCCCCTCTAATATCTAGTGCAACTTTCCATTCTGCACTTCAAGCTTGTATCTTATTCCGTTCCACTGTGGAAAAGACGATCAAGTTATTCCCTACTGAGCTGCATCAGTCTTGATGTATTTGCAGGCTATCCTAGGTATATAGATCAAAGCATGCCCAGTGCCCTTTCATTGTGCTGCCCACCGAAGGCAAACGTTTCGTTGTTTGGAGGTCCTATAGCGATGCATTTCCCTGCTTGTTTTTTGTGTGTTAAAACCTGCACGCTGCTAATTTTGAATTGTCAATGAGAATTCTTCCATCGTGTCTTCAAGAGTCGCCTTTGGCTCTGAACGAGATGTAGCAATGAGATGGTATCTGCTGACCTGTGTGCTAGGGCCCTGTAGTGCATTCCTGAGCACAGGAATTTCGGTTGGTCTGCTCAGCCCCGTGCCTCAGGAGGAGGGGAAAAAGAAGTTGCAGGAATATCTACTGCAAAATGCTATGGTAGGATCGTGCTAAACAAAGTTTGTAGTAGTTTCCCCGCAGTGCTAGCTGAGAACACCGAAGCAAGCAAAGTCCACTGAATGAGTTGGAGGTCAACGGCCAAGAAAGTCCAGTGGAAAATGTCACTTTTTTAGCTTTCTCTGTTGTTGGCATGAGCACTGTAAGGCCTTTGGAGCTGTAGCAGGGGTCTGGGAGACTTGTAAGGCCGCCCACAGTGGTCTCCTGACTCTGCAGTTCTTGCAGATGTTCAAAGCAAATGGTAAACCAGGCAACTTTCAACACTTTATCCCCATTTTGGTGTCCAAGAGAACAGAGAAAGACATACTAACGCTGGCATCCATCACATGGGATCTGCTTTCTCTTCTTGGTGCTGAGTATGATTCTGGTGCCAGTGGATCCCCAAGAGCAGCAGCAGACCGTGGCTCCTGGCTTCTGATGATTTGAAGCAGGCTGTGGAGCCCTTTTGGAAGGTGATATGCAGCTCTCAGTAGAGGTCCTGGTTTTTGATAAGTCTATAGAATCGTGGGATTGCCTAGGTTGGAAGGGACCTTTAAGACCATCGAGTCCAACCATCAACCTAACGCTGCCAAAACCACCACTAACCCATGTCCCTCAGCACCATGTCTACCCGTCTTTTAAATACCTCCAGGGATTATGTTGCCCAGCTCAAAAACCAGATGATATCCTATGCTCTGTCAAGGGCTTCAAGGTGGTCACTGAAGTAATTGTGCATTTTCTATTTTGCCCCATAAAAGAAACCCCAAGAGCAAATACTTTTGTGCTACTTGGTGACTCCAGACCTGTGCCCCTTACTCCTCCACGCTTAGCACTCAGAGCAGTGTTTCTTGTGGCTTCACAGCTTTTACAACCATAAACTCAACTCTCTTAACAACATCCCTCTTAAATTCTTCCTTCAGCAGCCTCCCCAAAGGTGTGTTGAAAAGGTTTGCACCGTCTGCCCTTCCCACTCTTCCTGGGCTTAGGCTGGCTCAGTACCACAGAGCAGGGCTGGGCATTGATTGAGACTCCTGTCTCCCTGACGTAGGAGCCAAATGGTCATGCTTCTCCATTTGCCTTTTGCTTCCTCACAACCCTCCCTTTCCAGGGGCTCTTCCCACGGAAGTTTGCTTTGGCAGAAGATCAGCTCTCTGTTGTAGCTGATGCTACCAAATAAGAGGATTTTGCGCTTTTTGAAAGAAGAGGAGGCCGTTTCCTTTCTTGAGTTGACATTCAACATGGTGACAGTGGCTACTGTTGTCTTGTCTGGTCAAGGATGGGTCTGGTTCTTGTCTCTTGACCCCCCAGGACTTTGCTGTTGTGTTCCTGTTTGAGCACGAGGCAGAAAACGTTGCGTGCAAGGTCCTGCTGTTCAGCCTTTCCATGGTGTAGAGGGCTGTGCCACGACATTCACCAGAGGAGCCCATCTCAGCTGGGAAGAGGACATCTCTCTCACTGAGTGACTGGCACCTGAGAGGTCCCTTGAGAGTTTTCTTTTCAGTTTTCAGTTTCTTCTCACTTTTCAGTTTCTCCCAGCCATTCTGTGTGTCTTTGGGCATTTAACATGAGGATTAAGCTTTCGGAAGCATTACATTGAATGTCCATGTTGTCCATACCAGTTGTTGAGACGACTCCTGTCTTGGTATCAATGAAGATTTTTCTACTCCAGGGTGCATTTCAAAGCTTGCAGAACCTGACTATCCAGCTGTAAACTCAGACTGCTGCTGTAATGAGAGCATACCAAACATTCACAGGACATATGGCAGCCAGGCTCTTCATACCATCTGCTGCCAGATCACAACCTGATGCTCACAGTCCAGCTTCAGACAGAGCTTTGTCCAAGGTTGCCTTGGGCTGTCACAGTTTCTTCACTGATGGGACCTTCGTGGTGGTAGGATCTGCATTGGCATCCCAGCCCATCTTCCATCCACATCTGGTATAATTGCTTCATACCTGGAATGAGATATCCGCTAAATAATCTTTATACATGGGATGCTGACAAATGGGTCTTTGGCACCGGTCTCCAGGTGTGGTCAAACACCACAGCAATGAGCTGTATCAACAGCCAGGGTAGTGTAACCTCACCTCAACTATGGTCAGGAACCAGTTTGTGAAGTTGGAAGCATTGAAGAGTGGATCTGCTTGGCTAGTTAGCTATCTGTGTACCTTGAGCACCTTAGCAGATGGCCCAAGCCACTTTGAACTACCAGACACTGAACAGGAGATAAGGATGCACCTTGGGCAATGGACTCAACCTTAGATACCGGGGAAAAAAAGGCACGTCTTGTGTGGCTGAGCAGGACAGTGTTCCGGATCCTGAAGGACTGGGAATGTGCCCAGCAGTTGGAGGCTCTGGTAGTATCTCTTCCTCGTGCTGCACTTTCTTTGAGCTCAAGGGTGAAGAGGTGTTAAAGCAAGGCAGAAACTGGCACTGATGACCCTGGTCCCCTGAGCATCAACTGTCCTGGATGTCCAGGGCACTGCTGAACCTGGACACCAATTCCCAGGGCACTGAATTGTCCCACCCACCTGGCCTTCTCCCCCGAGGTCCTTTGTGGTGGTTTAATGCAGTCACCAGCAACGTAGGATCAAAATGGTTGTTCTTATGCTGCTGCTGATCTGCTCTCCATGCCAGGTAGGACGTCTCTGTCAGCCACCGTGTGACTGTTGGCCTCTGAATCCTGTGGCTCTCTGGCCACACGTAGAGCCTAACCCTTACCCTTCTTCTTCTGTAAGCTGTAACCTCTTCTCTGCTGAAACAGCAGGAGTTTCATTATCTCCTATGGCCTGTCACATTCCCCCAGCTAAAATGCAGCCGCTAATATAGTCTGACCCGGCATTAGAGTACAGCCGCAGCCGTCTCTGTGTCGGCCAGCTCTAATCCTTTGATTCGTGGTGGCCCTCTCAACCCCTAAGACCTGCCACGACTCTCCTTCTCTCATGGCCACCCTCATGCCCTGCCGTGGCGCCTGTTCCCCTCCATGGCTCTCAGCTTCCTTCCTGGCAAAGCCAGCTGATCCTCCACCAAAAAAAAAGTCTTTCCCTGGCATGCTGCAGGTAAGGGAGAGGCAGGATCTCAGTGCTGGCTCTGCCTCAGCTACCTGCAGAGATGCTGTCCTTGCACCCGGCCAGCTGGAGCTGGCTCCTCATCCCTGCCAAGGACAGGAGGTGCTGGCAGGTAGGTGAGGTTGGTGGCCAGGAAGACGTGATTCACAGGAGGATGGAGATGCCTGGGCTTTGTGCCTCACCCACCGCCCCTTCCAGGGGGGCTTTTTGGGTGCCTTCATGAAGGGGAAGCAAACGTGCAGCCTGGATGCATCTTGCCACTCGCCGGGAGCCCTCGGCCATGCTCTGTGCTGCTCGGTGCGCGATTCATCACCTCTGCCGTCCTCCCTCCCCGGGCAGGAGCCGGTCTGAGCTGCGTGTGGGATCCGACGGGATCCCTCTTCCCTCCCTTGGCCGGAGCTCTCCTGCCCGCGCGCCCCATTCCTCGCAGAGCGCTCCAGCACAGCTCCACTTTCTTTGCAGATAATTTATTTTTTCCAAGACTCAAGAAGTTGGGGTTTTTTTGTCTAATGGATTTCCTGTTTTTAATACAATTGAAAGGGTCTGAAATCCATGCTTTAGATTAACATATGCCAGCTAGATTAGGGCTAATCAGGGTGCAGGTCTGAGCAGATGCAGCGCAGGGCCAATCCTAGACCTGATTACAGTATCTCAGTGGTTTAATCGTCTCTCTCCCAAGGGCGATCATCTCTGCTTTAATGCACAGCAGACTTTCCAGCCCTCTCCTCCTTTGGTTTGTTACCACCCCTGGCAGGAAGGCTGCTACGTCAGATGCTGAGGCGATTTAGTTTAATCCCATGCAGAAAGGGATCTGCCTGTTGCCGTCTCTCGCGGAGACTTCCCTGCTCATCCGTGCACTCCAAGAAGTGGCCAAACCTTGGGTGACACAAACTCATCAATGAAAACCCTCGTTGAGTCTTCACATCTCACCATCTTTTGATAACACTCGTCTTTGGCAGCAGCCCTACCCTGGCCAAGGCACGTTTGAACAGCGCGAAGGGATCAGTTTTTTAAATATTGTGTGGTCTGTGGTCTATGAGGATGGTGGGGACTCTGGTCTTTGGTTTGGCCATGGGCAGTGACCCCGGATGGGTCTTCACATCTCGCCATCTTTTGGTAGCATCCATCTTTGGCAGTGGCCCTACCATGGCCAACACGCGTGTTTGAACAGCACAGGGGGATCAGGCTTTTAACGTTGCGTGCTCTGTGGTCCATGATGGTCGTGGGGACTCTGGTCTTTGGGTTGGCCAAGACTGTCATTTGAGACCTCCAACAATCTCTTTTGGGCTAGCAGCCCGAGTAACCCAAAGGGCTTAGTTGGGTTGTTGGTCTGGAGCAGGGATTTTAGGTGCATCCCAGGCCAGATCTCCAGGTCTGTGCCAGCACCTGCTTAAACTGGGATGTGCTACGTTTCCTTGTAGGGTCTGGTAGGAGATTGTCTTTAAGAGGGCTGAGCATGAGCTCTCATTTCAGTGTTTTGTTACCTAAAACTCTCATCTGTTAGAAAACACCTTGGAAGCTTTGTACCTTCTCCTGACTCCACACCGTGCCTAGCGCTCGGTGTTGAACCATCTCAGCAGGAATGCGATCCCTCAGTTGGTCTGTGAACTGGATGAACGTGGACATAACCCTTGTGGTGTGGGGCACCCCTTCGGCTGGGGGATCTCGGAACTTTCCTACCCATGGAGTGCTTTGAGATCCTGAGAGGAGGGATGTCAAAGGACTGCAAAGCATGTTGCGTTCTGCTGGGGTCACCCACCTGGTCAGTACGATTAACTCGTAAGCTCTCCTGTCTGTACAGTAAGTAATCTGAGGACACTGAGCCGTGCTCTGACGCCTCGTGTTATTAAACGAGTGCCCTTGGCGGGACAGAGATCTGCTCTCTGCCACAGAAACCTGAATCAAAAGAGATTGTACTGCTTTTTCAGGAAAGCCTGGGTCAGGAACCTGCCATCTTAAACCGTTTGAGTGCCGTTTCAGGTGTTGGCCATCCTGTGCTCATGCCTGGGAGGATTTGTTGACCCCTAAAAGCTTTTTTTTCCCCCAATAGGGGGGCAGATAGTTTCAGAAATGTCACGTGTAGGGTAGCATTTACAGGCTAGTTTGTCTAAATCACACTTCACCAAGCCAGTGTCAGTGGTGGGTACAGGCAGATAATGTTGGAGTAGAAGGATGAAGTTGATCTTGCCAGCCTGTGGGATTTGCTCTTCCCCTTCCCCTGCCCAGCTGTACTGAGCAGTACCACTGCTCCTTGCTGTTTTTTCCACCTCTTTTCATCGTTCGCATCACAATATCCTCAGGGGCCTCGTTGTTTGTTGTCGCCCTTGTTGGTGTTACCTAGCTAACCCTGGCTCACCGCGTTTGCCACAGCAGTGCTTTCCTCCGTGGCCAAAAACGTGCCCGAAGCTTTGCCAGCTTCAGCTCGGGGTCATCTGATCCCTTCCTGTAGCTGACCCACCCTTGGGAAAAAGATGCTTCCTACTTTGCTGGACCCATCCATAAGTGGGGAAGGGCTGAGGAACTTGATTTGCTTTCCTTTATCTCTGTTTTATGTCATGTATATGCATGTATGAGTGCCTGCAGCCAGTGCCTGGAGCCGGTATGGCTTGGCCAAGGCTCACTGGTCTCACGCTGCCCTTCACCCATCTCGGTGTGGAGGCAGAAGGACCCGGCTGAGATGGAGAGTGAGCTGGAGGTAGGGAATCGTGTTTGAGAGAGGCCGGTGGCTGTACCAGGGGTTGTGGGCAGGATGAGCGGTCTGTGGTCTGCACAGCGGTGGGATCCTTCTCATGTGCCGTGAAAGTGGGAACGCGTTTGAGTGGCGTAAAGAGTTACAGGGGATGGAGGTCTTGCAGGGGGGAGAAGCCGCGTTTATCCCTTGTTCAGCCCCAGGATTCCCAATTCTGGGCAAATCAAGTGGAAAAATGTGTTTCAGAAGTGTGTTCCTCATCTGTGTGTGACCGCTGCTGGGCTGCGTGGTGTCACATTCACGGCTGCAGGAGAAAAACATGGGAGCAATCCCTGCCTCCAGCAAAACATGGCCTGACAGGGTTGGCTGTACGGGTACCTACTGTACCATCCCAGCGTCTTCTTTGGGTTCCTCCTCCAAAAATTTCTTATTTGGGCACAGCGAGGCCACCGAGGCATGAATAACTACACCAGCACGGACGCTGCTGGGTGGGAGGCAGGCGTCTTCCCCGACTGCTGGCTTTCTGTGCATAAAGTCATAGAATAGTTTGGGGTTGGATGACCTTTAAAGGCCATCTAGTCCCACCCCCTGCCATGAGCAGGGACATCTTCAACTAGACCAGGTTGCTCAGAGCCCCGTCCAACCTGGTACGGAGTGTTTCCAGGGATGGGGCATCAACCACGTCTCTGGGCAACCTGGGCCAGGGTCTCACCACCCTCACAGTCAAGAATTTCTTCCTGAGATCTCATCTAAATCTCCCCTCTTCCAGTTTAAAACCGTTATCCCTCGTCCCATGGCTCCCCTCCCTTATCCGGAGTCCCTCCCCAGCTTTCCTGGAGCCCCTTGAGGGACTGGAAGGGGCTCCAAGGTCTCCCCGGAGCCTTCTCTTCTCCAGGCTGACCCCCCCCAGCTCTCTCAGCCTGTCCTCCCAGCAGAGGGGCTCCAGCCCTCCCAGCATCTCCGAGGCCTCCTCTGGCCCCGCTCCAACAGCTCCGTGTCTCTCCTGTGCTGAGGGCCTCAGAGCTGGAGGCAGCACTGCAGGTGGGAGTACACCGACGATCCAAAGGATCATCTCCGGAGCAGCACTCCCCGTGTCGAATGCAGCCCCCAAACCCCTGGGCACCACACCACGGCACGTGGCCACATCAGCCTCGTCCTTTGTGCCGATCTCGCTCCGCTCCTTCCCTCCCGACCCTGCTCCTATTTATTTTTTGTCTCCGCAGGTCTCGTCCAGATCCCCGTCAGCATGTACCAGACCGTGGTGACCAGCCTGGCCCAAGGTAACGGCCCCGTTCAGGTGGCGATGGCACCCGTTACCACGAGGATAGCGGACAGTGCCGTCACCATGGACGGGCAGGCAGTGGAAGTGGTGACCTTGGAACAGTGACGATGCCCAGAGCCAGGATCGTGGTGATTTTCCTCGTCTCTTATGCGAATAATTTTTTTACGCCTCTCCAGAGATGCAATCAGGTGGCATTGAGTCTCCCAGCTTTGGAAGCAAAGGTTTTGTTAACCTTTTTTTTTTTTTTTTTTTTTTAAAAGGAAAAAAAAAAAAAAAAAAAAAAAAAAAAAGAAAAAATAATACTAGCAGAGGAAGCGTGTTAAGTGCATTTTTATAGCGCCACTCTGCTCTCGTGTGAGTGAGAAGCCAAATTGTGACGGGACTTTCATTCTGAGAAGATTTAAACGGAAAAAAAAAAACCAAACCCCACAACAAAACAAAGCAGCCCCTTAGCCCCCATTCCGCCCCCGGCGTGGGATCGAGCAGGGTGAGGCACGGGGGACGGAGCACGGATGCCCTCGGCCAAAACCACTCCGGCAGCATCGCCGCCGCTCCCAGGCTGTGCCGGCACCTTCCTCCGCAGCAGCAGCTCCTGGGCACGGCCCTCCGCCATCTGCACTTGGCAAATTAGGTTTCAAAGATTTTAACGTGGACTTTTTATATTTAAAAAAANCTTTTTATAATAAAAAAAAAAAAAAAAAAAAAAAAAAAAAAAAAAAAAAAAAAAAAAAAAAAAAAAAAAACCCCAAAAAAAAAAAACCAAAAAAAAAAAAAAAAGGAAAAGAGTTCGGAAAAGGCTCCTCTCCTGGGAAAAAATAAATAAAAATGCATGTGTGACTGCAGAGGGGTGGCAACCTGTTGAAAGGATGATGATGCTCTTCCAGGAGCCCGCGCGACTGCCGCCCTCCCCGCGCCAGCGAGCGAGGCCACCTCTGCCTCTGAGGACCGATTCGCGCCGCCGCGGAGAATCCCGGCCGTGCTCCGCTCGGCTCCCCTTGGTGCACACTGGAGACCCGTTCTTATTCCTCCGCTCTCGA
>VYZM01004194.1:304752-333555 GCA_013398915.1 Dromas ardeola | reverse complement strand
TGTTAAACAGCACCGGTCTCAGTACCAGCCTCTGAGGAACACCACTCATCACTGCTTGCCACTTGGACATTGAGCCGTTGACTCTTTGAGTGTGGCCATCCAGACAATTCCTTACCCACCAAGTGGTCTATCCATCACATCCATGTCTCTCCAATTTGGCCACAAGTACGTTGTGTGGGACAGTGTCAAATGCTTTGCACAAGTCCAGGTAGATGATGTCAGTTGCTCCGACATTGTTAAGTCTGGATCTCTGCTTTCTTTTCATGGGGCAGACTTTAGCCACCTTATTACTACTACTACATAACACCAATAGGACATTGGACTGAGATCCTCAGGTTCTCACATACAGTCTTGTGGGATTGTCAGTAGTTATACTCAGAGAAGAACATTCCTCTGTAAAACCACACAATGTGAATACCATCATATGTTGCGTAAAATTGTAATCTAGTAAAAAACCAAGAACTGTCTTTTCCTTTTCCCCTCCCCATGATCAGGGGGTTGTTGGTGACAAAGGTTCCTCTTACAGCTTGTCATTTACTGCCAAGGGTTGGAACACAACAGTGACAGAACAGCGTTGTTCGTTTTCTTCCATACTAGTTACCTAATTTGGGTAAACAGCAAGCAATTTGTCATCACAAAGTATTTTTTGATCTTTTTAATGCATTTCCAAGTGTTGGATATGGTCACTACTCAAAAAAATACACAGCGATACTACACACAATACACACTTCAGCCTCAAAATCAAGAGGCAACTTACATTCATTTACAAATAATGTGTGTATTTTCTCTTTTTCCTTTGACGTATCTGTATTCTGGTGCCTTGTAAAAGTTTGTCTTAGAGCTCTTAAAATATTACTTAAAATTGGATAGCACACAAGCATTTGTCCAACAACAGCTTTGTTTTAACTTTGGTAACAGATCACAGAAGAAATCCTGCTCTTCCAATAAAGAAAACATCCATCATCATTGGACTTTCATTTGAGCAGGAGGAATATAATTTTATAATGTAGTATCATTAACATTAGGCAGCCTGTCCCAGATACACAGACACATTTTTGGTTTTAGTTTTTGGTTAAAGATTTAACATTTTGTCACTGGAACTCTTAAACAGTTTTTGAGAAAGGAAGTTTTAAACTTTTCCTTGTGCCAACCAGTATGCGTAATACCTTGCAAGAAGTTCAGCGTATGTATTACAAAAGCAAAATTGAATGAAAGGGAAAGCTAATTTTTTTCGCAACTTGTATTCAAGTTTCATTGAATAAAGTAGTCAAGTGAGCTAGTGCTAGAAGAATTATTTTATGTGTTTGTAGACCTGAATTCTACCACAGGCCACCATCATGGTTTTCCCCCAAACTATACA
Organism: Dromas ardeola; assembly: GCA_013398915.1. Classification (NCBI taxonomy): domain Eukaryota; kingdom Metazoa; phylum Chordata; class Aves; order Charadriiformes; family Dromadidae; genus Dromas; species Dromas ardeola. The sequence goes on along the minus strand of VYZM01004194.1, from coordinate 332,195 downwards.
GGCTGTATGATGCAGTTCTTCACTTTTTCCCTATGTTATAGATGGCAGGGAAAGTAATGACATTAACGTCTATTGAAACAGTTTGATAGCATGTTAATAGCAGTCACTTTTAGTGGCTCATATTTCTTTATAGTATTGAGTTACAAGGCAGTATTGTATTTGTAGATTTTATAAAGTTTAATAGAATTCTGCAGGGATATTGATTAGTTTCAGTGAAGGTTGAAAACAATCAAGAATTATTTACATACAGCTTTTCCTAAGTTAATTTCGTACAATTTTATGGCACTTTAAAACATAATTGGACCTAGTGGAACTTTTCAAAATAGCATACAACCTTTAAGGGGTGTTTTTTTCAAAATACAGTTTCTACTAGAAAAGGTGCAAGGAGTGTGGAAACACTGTTAATGAAATATGTTAACTAGATAGTTTGTTCTGCCACATTTGCTCTAGTTACCCAAACCTAGCTCGACTTGCTTCCTTCATCTGCAGACTCATAACTTGGATCTCCCCTATTTAAAAAAAAAAAGTTCTCGTTCCTTGTTGTTTAGGGGGATACATTTGTTTCGTATTTTTAATTTAGAACTTAAAACTATGTCATCTACTTCAAAGTTATGATTTTGTATAACTGATTTTTTTTTTTTAATTCCTGAACAAAAATAAGGATCTTTGTTGCTTCTTCAGGGTTTTTTTTTTTTATTTCATATCTTTAATAGGACTTTATAGCAGCTTTTTTCTTTCATATGATTAGTAAATGAATGACTGTCCTTGGAGCTGACGGAAGTTCCCAAACAATTATCTGTTCAAGAAATGAGACTGTGTGACTATGGGTTGCTTCTGTCCACACAGAAATTTGGGGGGAAAAAACCCCCACTAATATTTTCTAGCAGGTACAAGGCTTATTAGTGTGAACAAGTACATAAATTTCAGACAAGTTTCTAACAGCACGCATTTTGTGCTAAGACAGTAGGATTAAGTAAGCTTGTAGGATCAGATACTTAATTTCTTCTGCAAAAGATCCATAAAACCGAAGAAGGAAAATGTATTGGGGGCGGGGGGGTGTTAAAAACGGATTCAGGTATAAATCTCACTTTCTCCAGGAAATGCTTGGCAGTTAAACTGGAGGTTTTATTTTACTGGGGAAGCAGAATTGTAGTTAAACTTAATTGTGGCTGGAGGAAAAACGGTCGTTTGCACCCTGGCAGTTGAGCAACTTACAACACCCGCACTCGGAGCCTGCTGTCACATTGCTCAGAGGAGCAGAGTTCAAAGAACTGGTTAGAGCAGGGAACATGTAACAAAACCACAACAGTCTGAGATTATCAGACATTATCCTTGATAGCAGTTTGCTGACTTGTATGAAGCAAGTAATTTTCCTCATCAGTAGTGTCATAGTACCAAGAGTATGCCCCTACATGTTTCCTGTCACTTTGTGAAACCAAGGTTTCACTTTAGTGTCCAGGTACAGGAACAACAGCACATTCAAATGATAAATATAGGAACTGTAAAGAATTCAGTAACAGCAATGTGTATGCTTATTTTCTTTGTTTCCCTGTATATTTATTATGATATATATTAGTAAGCTTATGTAATAAGCGCTAACTGAAAGCCTAATACAAATACCCTAACATGGAGGTTACACCTTGGTACATCCACACCTTGGATGTACAGATACCTTTTAGTGTTAATAAAACGGAACTACTAGTTCTGCTATAATCCAAGTATGCTGTGAGCCATGCTATCCTAGGTATCCTGTTCTGTTGAATTTACAGTACTTCCAATTTTTACTTTCAAAACATGCCTGCTTGGCATCCGATCTAAAGTGGTTTGCACAAGTAAGAAGAATGTAAAGTTGTTAAAATTCTACTTGAGAATGGCTTTATGATTTAAATCACATTTTGAATCCAGTTACAAATAGGTAGAAAGCTAGAGTACTAACACACTTTTTGAACTCATAGTAAAATATTTTTTTTTAATCTTTTACTTTATAGCATTACTTTGTTTTCAGGATTTACATGAGCCATAAAGCTTTGATCTGAGTGACAGAAGTACCACTTCTAATTGGATGAAGCAAGCACGGGGGGTCAAAACCTGAAAAGCATCTGATGTTTGACTTGGCTTTCACATGATGCTTTCTTCCAGCTTTCTTTGGCAGGACGGTGCATCTTCTCAGCACTGATACTTCATGATTTACTAGCCTTCATTGTTACTGAATGAATTCCAGTGTATTGTGAAGGACACTGCAGAGGCTAAGAATTACAAGACACCTTGTCCAGATCTACTGGTCAGGCAGGGATGCAGACACTAGCTCCTGAAACTTTAAATGGGTATGCAGCAAGTGGGTGAGATGATAAATTACAGGAACGAAGCTGGATGGTATCTTGGTAGTGCTGAATTCAAGTAAAGATGCATTCTGAAACTCTGTTAACAGACCACTAAGAGAATGATATATCTGCAGACAAACAAATGCTTTGGTATCTCAGAGAGTAAGTGATGGGTGTCTTCATCTATTGCAAGGGAACTGATACACTGGACCTCTGGGAGTTTTTTTGTTGGTTTTGGGGGGTTGTTTTGTTTTTGTTTTAACTTAAAGAAAGCCTCCCTCAAGGACCCTGAGCAGCTCAGGTCAGAAACTTCAATGGGCCTTGGAGACAAGAGGCAGCCGCTATTACAGCTGTTACTCTTGTAAGGGATTCCATTGAGTCAGTGCCACTTAATTCGGTCACCTTCTGACAGTATCTTACTGGAATTCAGGTCTATTGCAAATTCAGCTTTCAGGATCATTAAGTTGAAATCAAGATGGTCTGAAAGATACTGGAATAGATGTCAAATACTTCTGTGAAGACTTATTTGCATTTTAGTACTCCCCACTTCAGCCTATCCTATCTCCTTTTCAGGCTTGTTCCCTAGCACCGATCCCCTCCTCTTTGTATGGAGAATTTATTTATAGATACACTGGTGACTCATTTTTCTGCAATTACACCTACCCATTTTCTTTCCTTGTTCCTCTTCCTTCAGCTTCATTTATGGCAGTCCCTCCTCCACCTTCAGCCTCATTGATATGCCAAGATAAGGCAGCTGCTGGATGCACTAGACTAGTTAGGTGCTGGTTTCGGTTCTTCCCCATTTCAGTGCTTTCTTTGACCAGAAAGAACTTGCCTTACCCTTTCACTTGAGGAACCATCTGGTTGGACTGTGCATACCATTTAACCTGGTCTGAGCAAAGACTTTCTAATCTAGATGACAGAATGTAAAACTCAAAGGAGAAAAGGTCCAGTTCAAAGGTACAGCCAGCAAGAGCATATTACGGGAAATAAGGGATCCAGTTAAGAATTGCTATCCATCTGAGACACACATAGTGATGTAATTAGAGGTATAGCTAGTTTCCTTATCTGCTGAAAGGTAGCTTATTGTTAGAGAGGTTTACCAGAACTCAGGAAATGCTGACAGTTTGAGCCAGCATTAGTTCTTTCTAAACCAGCTTCTCTCTCAAGCGAGTGGTCAACATGCAAATAATAGAATGACAGAACCAGTGCTTTTAAGGTACAATTGCACAGCATCCTGCTTGTATAGCAATTGCATGTTTTCCAGCTTAACTAGGCAAAAATGGGTCACTGCTGTATCAGCTGGTGTCTGGAGAGGGATGAAGAGTAATTGGGAGCCAGAAAAAATGTTAATGTTGATGACTGGAAACCTGCCATTTCAGTCTGTAAGGAGTCTAATGTCTGCAATGAAAATAATGTAAAGAGGCAAATCTTACCATCTGCCACTTTTCAGTAGTGGTAAAAGTGTCCTAATTAACAGGAAGTGTCTATTGTACTGTGAATAATACAGAGCTTTTAGTTGGGTTTACAGGGGAGGAAGAGTCTTGTTTAGAGTAAGAAAACGAAGATCAACAACAGTAAGATTTAGCTCCTTTCCCCCACAACCCTGAAAGCTTTAACGCTCGGTTCTGTTTTCTTAACTAGGTTTTTGTCTTTCTCCCCACCTCCCCCTACTGTTTACTGGCATGCTGTTAATTGAAGGATAATCGTGAGAGCCAGATTTACAGCATTTGTTTGTGTGCCTTAAACAGATCCTGTTTGTTGCATAATATTTATAGCCTGTAGCTCTGTCAAAAGAAGGCAAGACCTCCAGACTCCCATCAGCAGAGCAATGTAGGGCTAAATTACTGCAGTATCTGTTGATCCCAGACGAGAAGCCTGGAAAAATACACATTTGGGTTTGATTTCTTTTAATATTTTTTTCTTCCACAATTTCCTTCTCAGTGTATTGTCTAGTTTTTGCAGATGATCATAAAGCAACTAATTAAAGTTTGCGGCTGATCTCACTATTACTACCTTACAACTCCGACTATTGTACCAAATAAAATGTAAATGCTGTACAATAGTAATATCAGCTACAATATCGGTAACATCTAAGAGCAATTCAGACTATATATTTATATTTAAAAATGGAGTATAATTACTTGTAACACTCACCTTCATTTATCAAAAGAATCTGTTTGGAAATGGCTTTCAAGCTGCATTAGATTCTCTGACTAGTAGTAATTTGATAATAAATGATGTGACCTTAGGAGTTGTAGGCTTTCCACAAATGATGGCATACTTCCCAGAGATCTTGCTGATAAAAGTTTATGCAAGTAAGTTCATTCAGTATGACAGCATGGTGGGAGGGAGCAGAAAGAATGGGTACCACATAAGCGAGCTCAGAGAGAAGAGTACCATCATTTACTTAACAAAGTTTAAAATGCAAAAAAGACAGACTAACAAAAGTGTCTAAATTGAAGAGAATAAAAACAATTGTTAATGTCTTCCCCAGACTATTAATAAGATGTCACCTACATCCTTAAAGATGACACTCAGACAGCTCAGAGAAGGAGCTTCCATGAGCTTACAAGACGTACTCACAATGGAATACAGACTGAGCCAGGCGTGCATGGTAAGCAGGCAGCTGAGCCCTTTGTCTCTTTCCAGCCATGAAGGGGTAGCAAGCCTGTCAGACACTTAAGTCTTACATACATTACATCAAGGGCTCAACATTTATAGGGATTTTTTTTCAGTATCTTCTTTGTGTTTGTTAGGCTGTTGCTTTCTTTTTTTCAGTTCCATGTATTTTATGCAACTCTAAGGAGACTACAGTAATGATGGTCAGGTGGGAATGATAGAGGACTTGTTAAGAAAACTATGATAATGTTATACAATATAAAAAGTTCCGTATTTGGACCATAATTTTAAAACTCTGGTGTTGTTGAACAGATTTCCTATTTACATTACTTAGCTCTCAGTGCCTCAGTTCCCATCAACAGGGTGGGAATAGTTGTATATCACTGCCTTTCAGGAGTGCTGTGATAAGTTTATTAAAGGAGACAGGAGATTTTAGAACTATTTGTAGTAGGGGCTGAGTACTTGGAGAACATATGACGAAGCGATCCTTTCAGTAGAACAGAGTTGCTAACTGAAATATCTGAACGAATTCCTCAAGGCTTCCCCATGGCAGCCTTATTAGTTTTTCACATTTTAAAATAAGACTTTTATGTATCTGATTAAATGTTTTGTGATAGTTAAAGTAAATGTTTAAAAAAAAAAAGATTGAAAATGTATCTAATTCTGATACGTTGTAGAGCCTGACCGTACCTTTCCTGAAACTAGTATTGTTGCTCCATTGCTAGTGAAGCATCCTTAGGGATTTAAATGTTACGTTTACCTTTATAAAAAAAGCCCAAAACTGGATGTTTCCAGGATTCCATTTAGCTGCAAATTGTTTCAAGTATGCAGAATACATCACAATTCCTGAAAACTGGCCTTTCTATGAAGAATTTCTAATCCTACACACCTTAGCCCTCATCATGCAAAACTCCTTAGAAAAATCTATGAGATGTAACACGGAGAGAGGGCTTGCACTGCATAAAAGTTGGCTGATGAACTACAGTTCAACCGACTGATTTTAAGAGTTGTGGCTGCATTTAAGCAAGAGTATATAGAGCTTTTTAATAAGTAAGGTGAAAGCAGAACTAGATGAGAACAGTACAAGTGGGATTTAACCAAATCTTGAGAACTTACACTTCAAGCAGAAATGGGATAGGGAAAGATGGGATAAATAGAATCTGTCGTGTTACAGCTTGGTTTTTTGTCTTTCAGAGAGGCCACGACTTCTATGAAGGGGTTCGAGCAGGTAAGCATGCACACCAGAAATGTTTCTCAAATTTAATAGCATGCAGGCTCACTGTTGTGTTGCTTCTCTGGAGGTTAAGAAAAGTACATGCAACAACAGGCCAGAGAACACTTCCCAGCTTGCTACAGTTTTTGCTCATTGGACCCTTGTATGGCCAAAATTTATTATTTGTTCCAAAGTGTAACAGCCATGTTGTTTCCTTTGTGTAATCTCAGTTTCCTGATGTTATTTATCCACCTGGTAATGCAGCACCACGAAAAGGTTTCACCAGTTCATTGGGAAAGTTAAAAATATATTTAATGCTGGTAGTAGTGAGTAGCTATAGGTATCATTTATGTGTCTAGACTCAGTGTTGCCACATAGCTGGTTCAGGCAGCTATAAGATGGTTTAAGATTCAAAGTCAAGAACAGCTATTTGCATAGAAAATTGTTAGAACAGAGATTACTTTCACCCATGTCCAACATATCTCTGTATAGAGGTGTCTTACTATTAAAAAATTATATATGTAAACTTAAATAATTCAGCATTTTAAGGCATTAGTCAAAATAGGTAGTGGTAAAAGTAGAGCAGCAGCTCAGCAAGTTCAGCTAGGGGACAGACTTAGATTCTGTCCTTGATTCTACTGCTGATTCACTATGCAGTTTGTCAAAGCCAGTGTCACATCTGTTAGAAACTGTAGTAATTATTTATGTACTATACAGCACAAGATGAAACAAAGCAGAGGCATTTCCTTTTCCAAGGAGCTTACAGTACAAAACATTTGGATGAATAACACTTTGGGCTTGAGGGAACCTGGCTTGTAATTCACACATTTACATACTTGAGGAGGAGGTGATAATACATACTCATTTTTTATATCTGTCTTTATAAAGTAGTGGATATTCGTTTGAGCATTCACTATTAGTAATATCGTGTTAAAGGTAGCCTGGGGTGAGAGATGCAAAGTTTGTTTGTACAGCATGGAAAAGTTTCTGATTGTAGTTAATTAATCTTTAGCACTTATTAGCAGAGACTCCTTTGAAGAGTTGACTACATGCGTTAAGAAGTACATGGTTATCATTGTGTCACGGGGATAAAGGTATCTTAAAAAGAATATTCCTAGGATATATTCTAAACCACCATATAAACTGCTGAAATGTAGTTATTTGGGAAGCGACAAATTCAAAGTTTGAAAGTCAGATGAACAACAAGCCAAATTCTTACTCGTAAAGCACAAGGTCATTAAACCATCTGGGGATGCAGTAGATCACAAAAGCAAATCACATGTCAGTACGGCCAGTAAATTATACGAACTGCTTGTAAAGAAAGAACCTGCAAGAACAGCAGTTGGGAGGCTTCTCTTTTACACAGGATGACATAGCAAAGGCTTAACTATATCAGGGGAAGAAAAAACCCCCACCAGAGATCCAGCTGACTGAGGGGATTGCTAAGAATAACAATTTGTTCTTGAAGCCCTTTTCATTTCTGCTTACTGCATATATCTTGTTCTTAGATTTGTCTTCTTAAAATTGTTTCTCTTGTTCATCAGTGGTGCAGAATCTGACTCAAAAATAATTTTTGTAGTTGGGTCTAATCTCATAAAAATCATTATCCAACAGTGTGCTGAGCATCCTTTTTACTAGGAAGTAAAATTATTAAGTACATCACAGGATCAACCATAGTGAATGAAAATGAAAATAATGAAAATGTTAAGTGTTAGCTTTTTCTTTATTACAACATTACATTCCAAGCATTCAAGAGCCAACTATTGACCCTGTCTACCACAAGAGGATCTACCACAAAGTAAAGTTAAGATGTAATAATCAGATTTTAGCTTTTGAAGATTTTTTTTCCAGCAGCAATGGCCATTGGTCAGGTTTTAATAACAGCTTTTATCTGCTTCAAACCATAATTTTAATAGGCATGCTAGGGAAAGAGTTTGTTTAAAAGCTTTTTAAACCTGCTTTGACCTGAGGTTGGAATTTCATTTTTCTTTTAGCCAGACTGAAAATCTGCTGGCAAATCTGCTTCCCCACTTATGATTCTTGTGATTTGAACTACAAAGTAGAAGCCCAGACCCTTAAAGCATAAAATACACAGATCATATTTCAACATTTTCCCATATAATGGTAAATGTAGTCTTTGAACACTTTAGAGATCCATTTTTCACCTTGATTTATAGAATAATACATAAATTAAAAAATGCAAAGCTTTGGGTAATGTCCAACAATTTTGTTTTTTAATTCTGAACTGCATAAGAGAAGTGGTCATTTTTGGAGTCTGTGCTCAAACACATCCAGGTAAACTACAATCTCAGCATCTTGAGGGTACAAAAATCTGATAAATTAGCCTCCTAACTATTTGTGCAGGAATGCACACTTCAAATGGAATTGTAAAGGCCTCCTACGTATTGCTGATCCTGCAAAGATTTTATTTCTGTATGGCTTCTGCCCTCTCGCCTGCAGTGCTGGCAGCGGGGAGGCTTACCCTGGGCACACAAACCCCCTGCAGTCAGCAAGGAGGGAGAGAGATTTCATTGCATCCAACAGAATTTCAGGTGCTTAGAAATATCACTGTTTTGACTGCGCTGAATGAAGCTAAACAATAGAACACTAATTTAACTCGGGTGAGGTCACTGCTACTGCACAGAGGGGGTCTGAATTGTTTATTATTTTTTATTTTTAAAAAGGTAAAAAAACCCCACAAGAACAAACCCTGAACACAATGTCTATGTTCAGTTACTTTTATCTTAATGAACTTCCTTTAGCTTACCTTGGAAGTCTTCAGAATTTTTGTTCCTTTCTCCTAGTGATTGATATATCAAACTGGAGAAACACAAAATACACACAAGGTAACGTAGAAAGGGAATATTTTCATAAATATTTTTAACTCATATAAGATTAAAGATTTCATTAGAGAGATCATTATGATCATTCAGTTTATCCACCAGAGTAAAACTGTCCACAGATCCAAACAGAAAGATTAACCTGATTGCACAGTAGTGACATAGAATGTAGAATTACCAGCAATTACTACTGTATTTCAGAGTTGAAAGTGTAGTAGCATACACATGGACTCCCCCCCGGCCCCCTCCTTATTTAAAGCATCCCTAGTCAGTGTTGTCTTTTGTGGATAACAGTTAAGATTATTTTGGCCAGATTGTGACCTTCAACTGAAGTTGAAGAAAATCGTTAGACAAGTACTATTCTGATGGAATAAACATAGTTGATTTGGGACAATTATGTATTTTGACCCAAACCAATCAATGGCTTCACATCATAATGTTTAAAATTAAATTCTAGGGTCATAACTTTTCAGTAAGTTACCCGGTTGAATGGCCTTTACTAGGACATTTAAATTTCTTAATTTAAAAAGTGATTTTACTAATCACTCTCTTACAGCACATTTCTTTTAAAGAATTGCCCACATGGATTTTACTCTCCATGGAATTGCAGCTTCTATCTCTATAATGGGTTTCTTTTCAAAATTGTGTTTATTTGTATCCAAGGAGTCCTTAGCCATGTTTTTGCAGTAAATTGATGTAGGGCTCTGATTCTCCTTGGAGATAACAAGCTAAAGAGTTATGATGCCTGTATGTCTTCAGCTACAGAAATATTAATTAGTGCAGCTGTAGTTTGAACAGTATTTATTTTCTAGACATTTTCCAAGAGTTGATTATAGAGAGAAGAGTTAAAAAGAAGATTTCAAGTCACGTTTTTTACCACAAACTGTCATAATGCCTGTCTTTTGATAAGATGCAACCTTTAGGTGGGCATTCTTTCCACTGAACTTAAAATCCAACTCCTTTATGTATTTCTCATCCTGGATAGTTGTAGTTTGGTCACTAAGAATGAAGTCTGTTCACAAAGACATAGCAACTTACCTTAGCTGTTAGTCTTCTTTTGAAGAAGTCAAGACTTATCTAGTCCCTGCAAGTATCTTTTGTCCATATGCCTTTAAAACCATCCTACTCTGAAGTCTTTGACAGAAAGGCCAAACAAATTCTCAGCAGAGGAACTTGAAAGGTACTTCCTGCCCGCCCTCCCCTACCTTCTCTGCACTGTGTGGGTCAGGAGGTCTCCCAGGGCACAGGTGCATCTCCAAATCAGGTGCTGATATCACACATCTGAAGAGAGGGTGTGTTGAGGAGGAACGTTGGGTAGTGAGTGCATCCTAGAGAGCCACAGTTACTACAGCTGTTCTTTTTTAAATTTTAAAAATTTCGCATTTTGAATAGCACCTTTATGGGTTTTCTTGGAGCTACAAAGGTGCTTGGAAGGACACTCTGGAATTCCATTAATATTGCTCATTTTTACACACAAATAAAACTTCTCTTGTCTTGTTACTGTTTGGTAGTGCAGCTGTTCTTGCTGACATGCCTTCAACATTCCTATGATACAAGGAATGCTTTTTGAGAATTGCTATTTTCTTGTTACAGTTTTAACATGCGATTCATTCACTGATGGTTTTATCTTCAGTGATGGATATTTCCCAGCCTGCAGCGTAAAGTATACATACTAAGATATACAAAACTTCACAGTTAAATCTACATAGGTCTGCAGTATCAGTCAATATTTACAAATAAATATTCTTGATTTTCCCACAAAGATACTCTGCTTTACTCTTTCCTCATTAGTTATTTTTTTATTAGTTTATATGATGTGCTTAAATTACCTTTTCGCATTTAACACCTACTTTGAGTCTTTTCCTATACTCTACAAAGAGTCAGATTTTGCACAGAGATGTGAAAGCCCTTGTCCAAAAGCATCATCGTGCATGCTGTTCCCAGTTTCACGTGAAAAAGCAGAAGACAGGCAAGAGTAGTAGGTCTGAGAGAAAGCACTAATTTCAGGACTATTCCATCAAAGCTTGGGCTACTTCTGAAGTGATCCACTGTGCCTTGTATCATCAGGCATCTCCCTGATATGTCTCTAGACAGGTCACAACTCCTTAATTTTTACTACAGTAGAAATACCTATGTTACAACAACTGTTGTAATGCTCCAGAGCATACTGATTTTTCTTTTCCATGTATTCACTGTGTATGTCTGTCTTGATGCAATCTAAAGTCACCTTAATTAGAGAAAGTTTACAAGTAACTTTTGTGTTTTTATACTTCACCTGACAGTGCTGATTGACAAAGACCAATCCCCCAGATGGAAGCCAGCTGCTTTAGAAGAAGTCAGTGATGAATTTGTGAACGATTGTTTTAAGCCATTGGGAAACAACGATCTCAAGTTGTAAAAATCAAGCTTATTGACGTCTTACACATCTGCTTAATTCTCTGATACAAAAGTTAATAGTAGTATGATGAAGTTTGACAAGACTCTTTTAGCTAGCCTGAGATTTGTAAATCTACTTTTTTGCATTCAGGAACGTTCTTTTTTGTTACACTGCCATAATGCTAGTTAATAAGGGGGGAAATGACTTCAAGGCAAATTGTTATTTTTACTGCTTTACACAATGATTAACATGTAATTTTTTGCATCAACTCTTAGTTTAGGAGGAACCTTTGGGGGAGACAGCATAGTTAAGGGATGACCTAATAAGCAAGAAGTCGGGAGACCTTTGTGTTCTTGGCTCTGTCACTGATTTGTTAAGTTGGGATTGTGCCTCAGATTCTTCTTTAAACAATGAAAATAAAATATACTTAAAGCTTTAAAACAGTCAGAGCTACAAAGGAAAATGCAAAACGTGCTAAATCCATGGTGTTAAGTAGTCTTTTAAATAAAAGGTCAGACCGACACATTATTTGAGAGCAAGAAATTGTTCTATTAACAGTTGGTCAGTATTCAATCTTGCTGTGTGATGTAGACATTGTTTCAAATGTCAAAATATTGCCAGCACCTAGAGTGCAGTTCTGTTTGCTTATAAACCCAATTTTTTTAAAATGCCATTAAGTTTGATTGAACTGCATTGTTATTTTTTCATGATTCAAAAATTGCTAGTTTTCCTCGTCTTACAATGGTGAAGAAATAACTGTCTCAGACTTTCCTCTGAACACTAAGCGGCACATTTCCTGTTGATGTTAGTGATTGTCTAATGATTTTAGTGGCAGAGATCAGCCTGGCCCTCATACTGCAAGTGGCTGGAGTTTTATCTATACCAACAGGTCTGGGTTCCCATTTGCTTGTGCCTGTGAACATCGTGTTGGCTGGGTGGAAAATTTGTGAAAAGTAGCGGGGGGACACAGCAATATGTACCAAAGATAACAAATAGGGGAAAACATGAAATATCTGCTGCTACATGGATCAAAAATTTTTTTAACACAACATATCCTAAAAAATGTATTTGTAGGGATCAAAATTTAAATATACATCAAAAAACCCTGGTCGTATATGCACTAAAGGTTGCTGGGTTCTGATACCAGTAATACTTGAAGTTAGATGACATAACCAGAGCCCGTTGATAAAAGTATAATCTTTTGGGGGGGTGTAAAATTAATTTTTCTATTGTGTATGCAACATGTAGCTACTAATCTTTCTTCAGCATTAAGACTGCATGCTTTTTTATGGTTAATCAAATCATATATTAGTATCTCTTCCTAGTTGTTTCTACAGTTATAGGCAGGTCACAAATACAGATTTTAGCTTCTCTGAAGATGAAACAATGAGACTAAAGGAAGAAAACTTTTGTCCCAATAACATAGGCAGTAATCAGCACTGGGGAATCAAAAAGTCAGAGCTACAGCAGAACCATTATGGAGTTTTCAACACTGGGCAGTTTTTATTACCGACAGTAATGGTCTACACTGGCTTAAGGCTCCTTTCTTCCTAGAAGCTGTTGCCTGGAAACAAAGTCCAGGAAATTCAGACATCAAGGTGAACTACTACAGGGGCTTTCAAACCACTAGAGGTGAGCAAAATGGAGAGAAAAGTCAAGAAAAAATGGCACCTTGCTTTGTCACTAGAATCTTCAAGATAAAATTGTTAAAATTTAAGCTGCTAGTTAATGTTATCATGTGCATATTTGTTATGAGACAGTCAAAAGTAGTTGAGAGATTCCATTAATATCTCTAGGGTGACTTCTGAAAATTACTTCAATTTCTACCTCATGCTGGTTCTGTAAGGAACATAAACCTCCCCCCTTATTTTTTAAAATTTTTATTTGTTTTAGGTTCTTAAAAAAGGGCTACTTTTAATTTATTTTTAAGAATTGGTTCATTCCATTATTTTTGTACAAAAGAAACAATCTTAAGCAACTATATTTAATGAAAAACACAGTAATCCCCAGGGAGCAGGGATCATGCCTTCTCTGACTGAAAAGGCCTTAAAACATTTTAGCAATAGAGTATACTTCTGAATCAGTAAACTTGGACTTGCAAAACTTTAGATGAATGGACAGTGAGTTGGATAGAAAACTGGTTGAAAGACAGACTTCAGAGGGTCGTGGTTAGGGGCACAGAGTCTATTTGGAGGTCAGTGACGAGTGGTGTTCCCCAGGGGTCAGTACTGGGCCCAGTCCTCTTCAATATATTCATCAACGACTTGGATGAGGGGATAGAGAGCACCCTCAGCAAGTTTGCTGATGCCACAAAGCTGGGGGGGGTGGCTGACACACCAGAAGGCTGTGCTGCCATAGAGAGAGACCTGGACAGGCTGCAGAGTTGGGCGGAGAGAAACCTTATGAAATTCAATAAAGGCAAGTGCAGGGTGCTGCACCTGGGGAGGAATAACCCCCTGCACCAGTACAGGTTGGGGGCTGACCTGCTGGAGAGCAGCTCGGTGGAAAGAGACCTGGGAGTCCTGGTGGACAACAGGATGACCATGAGCCAGCAATGTGCCCTTGTGGCCAAGAAGGCCAATGGCATCCTGGGGTGCATCAAGAAGAGTGTGGCCAGCAGGTCGAGGGAGGTCATCCTCCCCCTCTACTCTGCCTTGGTGAGGCCACACCTCGAGTGCTGTGTCCAGTTCTGGGCTCCCCAGCTCAAGGAGGACAGGGAACTGCTGGAGAGGGTGCAGCATAGGGCTACTAAGACGATTAGGGGACTGGAACACCTCTCCTGTGAAGAAAGGCTGAGGGATTTGGGTCTATTTAGTCTGGAAAAAAGACGACTGAGAAGGGATCTTATCAATGCTTATAAATACTTAAAGGGTGGGTGTCAGGAGGATGGGGCCAGGCTCTTTTCAGTGGTGCCCAGTGACAGGACAAGAGGTAATGGGCACAAACTTGAGTGTAGGAAGTTACACCTAAACACGAGGAGGAACTTCTTTACTTTGAGGGTGGCAGAGCACTGGAACAGGCTGCCCAGAGAGGTGGTGGAGTCTCCGTCTCTGGAGACATTCAAAACCCACCTGGACGCCTTCCTGTCCAGCCTGCTCTAAGGTGACCCGGCTCTGGCAGGGGGGGTTGGACTAGATGATCTCCAGAGGTCCCTTCCAACCCTATGATTCTGTGATTCTGTGCATGTGCAATTGCTTCCAAAGTTTATGTGAATGGGAATTATCCCAAACTCATGGTAACAAGACCCTGTCCAATCCATGCATTTTATCAAATAAGAATCTTATAAGCAGATGGTAAGTTTAATTTTATTTGGTCCACAAGAAAGTATTTTCCACAAAAATATTGTAAAAATATATTGTAGTGTGTTTTATTTGGGAATACTGATGTGTCTTACTACAGAAATGTCACTTTTACAAAGTTGTGCTGCAGTTAATGTGTTTTGAACCATTATTAGGATATCGTCAGTCAGGTAGTACCCACCCTGACTATACTTAACGTTTCCTGCAGAAAGTATAAAGCAAATGTATTTTTAACTCCTAAATAGAAGTAAATGGTTTTGCAGAGTATGCCAGTCTCATACTGGAGTGCCTTTATTACACAAAATCAAGTCAAAGAATCAGTGGCAACTTAGCTGGAAAGCCACTATAAGTGACTTTGTAAGACTATAGCACAGTGTAGGGTAATCTAATGATAAATAAGCAGATGTAATTTTACTTAGGTAAAGAAGTCTTTATTTTTACTATTTTTACTATTTAGTATTGTGCCTATTAAAATACAGCAGAACTCTGGAATGAGATGTCATTCGATCTCTCACCAGATTGTAGTATTGAACAGATTTTTATTTTTTTTATTTAATGGTAAGTGCATTATTTATTAAGGACAGTGTCTTGTAAAAGAGATTATTTTCCTGGTGAGAAGCTGTCTCCCTGTTATTTGTAAGCTTGTTTGCAAGCTTGTATGCTTTCCATTTGCTGTGTGCTTTCCCTAAAGTGTCAACGTCATAGAAAGCATCATAAACCAGCTGGAATTGCACTTCAGGCCATATTGAAGTTGCTGTAATCTTCAAGCATTAATGAGGGAAGACAAGGTTTGTGGTTGCAGGTAAGTGACTGGCCATAACCAGCAGCAGGCAATTCAGTCGCTACTGCGTTACGGGTGGCTCTCTGAGCAAGCAGTGCAGCCGTCCCACACAGAAAGTACTCCAAAAGGAAGTTCACTGTGATGCATGTTTAATTATACTTAGGTAACTTTCTCCTTTGGGGAAATTTTGAGTGTTTATCAGTACAGATGCTATGACTTAACTTGAGGATATTTTACGTTATTTCATAATTCTGCCTGCTCTTGGACCGCACAGTGGCAGCCTGCCAATGGAGAAGCTGCTTTCAAAAGTGCATGTGATGCTCTGCCTCCAGAAGAGTGCCAGGTGCTAAGGCTACATCCAGAGAAAGGACTTGAGACATTGCGATGGCAAGCACTGCAGCACCCAACTCCCCCTGGCAGCCACCAAGGTACAAGGGTCAAGACAGATATACCTAAATGCACTCTAAAGTGAGTGCAGTTTTCTATCTGCTATTCACCTATCTGGCAAATAATATCTATAGAGTTTGGGTGCACCTTTTTTTTTTTTAATTACTGTTTTTAGGAGTGTAACATTCTTGAGCCAAGACTAATGTTACAGAAAGGTTGGCCTTTTTTTGTAATAAAGCTCTATTTTAGCTATAATAAGGACAGGAATCTTTTTTAATACTGTGGTTAAGTAATACCCAATTCATAGGTACCGATCTGATCAGTGTTTTGCTTGTGCATTTTAATTCACCCTAGTATATGGCAAGGAGTTTTCTTAGATAGAGCAAAGGCAGGGTATGATTTAATGTCTTAACATGCTTTAGAGCTTGAAGGAACATCACTGTTAGCAGTGGAATTTAAATAGACCATAATACCTTAGTCCCACTTTACATATGGCTTCAAAGAATACTACATTGCTTCAAAAAAGATGACATCACAACATGAGCAGGGTTTTTTTTCCCTTTTTCAGCAAAAGTCTAAGAACAGTCTTACTAGCAGGATCTGATCAGTGTGAATTATGGCAGTCTTGTGCTGTGTTACAAAGAAGTATTTTTCACCATTTACTCTTGATACAACCACTTCTCCAATACAGGTGAATTTCAAATAACTAAGTTTCTGTCACAAAGTTTGCAAAACAGCTCAATTCATATACTGTCTTATGGTTGAGAATAAGCAAAAAATAATGATTTGCGTGGTCCTCTTTCTGCTTGCTTACCATGGCTTGAAAATCATGCTTCGTATCAGTTACTAGAACTATGTGTACTTTTTAAAGATAGTAACAGTTTTTGCCAGTATGGAAAGCATTTTTCTATAAAACAAAAACATAAAATGGAAAGCACTTTGATTTAGGAAAAAAATATGCATCTTTTAAACTGGCCATAACAAAAATGAACAAACAGGTGCTACAACCCCAAGCTTCTACAAGGCGTTCACTTTGTATAAAATGTCAGCAAAATTGTAGCTTTCAGATGACTACGATTAATTAATCCCTTTCTTGGTATCTCAAATGCTAGTTATGAGCACAGTAGGTCAGGCTGCAAGTCCTGGAGAAGCAGGGTGCAGTGTGTGGATGCAAGCTCCATAAAATTGGTAAAGAACATAGCCCTTTAGCTTTGGGCCTAAGGCTTATTCGCTAATTCAGTGCGCGGCTCAGGCTTTAGGTTTCTATAGCTCATATTTGCATCACCATCACCAGTAGATAAGCGATGAGCCTACCGAACCTAAGGAAGGCGTACTGTCCCAAGGGTGTTACTTTAGAGTGAAATTTTAGTGTAATGCAGCCGTATTTCCCATGAAATACATAGTCCTAAAACATCGTTACACTTTTGAAGGTTCATTTCACTAGTTAGCATCAGTAGTTTTTGCACACCAAAACCCCCAAAGCCAGCACTTTTAACACCAAAGAAAAAAAAAAAAAACACAAAAACCTCAAACCGAAAGACAGAACCGCTTTGGCTGAACGCAGTGATCGGATGTAATGAAACTATCTTACTGCAGGATTTTAGAGAATAGCCTTCATGCATTTACAGAATCCAGAGCATCTGTTAATTATAAAGCACTGTTTATCAATATTGTAATGTTTCTCATTGGTTTGCTTAAGACTGGAAGTTGAATAGTATCATAATCCATATGGTTCCCTGAATATTACTTGATTTTATAAAATGCTTCTCAGCGCCTTCGTTATCTTGTGGCTTACAGATTTAGTCAGGTCAAAGAATCAAAGTAAGATTTATGACAGCAGTTAACCTTTGCTACATGTAGACCTTGTTTTCACTTAAGCAAAATGCAGACAAATTTACCAAGCACAGAGAGTTTTCTCTTTTCACCTACAAACAGGCCTCTGATTTTTTATGCAGTACATAAAAATAATCCACGCTTTGTTCTTAAGCATCTCAGGGGCCTCTGTGGCAGTGCTCCTACAGTTGCAGGGCAGCCACATTCTTCTCATCCTTTTTTTAAACACTGATTTCTGATGACATTCAACACATACAAAGACAGAATATACTCAAAATACGGCTGATAACAAGTGAGACTTGATTAATAGATTCTATTATCCAATTAGTTTCTTAGCAATATAGATTTAAAGGCAAATTTTTTCAGCCTCTCGCAAACACACTCAAATAGTGGCATTACGCTCGAATCACAGCTGATTTTACTTTATTTGCACTGGTACCAAATATAAACTGCTTAACAGACAGGACACCCACTGTGAAGACAGTCCTTGCCAGTCAGGGCTCAGGGCACATCACTTTCGATATAAGGGATGTCGCTGTATTTGCTTTCAGTCACTGCCCACTGTTTCACCGCCTGATCAAGAATCTCATGGGAGAGACGGTGCGCATAGTCTAGCACTATCGTGCTTGATGAACCTTTCTCATCCACCTTCACTGCTATCAGTGATGATTTCTCCCCGGTGCATCCTTCATTACCTCCCCTGATCCGTTCATCCTGGATAGCATTTGAACCTGGAAAGGCGTCCTTGGATTTGATGCATCCCATGGTACATTTGAAAATGCAGCTGCAAAATTCAGTTCAACAGCATGTTTTGATAACCTGGAAATGGTTTCTTTGTTCGATGCACAGTGTTGCTGCGTCTTGCCAGTGGTTCCAGTTATTTCGAAAGAACAAAACGTCTCCTTTTGTGCTTCTTTACTTCTGAAGAAATCTGTCAAAATAGTGTTTTGTATAAATGCAATAGTTTGCCATTCTCAGTGAGCTCAACGGAGAGCTAAATTTACTACAGACGCTTGTAGAAGCGACTTCAGTAAATCTCTGCATGGTGTGCACATAAAATGTTTTTATCGCTAACATCCATCTACTACAAGTAGGCAAAGCTTGACCTGAATTTAAGCTGCCTTTGAATGCAATTCCCAGTACGTGATGTAAGCCATCTAGGAATGTAAAGGTCTTAGAAAAAAACCCAAACTGTTTCTTCCAAACTGACAATGCAGTGCTGTTTTCCTGAATCTGTAAACAAATACTGTTTAACTCCAGTGACTGCTGCTGCTAAAGAAAATAAAAATAAAAACCAAAAACACCCCACAGAAGCACCTTACAACCACCAGAGAGCCCTGTGTCGTGGCTGTAGTACACTCTTTGGGCAGGAGTGACGCCCATTCTTGGTGTCACTCAGCTGCTGCTAAAGGATGCTTGCGCATGCAGTCAGGAGAAGGTAGGCATGAGGAACAAGAGCTGCTTTTCGGTTTTTCCTTAAGAGGTTAAAGCAGCTGCGGACTGCTGTGTTTGAGGCAGGTCTGACAGAGCACCATTCCTACGAACGCAGGACAACTCTAGATCTAGAGAAGGGAGAGCGAGGAATGAAACACCTGACAGGGTCCCTGTGTCAAACGCCTCAAGAATCAGAATTGGTCAGCCCCAAATTCTGGTATATGTTTTTTTTTTGTTTACTGGCCTACAAAGCTGTTTCTCAGGCTACTTTATACAGGCAAAGCAGAATCTCATGATATGCCTGACTTTGCTTGGCTGAGCTTACCCGCTTATAGACTGCCCGCTTATAGACCCGTTAATAGACTGCCAGCCAAAATAAAGACTGTGCTGCACAGAAACCAACTGTTTCCTACAGCTTCACCCGATGACGTTGTACTAAGGTCAGCCAAAGTTAAAGATTTTTTTGTAAATAGCCTTTGAAAACATCATCATGGCAAAGATGCTCAGCCTTATTTATTTGCTTTATATGCTGGGGGAAATAGGGGCTCCAATCCAGTAACCTGATCACAGGCAAATATTTGCAGAGGAAATCAATCCCATTTGCAGGTAAATGGTGTTTCACAGGTAGGATGGGACTTCCTCAGTCCAGCAGCTCACTCATGAGAACCACGTTCACAGTGACAAGCTTGTCTGCTCTTTCTGCTAGTTCATGAAAACATCACTACCTGTTTAGAAAACCGTTTGTAGGACTGAAGTGCCAGCACTCAGAAGCGGTGGTTGGTGTTCCTGGCAGAAAGTCAGACCTGAAGGGCTTCTGAAGCCAGAAATTACATACACACGTTTTCATACCTTTAGCTTTGCATCAGAACATTTCAGAGTTTTAGAGAAATGTTTTTAAACCACTTTAATAAAATTCAGTAAGTTGTTTTGTGCATGTAATGACACGCTGCAGCATGTGCCAGTGTGTTTTAGAGTAGGCAGTATAGTTAACAAGCCTGTAACATAAACCCTGCTGCTAGCGTTTGTAGTTGTACCCAACACAGAGGAGAGCTAAGCTATCACTGAGATTTTTATTGTAACAACTTGATTAAATGAGTAAAAGGAAGGATTCCCTTCACTGCATGGGAAACCACATTTCTCCCTATGGAAGTTTATAAAAAACCCATGAGCTTTATACCCATATCTATCAATCGCATACATTGATGAACTTTAAAAACGCTTACAGAACATGCTTACAGACCAGAGGCCAAGGAGGTGTCTGAAAGCAATTCAGACATCTGAATAATTCAGAACTTTCTAATATTACTATCTTGTGCATGTCTAATTTTGGTATTTACTATTAATAACACATTAATAAAAATAATTTCCACTTGGCTCTTCTGGACAAATATGTAGCTTGAAGCATCTAATATGGGAAAGAATCACTAATAGCATCCATAACCCAGCATTGCTGATACCGGAAAGCTGCAGTCTTTATCCAGCCAAGGTAATACGCAAGCTTCACTGGGAAGTACACAGGTATGCCATCTAATCCCTTCTCACTATGCTGCTGATGACAATTAGAAGTTTTAGATTAGATACCGTGTCCTTGTTAGGCTTAGTCAGAACTGTAAATATTGTAGATTTAAACCTTGGATTCCCCAACCATAAACATGCTCTATGCCACAGTTGGTATAACGACGTATTTTATCAGAGTTCCATCCCTGACACTTTAATGACTATTCAGATTTGGATTTTTTATCTATGTTTGGAGCTGTATTCTTTTATATGTTATCCTTTTTTTGTGCTTTTTAAAGGAGGTCTGTTAAATGGTAGCCAACCTTAGTATTTTTTCATTGTTTTAATATGTTTTCGTCCTACAACTTTCCCTACAACTGATTTCCTTTCCTCTTCTGTGAGGGGACACAAGCAGATGAGTTAACATCTAGCAGAAAGAAGGAGGGAATGTGAGTAGAGGGACGACAAACATCTCCTAAAGCAGGTGGGAGGAATTCCATAGGTCAGCATCTTCCTCTGCAGGATTTACTTCTGTTCCCACCTTTTTACCTCTGCCTTTTCATTTGTGCTAAATTAAACATTTGCCTGTCCTACACAGAGGAAGGGGCGGGCTATAAAACTTCTAGACAGCAAGGCATGCAAGACAACTAAATTGTTCCAAATTGATTACTAGTTGAGCTTAAAAGCAAGGTTATCGACCCTAGTTTAAATTCTTGACTGTTGCTCATTTCATTATTTATACAGCGCGGTACTTTCCAAGTTGCTGCAGTAAGTTTTATAGTTTGCCCGCTCTGCTTGAGTTAATAATTGTTGGCACATAAATGATCGCAAATGAAGCTGCCCTCAATCTTCTGACTGCTTTCTTGTTTTTCTGACAACTATTGCTTGCACATACATGGTGAAGCACTGTTTAAATCCTCTCCCCCGAACTCATCTCCAGAGTGTTAAGTTCTGACAGGGATTTTAACATCTCCAGCTTTCCTCACAATGCTCACACCCTCAGAGGGGGTGAAAAAAAAAAAAGCAGCTCATTTTACTCCCAGCACGATGTTTCATTCAGTAACTCCACAATGCAAAATTGTCTGATAGGAGTCTGTTTCTTTCGGTGCCCAAGCTCTAATCTGTTGCCAGTTGTGTCTCAGAAACCACTGCATAGATGGTTTGAGGCTCAGGCCAAAACCTCTGCAGATGCAGTTCCCCACGTGACAAGCTGCTGTGCTTAGCTGCAGGCAGAGGTTAGGGAGCTGCAATCTGCTCCATTACACTGTCAACCAGGAGTTAAAGCAGCCCCATCACATACTTTAACGTATCTTCTCTTTTTAACAGTAAATGAAATGTTGATTTCATTCATCTGAAAAATACAGGTTCCTAGTTGTGCTCAATTTCAGTGGACATATAGTCAATATGCTTTTAAATACCTCATTTAACTTCAATACTATAAACACTGTTTATTATTTTAAGAAGAGTCCTGCAAACAATCAATTCCTTCCATATCCCTGAATATTCCATATTCCCTTGAACTGGAAGCTCATGAGGACAAGTTCAGGTGTTGTCTCACCTATTATGTTATTTACTACACGTGTGCCCTGTGGTAATACAACGAGAGAGAAAATATTGAGGGAATTGTACCACATAGCTGAACTCACCTTGCATGAGAGGGCTAAGCAGTCTCTTTGCCAGCCTGGTTACGTGTTTTATGCCAAGGTGAGTTCATCTCTAACCACTGGAGGAAACAAAACTGGTAAAAGGATGCGTGCAATTCACTACTATACAATATAAAATACAGGAAGAAAGCATTAAAAGCATAACTGCAGTTTTATTTAGATAAACAAGACTTTTTAAGGTATTAAAGTCATCAATAAGAAATAATTACAAAAGGATAAATGTGAGCTATCCAAATAAAAGAGTTTCGCCTGCCTCTCTGGAATATGACGAAGAATAGCTTAGTGCAGCTTTGCCCAATTGAACACAGCAAGTAATTTCTGCTGTGACAGAGGAGCTCAGTATGCTACTTACTAAAAACACATCTGCTTTTAGCAAGTTGTCCCACTCGTCCCCAGTACAGCACAGACAGCTTCACAACCAGGACTCTGCAATGGCAACCAATAACTAAAACTTAGCACTCAAGAAGATGTCAAAGTTACATCTTATCATAAAGTTAGATGAATCTGTAGTGCTGGCCTTGCAGAAGCCTGTTTGCCTGTTCACCCACAGTATTTGACTTTGCCAAAGGTAAAAGGATGATACAGCACTTAAGAAATCAGATTGAATGGCAGGCTGCAACAATTTATATACAGCACCTAATCCCGGGCATACAGAGGGGCCACTGCTCGGGCAAGCGGTTCCTTTACTATATGCAGGATGCCAGCCTCCTTCCACAGCAAGTCAAGTTAAGGATGATTTCAGCAAGGATACAGGAAGGGTAATACGCCAGCATCTGGAGCACCCCATCTTTTGCCTAAGCTTAAAAGTTCTCCCCTGTTTTCCCTTCTCCCTCTCAGAGCTTCTGCTGAGACCTGGACCATCATCATCCAAGCGCATAGGGAGAATAGTCAGATAATCACAGTGCTGTCATAATCATGGAAACAATAAACATTACTCTTTGTAACAAAGATATTCAAACTCAAGGCAGATGACCCAACTGTCGTACAGGCAGAGGTAAACCAAACGGCATTTAAGCAACCAGACCTCTGAACTGCACCTAATCACGTTAAATATTTACGTTCTCCGTCTAATAATGGAGAGAAACAGAAACCCAGAACATCCTACGTCTGCCTTTCCTCTCCCTAACAAGGTGGGTTGTTATTCAGGATATTATGCTTATGTATATTCTGCAGTTTTGAACAGAGCAATGGCACATAAATGGTAGAGGGATGAATCATTCACTTAGCGCACAGCATCGCCTCCATCGCTGCAGGACTCAGAGGCTCCCCGTGCAGAGCAGCCCCAGGCAGGGGCTCTCAAAGCGGTCCAATCCACCAGTTTTATATTTCTTCCTCTCCTTAACATCCAGTTTTATGCAAATCCTACTGAGCAGCTACACTGGAGTAATGTTTATTATAAAGTCTCCTTCTAACCATAGGAAAAGGAAGTTTTAAAAAGCTAGAGTTCTTTTCAGACAAGCACAATTCCCAAGATCCAGCTACCTTGGGCAATCACTAAAATACCTAAATACCCCAAAACAACTCAGGCAACGGAAGAGCAAAAATGAAGCTCTCATTCCTCGCACGGCTGTCCTGTTCCTCTCTTGTCGCTTACTGACGACGAGAGATAAGAGCTACAGATCGGGAAGGGCTGGATGCAGGAACCGAAAACAACTGCTGTGCAGGATTAGCATGTAAATGAAAGTCTCCTGGTTATCTGTCTCAGGGTACATGCTGGAATTTCAACGGCTTGGGTTTTTTCCCTCCTATGGCCAGAACTGATAAAACTTTTGCAGGCTTCTAAGCCAGTTTGTAACTGACTGGGGAAACAACGCACTCACTTCTCAGAATCACGCATGACCTCTAGCTTACTTTAAAAGGCTTTTCAGTAAAAGGATGGTTGATGTAGCAAGCAAAGGTGAAGTACAGCAAAGAACCTTTGGGTGAAAATGCCAATATTAGCAATACCAGTAGGTACAGTCCTCAGCAGCCATAAGGTGAGTTTTCATCCAGGAAAAACGACTTGTTAAAAGTAAAGAACGTTGTGTGCTTGGTAACTGTCTGATTTCATGAAAGTAAAACTGTACCCAGTCAGTCTGCCCTGAAATCCTCCCTCCAGTACAGCGGTTTATTTACCAGAATTGCAGGCAGTTCGGAGAGCAGCCTGAAGGCAAGAGGATGCTGAGAACTTCTCATGGGTTCTACTCTCGCATAACTTAGCTGCTTGTCCAAGCAACCATACATATTAGTGTTTTGGAGAAAATACGTACGACGTATTAATTCTGCTTTTTCAATGCCTGGTGGTTTTTTCTCCCCAGTGCTTCAGAATACAAGCAAACAGACATTTCTCAGTAGACTCTGCCAGACCATGGACAAGGGAGAGTCATTACCTTAACGTGCCCTCACACAAACGTGAGCAGGATGCCTAACGTTTATGAAAGCCCATTTTCCAGATGAGTAGGAGCGGACCAGTGGAGTTGCCTTAGCAAGTGAGGCCTCAGAGAGAAGGGCATGAAGAAGATGCAGAGCTTCTGAGCAGCTCCGTCTGCAGGAAGTTTAGCCAAAATTGAAGGAACTCAACCACAGAAATTATAGAGAAATGCCTTGGTTCAGAAGAAGGAAAAGCTAATGGTCATGGAGAAGATCTGAAACTCTCTAAGAACCTGGACCCAAATACAAAATAATGCTCACAACTGGTGAGTAAATAGAGACAAAACATAACAAAAGGGTATGAAGTTTGTAACATAGACTTGTAGCTGCTTCCTTGCCCTGCCTAACATGGAAAGATACTGGTTCAACACATCTTTCAGCAAAGCCCACAGTTGTTACAATTATCACCCCACCCCCTATAGGTATTAGCTGCAAATCTATAGCCTGGAGAAGACCCCTACAAACATTTTCTCACAGCTGGAAAAACGCAAGGTGTACCACCAAAGGGTGTCAGAGAGCCCCTCTGCGTCGCACACTGAGGCTACACAGTTTTAAAGCATGGCATTGGGTCAAAATGAAGCAGCCTGTTGGTTTATCACAACGCTGTGGTGCCGTTTGGAATGAACTAGAGCAGAAACTGGTATTTTTCCTATATACAGCACAGAACTTCCATCCCAGTATGTCAATCGTGGAATCAGAGCCTACCTACTAACACCCCATGTTCAGGAACAGTTAAAACATTAAGCTACTTATACTCATGCTAAAACTTCGGATCTAGCCTTAATAAAGTATATTACTGTCCTCTACAGGTGCCAGCCAAAGACAGACTGCTGCAGACAACAAATGGAGATGCACAAATCTTTACAAGCAAGAAAGCCCCTCCTTCTGTTGTCTCTGGCTGCTGCCCAGCCTGGGGATCCTGCCAGCCAGAACTGATGAGCAGCAGCAGGTAAAACAGTGGATCAGTATCTCAGTCTGACAGGGTCGCGTTTTATTGTAGTATCTGTCACAGGATTCAACTACGAACATATGCAGCTGCAGATCATAAGGTATGAATGAGGTACATTGCTTTGCTTTGTGATGCCCTTACAAAGGCAAAGGTCCCGCTGGATTAACGCAAATGAAAGTCAGAAGGAAGGAGATGGCCAGGATCTGGCCCAGGAACAACGAGGGACGAGTACAAGAAAAGCAGCACCCGCCCTGTTCTGTTCTTTAATCTCCATATACAGAAGCCAACTGTAAAACTGGGAATCAGAGCTAGGAATGCAACAGAAGACCAACTCTCACATAGGAATGCACAGGAAAACACAACCCCACGTTTTAAAATCACAACTACATTACTAATGATTGGCAGAAATCAGCCGAGGAGTAAGAGAACAAAATGAGGAGTTAATGACCAGATTTTCTGTATGAAAGCTGCCCCGAATTGTGAGAGAGAACTGCGTCAGCCTTAAAAACCACTGTCTCACAGCTCTCCCCCAGTATTTGTTGTCTTGAATTTTATCGTTCCTAATGTGCCAGCTTCTACTTCTAACGGAACTGCTGCCTTCGCGCCCGAGGAGCGGGGCGGCCGGCAGCCAGGCGAGGCAGTCGTGCCCCACGCAGCCTGGCAGCACTGCGGGCTCCCCCCCCGACACCCAGGACCCTGCCCACGGAACCACCTTGTCCCCAGAGACACGAGTGTGGCGAGGCTCTACCCAGCCTCTCGTGCGACACATACAAACCAAAGCTATTTTAAATAATTTTCTCAGCAGAACAAGATGTTCAGAAGAAAATGAATTTGTATGCACTTAAAGGTTAAAAATACCACTTTGTTAAGACTATAGTATAAATCCCTGTATTTTTCTTTTTTTTTTTTTTCAGTTACTATATTTAGAAACCTAATTTGGACTCCTACTTCCTGAACTATGAGAAAGCATGTGATGTTTCTAAATGCTTTACAATTTTTGCCATGGCTGATCTAACACCACTAAACCTGTGTTTCACAAAGTGCCAGATCAAGGTAACCTTCCCTGTACAGGTCTGTGCTGAAGCCTGGGAAAGCTGAAGCATGGCAGAGCAGGGGCACGGAAGAAACCCTCACACCTCCTCGGCCAGCAAATACCATTGTCTCCTGCTTTCCCCGCAGCAGGAACGCGGCTTACAGAGAACCAGTGGCGCCATTTACCTTCTCGCTCTCCCTCCCTCGCATCGCTTCATGGGGTACTACCTCTTGTCAGGCAGCCCCACGGGTGCCCAGCTGGAGCACCACCTCTGTTTTGCTCAGGTTTGAGGACTTTACTGCTAGCGACCTCACTGCGAGATGACGGGAGGAGTGAGGGTCACCGCTGCCTGTCCTGAAAAACCCCACATCAAAGCCCAGCTCTTCTTCCTTTCCTTGCAGCACAAGTGGAGGATGCTGAAGGCCAGTCCTGCCCACGGCCGCTGCTCAGCCCGTGGGTCACCACCCATTGTGATGTCTGCGAGGGGACAGGCCACCATGGTCCTCCTAAGCAAGACGAGATGCGAGCAAGAAACCCATCTGACATACCAGCACGGTGGGGGTGGTTTAAGTGCAAAGAGCATGTTGCAAACGTGGTCCCACCAGCACGCCTCCAGCCACCGAGGAGAAACTCCTGGAGAGGGATGCTCCTTCCTCCAGAGGCGCCGGCAGGATCAGGCCCTCGTCCCACCAACGCCGCGTCCTCCAGATTCCTCTCCCTGAACCACAAAGATGCGAAACCACCATCAAAGCCCACGTTGACAACAAACACTTCGGGGAACCTG
>VYZM01004194.1:219320-304178 GCA_013398915.1 Dromas ardeola | reverse complement strand
AAAAAAACAAAACGGAAAAAAGATCACCCGGGAAAATCACCTTTCATTGGCTTCTCCTTCTTTTAAATGAGAGGAAGCGCTTTTTAAGGATGGAGTTACCCTATAAAAGCTCACGGCTATCGAAACCACACATTTGGCTAATCCCTTTGACAAAACGCTGACATGCCACCGGATGGGGAGTGATTCGGTGCCGGTGGGTGCTCGAGTGAAGGAAACTGTGGGAGAGACTTAGGGGCGAGGCCCGGGTGATGGTCCTCCTATTTTGTCCTGTCGGGCAGCATCAAATTGTGTGCAACGACAGAAGAATAGCAATTGTACTGCAGCTTTTTAAGAAATGCTCCCACCCTAAAAGAAAGCTTCCCAAATGAAGGAGCTCAACAAACTAAAATAACGCTTTTAATTTTTCTAAAATAAAAGCGATGCTAAAAATGAAGTAAACATTTCTCAAGAGAGGCTATGGGCAGACATCTCCGGTAAAGGGTTCCTCCTGCCTTCGGGGACCCTTGACATCAAAGCCACGAGGGCGCACCTTGGGCATCAGTCACCTCCGTGAGGTTGCCCTGGGGCTCACGCCTGGCGGGGGCTGGCCAGCAGCACCCCAGGAGGTGGCAGTGGTCTCCTGGTGGCAGCGGTGATGGGTTCTGTGCTTCGGGACACCAGGCTCACACTGGGCCCCTGTCCAAAGGCAGGGGTCTCATGCCCCTCGGCGGAGGCAGCAAGGGCTTTAAACACTGGTGCTGACCTGTGGCGAAGTTCTCCTATGGATTTAGGCCACAGTTTTATTGTCAAGTAGGTTTCTAACATATTTCCAGTTAGGCATCGGCCAGCCAAGGAATTTATTGCAGCCTTACCAAAGCCAACAAAAACACCACACTGGTAATATTAGTAAAGAAAAATGCTATTACAAATGTAGCTGCTGGGTCACAGTGAGTCCATTGCACTGCTGTTATCAGGTCCCGGAGGGGCTGTGCAGGAGAGCCAGGGGCTAGACAGGCATGGAAAAATACATGCCCCATCCCTCTGTGACTGGCAAACCCTACGCCCTCCTCCCTAGCCCAGAGCTGCAGGGCACGGAGTGGGCAACCACCCCTGCACACCTCCACAAACAGCATCCAGCTGTTCATGGGGAAGGGATCGCTGCCTACAGCTGTTGCAACCATTTGACAACCGCGTGCAATAACACACTCGTTACTTGCAAGCAGTCCATCATGAGCGTGAATTGAAAAAAATACGTGTTTTACTAATTACTGCCTTCAGGGCCCAGAGAAAGCATTTAGCTGACAAGTGCTGTTTGTAGCGTGGGGTTTGTAACGAGATGCATTTGCTGCATCGTTTCACCTAAGCACTAAGGGGAACCACGCTGCCCTTAGAGGCCCAAGGGAGAGTTTCTGGGGCTGGGGTGCAAATGGGGGGGGACGGGACAAAGCTTAACCCTCGCTGCAGCAGCAGTTCCCAGGGCAGGCAACCTCAGGTATCGGCATCGGCTCCCATTCCTTTCCTCACACCTGCGATTTTTAAGGGATGAGTTCCCCAGGCAGCAGTAACTCCCTCGGGAGCTAAGCACGTGTGTGCAAGTGTTTGCAGGAGCAGGTTTTAGGAGCTTGACCCAAAGCCTATTAAAGCTGGAGGCACTATATCCTTTGATCTCAAGGAGCTTTGACTCGGCACCCGCTGACATGGGTAGATTTTGGTCCGATGTTTTTATGACTGTTTTAGTTCTCCTCTGGGTGGGTGGGGGAGCAAATCAAATAAAATCATAGCCCTGAGAAATAAAACAAGACAGAGTACTGGAAAGGCATGGTTGCCTTGCATTAACACAGTAGTATTATTACAATGATTTTTAAACTATATGCAAACCGGTTTTAAATAAGAATTTAATAACTAAATTCTGAATATTTTTACAGTGGTTTACGAGCACTGTGCTCTTTTTTATTCTAGCCGGGTTATTATTCTAGACAGGTTTCTAATGCAAGGCTCCACTTTTAACTTCAGCTTTTAAGCGAGTGCAGTTCCCGTTGAGTCTCAACAGACGTGGGGCAGACATTTCACATTCTGCCTTCCTCTGCATGGCACAGGCTGCGAGTACATCAGCAGCACCCAATTTCATCACTTCGTTACAGCCCAACAGCTAATAACGGTACGGTACTTGTGCACCACTCACCTGCCCGTGCCAGGACCCGACAACAAACCGTTTAGCCTGAGCAGCAGCACTTCAATGTAAAGACAGGGGGTACAGGGAGTTCAGGAGAGGGAGATACGTGTAATGAGAATTCCGAACCGGTATTTATTTCTGGGTGCCAAAATATATTTAATATTTTATTAGCTGTGGAGTATGCGAGACAGCTTATTACGTTTGGCTCAAGCAAAGCAGTCACTCTTTTTAAATGCAGAGCATCCATTTGAAATGACTACCACCAGGCAGAGACCAGGCAGTCTATGAAATATTTAGCTTGTAAAGCATTTCAACGTGAAAGGCTGGGGCCAGACACGGGTGCTGTGATGTTGAAAACCCCAGTGCCCAAATCTGAGGTACCCCGTCACCCAGCGAGCAGGGCCGGGGGTCCCCAGGGTACCCAGCAGCCGGGCTGCAGGAGCCCCTGCTGCACGGACTGGTTTGGGAGGACACCGGTACCAAGGCCTTTCCTGGAACTGGGCTTCCCACGTCATGCTGCCTCTTACACCCCTCTCCCCAATTTGAGTTGCTGACTACAGGGCTAGGGAAGGCACTCTCCCTCTGGAAGAAATAGTTTTGAACCAAGTTTGATGTTTTTGTTGCCGTAAGAGTTGATATTTATTATTAGCTATTTATTTATTAGCTATTTTTATTCGTTATTTACTTATCACAGTTTGCTACATCTTCCTATAGAATACTGCAAATTCTCTAAACACTTGGCATGCCCTGCTCTGCGTGCACTTATTCACCCCGGTGGGGGACAACTGCTTGGATGTCCCCAGAGTGATACAGGCATTTTCCGATGATAAGGTACATGCAGCATAAATACATTTGCAATGGGAGGAAAATGGCGCAAACTGAACCATGGAAGTTGCCGAATGGTGCTACTATTGGCATTGCTGGAACAGCAGCTGGATGCCAGACTACATGATAGCTATAGCTGTGCTGAAGCTTCAGAGGAACTTGGGTAAGAAACTGCTAACCTACTTTTGGTGCAAAATTTGTCACTTACCAACCTCTGTACCAGATGGCAAACTTTTAATGAGTTAGTCCTAGGGTGGCATTCAAAAAAGGGCTACAAAACTCCACGGAGGACTGCTGGATCTTTCCAGATCCAACCACCAACTCAGTCCCTAGTCATCGGTTGCTGGCTTCGTACTTTCCCCATTTCCCAATTCATGTTATTTTTTTAACATACATGCATACACTTGTATTAGGCAGGGCTTTATTGAGGCACATGTTCCTAATTCAGTCGAAGAGTTAAAGAAGGGAAGCTAGGACAAGTGTTCTCTGCCCCAGTGTCTCCCCCCAGCATGCCCACAGTCACGTGGTGACTTTACAAAAATCTATTTATATGTGCAGTAATCCACTAACTCTGTGGGTTGGAAAATGTTACGTGGTCTGAAAAGCATCGATATAGAGTATGAAGAGCTAAAAAACCCCAAAGTTTTCTCATCAACTAAAATGTCCTAACAGTCCAAAAGCCTTAAAATTTTACCCGATGTGCTCTGACCACCTTGCAATAAGGTACTTCGGTAGAGTTTCAAACTCAAAACCATGAGGCAAAGTAAGCCTGCTTCACTGCAACCACCAGCTTTATAGGCTAAATAATCGCTTTTTAAATAAATGCTCCATTGAAAAAACTTTATGATGGGAAAGCTGTTCCTTTCCTCAGCTATGGATTTTTCCTCTCCTCTTGTTCATTATGCATTGCTCTTGTATTCTGTGCACAACTGAGATTTACCAAAGTCTTTTCTTAGAGCTCCTATTTTCTTAAAATATTTCCTTCATGTCTGCAACCATGTTGATTAAAAGTAAAGACAAGTATGATTAGAGTATGCCCAAGCATAGGCCACGGAAATCACTCAGGGCTGCCCTAGTTTTCAACTCTGTTACTACAAAAGTACATGACAGTGGTGATTGCACATTTGCTCCAAACCTTAGGGCACAACATTGATTTCTAGACTACAATTATTTTTGGAACATTCCATCCTCCTGCTTTCAAAAAAGGGTTTGATAGTTTCTAACTTTAAGTTCAGAATATAAATGTAAAACCTGATTCCACTTTCTTGTATGAAGATATACTGAATATTTAAAATATGGTGTTTAACTCATTGCTATTAATTTGATTCTTTTTTTTTTGTTGTTGTTAATTGAACGTGCATATACTGCTATAGCTCAAAGGAGAAAAGCAACATGAACCATCAGTATATTCATTGAACTTTGTACACATTAAGGAATCCCCCAGCACTCTGTGAGAATAGCTGACTATCATCGTCAGTCTTCATCATGATTGCAATGAGATATTTGGAGAAAGACCTGTTGGGGATTTTTTTTTTTTTTCAAAAAAATGGGTGAGATACCCCATTTAGCAGCAGAACTTGAAGCCCGTGGGCTCAGTTTTGCTCTGTACTTACACTTCAGCGTGTGCTGCTGTATTTCAGTGGATGTGGGCTGAGTTGCAGTAATTCATTGCATCCAGTCACCAACACCTGTGCGAAAACATTTGGAACTATTTAAACCACCTTATTTGCCAACTTTTCTGTAAAGAAATATTATTATTTACCTAGAAATGTGCTAAAAAGTTAATTACAACAATATGTTATGCTATAAAGGCACTCTGCCCAAATAAAATGAGATGCAACGCGTGGATATTAATTCTTTTCTCCCACACAACTACTATACTTACCAGTAATAAAGAAGAAGAAACCAGAAGAGGGGTTATAAAATAAATTACACATTTCTGTCCAGCACAATTTTTTAACGAATTGAATGTAATACTGGTTGGACTCTTTTTTTCCAATGGGCGGTAGCCATTATTCCAGAAATTAATAGAAAGTTTGTAGCGGAAGTCTATTTGGGCAATTTGAGGAATCCTTATAACAGAAGTTAATTCACAAAATGCATCTTGGTTTTTTGGTAGAACCTGTAATATTGTCAAGAACTTATATCGTACCACATCTCATTGAAATACTGTTAAAAGGACCCCGTTAAGAAAATGTCAGTGGTTTTTGTAGAACAGAGTAGACAAAGCTTACAAGAAGACATTAAGTCAGGGAGAGCCCACGGAAGCTTTTGTCCTCTGTTTTCTGCAAGGTAAGGCCTGAAAATGCTTTCCTTATTTCTGCTTTTAAGTCAGAAACCTGATGCATGTTTTTAGTAAATCTCCTCTTGTCCATTCTCCATCAGTTTTGTGCATTTCCCATCTTACACCTGTGTTTAGCAGATTTATCAAGAAACATTGATAAGACAGAGTAAATATTCAATACTGAAAAACATAAGTATCTAACATGGGTTCCATCTTTTGTAGCACTGTTACGATAGAAAAAAGATGCTTTCATTGTAGCCTATATGTAGTGAGGTAAAAGCAGGAGCAGAGTCTGCCCCAAGGTTATAGAGGAAAAAGACCTCAGGGCTGAACAAAGACATGGTACAGAACATTAATTCTGTAAGAGAAAGCATGGGTTTAATTAACATTTGGATTATTAGTTATACCAGATACAAGCGTACCTTTCCTTCCTTACTTCCAAAAACAGAGATGCCTTTGTAACATAGAGCCTTATTTTATATAACCATATGCTCTAGAAGTGTAACTAAAAGAAGAATTGTTTTTAAGCTAAAACCCCCAAAGTACTACAAACTCAAGACTTCTGTAAGTATCTGGTGACTGATACGAAGTAGTTTCACCTTACTGGATTCTCCCTGATTGCTCCAAACCTCAAAGACTGTTATATTAGAATAGCCTAATGTTTTCCTCATGCTCTTGGGGCTCCTCAGGTTTAGTGTCCTACAACGAGGAGTGGCGCTGATGCCCTGGGACTCTCTGAGTTACCTCCGCTCCCCAAAGGCCTCAAGTCAGTGCCCTCGAGTAAACGCAGAGCAAAGACACCTGAGGAATTCAGAAGCAGCCAAGAAATCTTTAAAAACAATTCTGAGTATTAATTCTCATTCGAGATGACAGTTTTCCAGAATAGTGCAATTTCTTCCAGCGGGGGGAGGTTGACCGTTTCAGCTGATGAAGACTCACTGGTGGTGAGCTCTGAGCTGGGCTCTGTGCTGACAGAGGAATAAATTGTGTTCCCCAGGGAATTACAAACACTGGCCTCAAGTCTGTGGCTCATCTTGGTGCCATGGCAATAACTGGGTTTTTTTTTAAGAAACCTTTCTAAATGATGGCTCCTTCTGTGGTGCATACAGAAGCCGAGCACTAAATCACCGAAGCAGCACTGCACGTTCATCATGAAGGAAAACCGAAACAGCAGCGATAAAAACGTCCCAGGAGATCTGGGGAAAGAGGCAGCTGTACCGTTTGCTTCGGTCTATATATGAAACTGGAGATGGTGTTTGGCAGCAGGTTAGCAGCGAGTCTGAACATAAGCTGTCTGCGAGAGGCAACGTGGGCACGTGGCTTCAGCCATGCCAGTGGCCAGCAGCAGCTCAGGTGGGGCTTGCACCCAGCCTGTGCAGTCACGCACTTACCTCCTTGTGAACAGAGACCATCCTCACCCCCTGCGCAGTACTGGAAAACACAAACCAGGAAAACAGTAAATACCAAATATTATTTACATTTCTGCTAATAAGGCAATGTACCATCCAGAAAAATATTCCTAATTTATATGCAAGTCCTCTTTTCTTTCTTTTTTTAATCAATATCTAACAGCAGTAAAACATGAAGCAGGGGAGGACATGCAAACCGCAGCCCTGAAAACACCAGGCAGCAGCACAGCCAGGGGATTAACCAAACATGAGGCATTAGAATATTGCAAAGAGGATCAAAAGAGATTTGCGACTGAAAAGCCACCCACCAGAATTATAGTCAGCTGAGAAGCCGGACAGACAGAAAGCGGGTAAATCTTTTACATTTAGATTTCTCCTAGAATAAACTCAAACTTTGCAATATGTCACGTCAGGCTTCCCTGCGACATGAGGCTGCAAACAACGCCATCTTCTTTCTAAACTGGAAATTATAGCTTTATGATAGTCAAACATTATCTGGCAAAAAAGCAAAATCACATTGAATGTGGTTACTGACGTGCCAAAAGCTAAGAGTCCTGAGGGCAGCAACCAAGCAGTAGCACTACAAAAGTTGCTACACAAGGGGAAATATTACAGGGAAATAACAGGAATTTAAGGGCCTAATCTTTCCATAACATTCCCTTTGCCAAAATAAAACTCACTCCCAGGGTTCCCAATCCAAAAGATACTAAAATAAAATATTAAATGGGAAATAGCTTCTAAGTGGAGATAAAGACACACGTTGCTGCAGACGAAGCCATGGATCAGCAGAGCAGTGACACACCAAGTAACCTCTTGTAACATCTGTGGACGTTAATGTACTTAACATGAGGCAATGTGTTTCAGAAGAGTGTTGTACCAACATCTGTACCTTCAAATTTTCACACTGAGATCACCATCATTATGAGCAACAACTAAATAGGTTAACAAATATGAAACAAGAGTAAGACGCTTTGTATTTGTCCTGGGTCTGGTGGGGATGGAGTTAACTTTCTCCATAGCGGCCCGTAGGGTGCCGCAGTTTGGATTTGTGGCTAGGACAGTGTTGATAACTCACCAATATTGTGGCTATTGCCGAGCAGTAGTTGTACAGTGTCAAGGCTTTCTCTCTTTCCCACTCTGTCCCCCCAGCCAGTGGGTTTGGAGGGACACGACCCGGAGAGCTGACCCGAGCTGGCCAAAGGCACATCCCATACCTTACGATGTGCTCAGCAATACAAGCTCAGGAAAAGGAGGAGGAAGGGGAAACGTCTGCGGTTGTGGTGTTTGTCTTCCCGAGTACCCCTTGGCTGTGCATGCTGACTCCCTGCTTCCCGGGAAGCAGCTAAACGTCTTGCCTGCCAGTGGGAAGTAGTGAACAAACTCCTTCTCTACCTTGCCTGCCCCCCTAGCTTCAGCGTCACCTGGTAAACTGTCCTTATCTCCATCCACGAGT
Organism: Dromas ardeola; assembly: GCA_013398915.1. Taxonomy (NCBI): domain Eukaryota; kingdom Metazoa; phylum Chordata; class Aves; order Charadriiformes; family Dromadidae; genus Dromas; species Dromas ardeola. The sequence goes on along the minus strand of VYZM01004194.1, from coordinate 296,055 downwards.
CTCCCCGCCTTCCTTCTTTTTTCTCCAGACCCAGCAGGAGAGGGGAAGGCGTGAGCAGCCAGGTGGGTGTTTGTCTATTGACTGGGGTCAACCCACCACATTATTTCATCCCAGCTTTGTTCAGAGTAAGTCAGCTGCCCCCCTAAGAACTAATACGTTCCCTGAAACGTGTTCTTCACGTGTTTTTATGGACAAAGCTAAAGATGCTCAGTGGGTATGAAACAGAGAGTTTTTCCTAGTACTTGTAGTACTAGGAAACCAAAACTGTAGTCCCAAAATCACTTTGCCTAGAAGATCAGTTTCTCAGCCCTGAGAAATTGAGCCATACAGACAAACTTGTGAAAGGGTGGACTTTTGCTGCCACGAGGGCAGCTGTAATGTCTCTTGCTGTTTTAAGAGCCTGGCCCACTTCTCTCAGTTTTCCTTGAGGGCAGGCATGCGTCCCCCCCCTCACTTTAAGGGTAGCTTTTGTTTGATTTGTTGTTCAGCTGCCTGCCCAGCACAGGCAGCCCAAGGGGGACCACCAGAGACTCACCCTGTGGTGCAGTCTGAACCGGTCAGTGCACTAATGAAATGGGCAGAAAAACTGGCTCCTTCTGAGCAAATGGATTTTCAAACAGGAAATGAGGCAGAAGATACCTTGAAAAGAAACTGGGGGGGAGACTCCCTCAGAAGCTACATCAGGGCAAAGACAGGGGACTGAAGGATACGGATGCTGAGGATGCGCATCCCTCGGGGAGATTTATGGGTGACTGAATCAGAGCTAGTGCTGCTGAAGACTGTTTCATTTCCCTAAATTGCCTTGCTGGCCGAGATCAAATACTATGTACTTTCTCTCATATACCAACACCACCTTTTGCAGCACAAATGTCAAATAAATTCTTTTATAAAGTCACAAGATGACTTCAGCTGTCACTGAAATGGGAAGATAAATTTGAAATTCATTTTCAGAAGAGCCTAATTTACTGACAAAGAATTGTCATCATGATTACCTCACAAAATAAATATTTTGATACCTACAGGTATTATCCAGTACCCTAATGATCTAATTATCTCATCTTATCTGAGCTACTATCCAATATTTGATATCCTTTCCACTGTATCAAGAGGTTTTTAGCTGCATAATCCTAAAATCAGAGCCCTTGTACACAGTGAAATTTATGATCATACATAGATCAAACAGCAAGATGCAATAAAAATTTTTTGTAGGTCATAAATAGAAATATTATCTATAACCACATAATGGCAAAGAAGAAAATAAGAAAATGGATTTAATTCATGGTATACATAGCACCCCATAACCCTGACTTTGCAATTTGATTTCAGGAGGGAAAATTAACCTTTAACATGGTACAAGGAATTTCTCTTGGGGGAAAAAAACCTGTCTTGAGGACATCGTAAGCATCACAGAAAAATTAAATTGGAATAAATGTTGGTTATGGATGGTCTGTGTAACCGTTACTCTATACTGAGAGATTCAACAGAGCACGAGTGCATGTTTCAGGAGCCCTTTTCTAGGATGTGGTCTAGAGTTCTCCTTTCAAGCCTCAGTTTTCCCAGTTTCTAGTTTGTTTTCTGATACCTGTTCCTACCTTAAGTGTAGCAGTGGAAAGAACATTTTAGTTGGATGACTGAGTTAGACAGCAGAAGCTTGCTACACATTTATTTCATTAAAGCAGAGCTTTGAATAAAAGCTAATTTTGATTGCACATAGAAAAGTTTTTATGACTGAAAAGACTCAAAATATTTAATCTGATAACATGCATTATTCTAAACAACCCATTATGATCAGCTACTGCTGAAAAAATTAAAAATTGAGCTGGTATACCACTAGCATATCATTTCAACTAGTAAACGGTTTATGGAATAAGCTGCGAGACAAGATAAAACCAGGATTAAAACCAGGTTAAAACCAGGTTTAATGGTCAGTGTTAATTGAGATCTTGCGTTCACCTTGGACAGGTGGTGGGTGCGCTTGTAGGTTTGGGACTGGCAGGGGCTGCTGGGGCTTGAGCTAGGGGAAAGTCAGATGCTAGAGCAAAGATTAATGCCCACAAGTACACTGCCAGAATGCACTGAGAGCTGATGCCTAAGCACTGTCCTACAAACAGGGTTTAGACTGGAAAGAAAACAGGCAAAATCAAGCCCCAAATCAATCAAAACCTCAAAGCTACAGATTCTGTCGCTGGAAGCTTGATGGTGGAGTTCCAATCTCACTTCATTTTCCAGTAAGCTTTGGCTTACAAACATGCTCATCTCAGTTGGTATTAACTGATGCTACCTTTGATCTCTGAGCAGAAATGTACACAAGACAAATGTCATAAAGTAGTATAAGAATTAAACCTACCTGGCACAGCCTTTGGCTCTCGTAAAGCACATTTTTCAAGAAGCATCAGACATCCTGTATCATATCAGTTTGGGATGTAGTCCCAAGTTTTACCAGGGTGACATACACAGATATATAGTTTGGTACACATATATATGTATGTACATAATTTTGTATACAAATAATCTACGATGATGCAGTAGCTCATAAACCTAAGAGCTGCACTTAGTTGCAGCACAGCGTTATATGGTTAAGTTTTCTGATTTGATCAAGTAGTTAATATAGGATCACCAAAATAGTCTCAGGGAGACAAACGGATCACCAAAAATCTGCCAGGGCCACCCTATCCGAGGTGGTCTGCCAACAATTCTACAGCTTAATATGGGAAATTTACTCCTGCTAACTTGAGTAACTTTTCACTCTCCTTCTGGCTCTCCTTTCTTCCCCTCGCCCCCAAGTCCGCTTTTTGATGTCTGAATTAAGCATTGTTCATCTCGCATAGTTCAAAGTTCAAGATCCTACTTGTATGCGGCATGACATCTTACTAGCTGGAAAAATGTAGTCAAAAACAGACTCTGTGTTGAGAGTCCAAAAAATGGATGCAATTTCCACAGCAAAACTTGTGTCACTTAGCTCCAAAACAAGCCTGCATTTAGTGAACCAGAGGAGTCATTCAGTGGGTGAGCCAAGAGCTCACAAACACACACGGTCTGACAAATTCTTTTCAGCAAGCGTCAATAGTACACACAGACAGAAATGCGTTTCAAGCCTCAGTTCTTCTGAATCAGAGAGGATGAATCAGGATGAATAGTTTCAGCCAAACAAGAATATTTAGTATTTTTATCTATCTCATCTATGAACAGCATCACATACTATCAGTAATTAAATAACGGCTTAATGCCTGCAACCTGTACCGCTTGCCATCTCCTTACCTAGCTGCCTCTACACTTAACAGACGTCTCGTCAGGGCAGCATCTTGGAACAGCACACATTTTGTTATCACAACTATCCTCTGAGTGGAAAATTGTATTTACTATTTAACAGTGGGGAAATGAGGGACAATGAGGGAGGATGGGTAGGGAAGTTTGGAAAATGTGTAGGTTTAATGTGTGCATGCAGAGAAGGGCTGTGCAGAGAGATCTGAGCTGGCTCTGACAAGTTGGGGTACAGCACTGGGCACACCTGATTACACCGTGCTGCACGGCCCCGTGTTGGATTGGCAGCCGGGATGTGTCAGCTCATTTGGAGCTGGCTCCAGTGTCAACACAGCAACCAGCCAGCCACATAGTTGCTTGTATCGATAGAAAGAATAAGGTCTTCGTTTAACAATTAGTCCTTTTACTGCTACCGGTATCGGATGGGAAATACTAAATTGATTTGTCCAAGGTCACCCAAACAACCTGGAGAACAGAACCAGAAAATTGCCCCTTCAGTTTGTCAGTCACTCCCTTGAGCAAGATTTCATATAATGAAGAGATGAATTCGTATTTGCCTGAGTCACAGAATTATCGATGATTGCAGTAGGGCCAAGACCCAAGTTTTAAGATATTGAAACCAAATAACCTTTCTTCATTGCCCAAACCGATCCTTTGAGCTTTGCCAGTCGTGTTTTTCTGTGCCGAAAGAAAGATCCCAGGCCACTACAATTTGTTTATGGCAGTAAACTACTCGTTACCCAATTTATTATTGGCATGATTTAAATTAATAAAGGAGTTTGTAAGATATTTTTTTTCTAAAATCTTTTGACAGAATTGAATTAAAATATGCTAGATACAAACCTTCTATAAGTACAAATAACTTTGAATGAAGATGGATCTGTTTAATTTACTTGTGAGATTCCCTGCACACTTACAAGCACTCTGTTTCAAACATAATGAGAGCAGCAATAAATTAATGACCTGTATTAGTGAATATAACATATTATTTCATGGCTATCGCATCCACACTGTTACCACATCATGCTGTCATGATATTTGTTTGATGTTTATATAATGACACAATTAAGAAGAGAACGTACATCACCTTTTTATTAAAGTGAGGAAAAAAATGAGAAACATCTCTCGCTTAGAAGATGCTTGTTTGGAAATGATTTTGAAACACTAGCCCTCTCAGGAGACGCAGCAAAAATATCTCTTCTATCATCTTACAAGAGCAGCCTGTGAGCCACGTTAATCATCTTGGACTTAAATTTATAACAACATGTGGAAGACTTGCTTCACTATTATTAGAAGTTGCAAATTTCATATGTGTTCTTCAACTAATTTAAGGTTCACTTCTGCTTCGAACATTATACCCCAAGTAATAAGTGCTATAAGAGGTCATTTACATTCAGGAAATTATTTTTGGAAGAAGCTCCTGCTTAATGCAAAAGGGCAAAGGCCACTGGAAGTTAAAGTCAAGCATTGACTTCGTTTAGGGCTTGATCTACACAGCCTTTGGAAGTCCATATGATCTTTGAATTCAGTTTCAAAGGATTTCGGCAACACTGCCTTTGGAATATTTTGTATTTACTGATATTTTGCCAGGTTTTATTAGTTACTTATGGCTTTGTGTATGTGCTTGTTAGAGAATGGAATTGCACACAAGATTTGGTCTCTTCAAGCAGCACTGGGACTTTCTTTGAATCTTTATTATGCTTCAAGTTCAGTATTTTTATTTTGTCCTTTGAAAGAAGAAAGTCATTTCATGCTATAAAATCTCTGCATTTGAATCTGTTAGTCTTATAGGCATGAATAAAGAATTTTGTCAAAAAAATGTTTGCATCTCTTTGGATATTGATACAGCTTCTTTGTTCTCCCAAGCAGAAAACTAGGAGTAAGATTTTGTGCTTTCTCCCCCCTCCCAGTGGATTTCATGGTGTTAGAAATGTTTGCATAGGCTTGTTGATGCATTGCGATAGTATCCATACCCCAAAATCAAGACCCCAAAGACTCAGTGCTTCAGCAGTCATGAAAAGACATTTTGGAGGATTCTCAGCCACTTCTCAAAGTCATCACTGAGTGTTGATAAAGTGAACAAAGTCTGTTTATTTAAGCTCTGAAACTTTTTTTTCCTTCTCCTTTTCTTTAAATATCCTTCTCCTGCTCCTACACTCATGCACAGAGCAGATGGAAAGTAAATTTATTCTAGCTTAGTTCCTGAACACTCAGCTATGCAGCAGCCAGTATCATAGGTTGTGGTGTATACGCTGGGTACTAGTAAAAATAATGTTTGCTTTGTCTTTTACCTCGTAAGTAAAGGTAGATTTATGATTTCATATAGAAAATCAAAGTTTATATGATACAATCTCACCTTTGAGAAATTTTGGGTTCTTATTCACTGTTAAAGTACGTTTGAGGACATCACTGATAAAAGTATTTACTATTGTAATTATCACCCCAGTAAACCCAAGTGCAACACTTAAAACTATTACATGATTTTAAAAAACTTAATAATACACTGTTTAGGCAAATTTAACCTGTGCAAATTTCTCTTTAGATGCAGGAAACTTCCATGTCATGGAAGTAGCCAGAACCACCCAAAGTGCAACAATTTAGCATTGCTTTTAAAAGCTGCACTTCTCATGAGGTTTGACTATAGCTGAACTAGAAGCCCTTCGGGGAAAAATACTTTCATGTTCTGCCTTCCAGTCAAATAGCCGCATAGAGCAAATGGTTCAGTTGGGATTACTGAATACGCAGCCAGCCAGAAGGAAGAACTGAATTTCTTGCAAAGCTTACAGGCGTTTGTGTTTATTATACTTTTTTAAAAAATTATTATTATTTAAACACAATGCCACTGTGAATACCTCATTTAAAAACTTCTGTTCTATGTGCAGGTGTTTTTTGTAACTTCCAAATACCAGAATGGGTAAATATAGGTCAACTATAGTTTATCTACAGCTGTATAATCAGTATGTTACCTCGACTGAAGTATTGTAGACATTTGCAGAATATTGTTGATTACTCCATCTTAAGAGAAACAAACTCCTCACTGAGTAACCCTAGAGAAGGGAAAAAAAAATGATACAGGGCTAAAACACTAATATTGAAAAAGCAGATCTATTTACTATAGAAAAGAAAGGACACGATAATTTATCTAAAGTTATGCATGGAACAGAGGAGGCAGATAAGAAATTGCTTTTCCTGTTTCTCATAGAAAAAGTACAATAGACTGTGTAATGGAAAGGAAAGGAAGGAAATTCCATAGTGCTAAAAAGAGAAATCTCTTTACTTATCTCTTTACATAGTCAGCCCATAGGAGATGCTACCACAATAGTGGATTCAGAACACCTAGATTTACTGTAATACGGACCTTAAAGTTTGAAAAAGATTTTTGATCTCATGCTTTGACTCTGAAGCCGGTCCTTAGTCTGCTCAAGGTGCAGAGCTGTGAGGTGGCAGGTTATTTTGCAGGCTTTCTGAGATTTCTTGAGGATTATACCATTTCCTGGTGCCTATGACTTTGGTAAAGAAAACTAATTTTACATCAGACCTGAAGGATCTGATTATGTGTTAAATACATGCATGTTATCTCTGATTTCACAGCCTCAACCAAAATTGGTGGATTATTAATTAAACAGCAGAAAACAGAAAAGCACCTATTTCAAAGATGCAGAGCATCGTAGGACTATTACCCTATATAATCTAGTGGAGAACAGACATCATACCTAGCTGTATGGAGAAATTACTGACGGTGGTTTCTTCCTCGCTATCTACAAACCACGGATGACACCATTATACTGAAAAATACTTTTTGATTAGATTCTCTCTAGAAAATAAAAATTAAATTCTGTGCTGTGCAGTGGTGGTTGCTGGTATTATAAAGAATCCCTCTGAGTTTGTACTTGCTGCATTGCCCTGTTTCACTCTGGGCTAACACAGCTTGAGGCCATTCAAAGAGCTTGTTGAAGCGCAGAGCATCATAACGCAAATAACGTCCTTTCCATTGTAATACGCTTGTTTCTGTGCTCGCTACAAAATTGGCTGTCAGTTCTTCTCTTTTTATTACACATTAGTAGTGCCGAACAACTGAAACAGAAAACTAAATTTAACCTGATACAGTAACGCTCAGATAATGAGCCGTAAATCTGATTTACGATTAATAGATTAGATTATTAACTTATATCAACCTCAGCTGACACCAAATCCTAGCCTGGGAGTGCAAGAAGATGTGCCTGTCACTAAATAATTGGTGACATTACAACATTCTGTGACAAGTACAACATTCTTCCTATGTGAATGACAGATACACATTTTATCCAACTCCATATACATACTGAAATAAGTAATTCCTTCTCGTCATCTTGATAGACCTTATTTCTTATAAGAAGGGTATACCCTTCATTGTGTAGCACAATCCTGGAAAGTATTTAGTGACATTATGGTCCTCCCCGCCTGATTGATTGACGTGAGGGAAGAGATATACAGAAAGGCAATCTCTTTTATTAAGCCAGCCAGTGTAGTAAGAAAAAATGAGCAAACTTTTGAGCAGAGAACCTGCTCTTTTTGTTGAATGTCTAATTAAAACCTATATATATACATATATATATAAGTACACACAAACCCTACAGCTATATAAATACAAACATAATATTTTTAACACAGTTTAGGATCGAGCGCAGCAATTTCTCTCTACCAAGTTATTACTGGGATATTAAAATGTATCGCACGGCTTTTTCAGAGTTATTGATATAAGTCATTAGTTTTCATCAATCAAACTTCAGAATTAACAAAGCAGCCAACTGCAAATTCAGTAGTTATTAATTAATTTTCCTTTCTTCTAGAAGCTTTGGACAAAATGACAAAATGCTGCAATTTCCTAATGCTGAGCTACTTTGATAATTTGTAGAAAGTATAATAAAGTAATTCGATATAGTCAATTTTATTTCCATTTTGCATTGCATTCCTAATTGTATCATCCATCCATTTTAATCAATATGCTCCATAAAGCCTTAAAGGTTTGGTGAAACTATTATATTTTTAATTGATCATAAGCTTGGCTTTTGTATGCAGCAAGAGACTCTCTTCCTTGTTAAAACTTCAGAAACGGTCATGAGCTACTTGCTTAAAGTTCCTCAGATTTGTGTACTCAAAATATGCTGGCACAAAGTTCACTTGACATAAAAAAAGCTTTGTGCAGTTATCACAAAGTCAGTAGCATACAAATAACTCTATATCTATTAATCTGAGTATCCTAGGAATATCTTTTCTACTAACTCTTCCAGATCTACTCACTAAAAGCCATTCTCCGGTCTACATTAATAGGAGCATGCCTATTCCAGCCTTAAAACACCTTAAAACCAACCTTAAAACACCTTAAAACTCAACTCTGAAGCAATGTCCGCTGCAATATTTCAGATCTATTATATGAACTATGTTTTCCATAATCCTTTTGATTATTTGCATAGTCAGTAAAGAATATGAAAGCTTTACATCATTTCCATGAGTATAGGGCATATATCCATTGATATAGTGATAGTCAGGCTCTTTGCTACGAGACTATGAAGAGTTAACTGCTAAGCGGTTATTTATATCTGCAGAATGATAGAGGAGGTTTGAAAGTCTGTTGCTGAAGGTAAAAAAAACCCCAAAGAGTCAATTCCTTTGTGGTTTATTCCTGTTTCTCATCAACTAGTTGGCTGATGCTGCCAATTAGCAGGCTGATGGGAGAGAAAAGCTTGCGAGTCCCAAGGAAAAAAAAAAACACAAACTTGTAAATTTTTAAAGCATCAGCCTTTAAATTGTGAGGAACTGGAAACATCTGCTAGAGGAGCCAGAGACAATTCCCCAAGAGGAAAGGGCAGTAAAGCTAATGCTTTAGCCAGTGTAGGCCGTCTTCCTTCAGTTGATGCTCTTCTGTGATGCTTCATAATGGAGCTCATAAATACGAAACATCTTTACTACATCGGCAGGGAGCAAACAGCAAATCGGAAAAGATATAAAAAAGGAGAGGGGGTAAAAGCTGTGTTTCTTCTTCCCTTGGATGGCCCAACCCCTTTGAACAGTTGCACTAGTATGTGCAGCTCCAAAGGCATCTCATTTATTACAAAACTTATCATTTATGTTTTTCTCCTCCAAATAAGGATCAAAATCATCAAGAAATTTTACTCAGTCTCTGATCTGCTCTTTGTCTTCTAAAACCCTGAAGCAGTTTGTATGAGTTCCTGTCTCTGCATTATTTTGTTTGGGTTTTTTCCCAGACACCACCTGATTCTTTGGGGTCTTGCTTCAATAGAAACAGCTTCATCAGAGACTACATCCTTTTGTGCCTGCTTTTTGCCATTATACACTTCTGTTATTAAATGACTTTGAAAGCTCTAATATGTTGTATTTTATCATCAAAAATTACCTGTTTTGTTTTTTTCCACAGGGTTTTTGAGAATTTACATTACCAGCATTTTTAACACCAAGGTTAAATCAGGTAACCTAGTTCTAAGCTGTCGATTAAACAACTTTGCTGATGAATATGCCAGATTCCAAGGCCACCTTGGATGGCTACGGATCTGAATGTCGTTCTTTGATTCCTTTGAGAATGTTACCACCGCTTTCCATTCCATCGTAGAGGCTCTTGCCACAAATTAGCCTTTCTAAAACTGACCGTAGATCAGCACATGGCAGAAACGAAAGGAGAAGCTGTACCACAATTTTATCTTGGTCTTTCTGCTCGCTTGGAGCAATGACAAGAGATCAACTAAAGTGCACACCCTTGGGCAAGAGCTGTGATCCACATATTCCTAAATGAACTTTGTAAGTAGGAAAAATCATTACCCCCCCCATCAGTCCTGTGTCGCTATGAGGTATGAAGTACGAGGAAAAGGTTGATATTACTGCTCTTTACCGGGATTTCATTACTGAACATTTTTGAAAGAAGTTTCACGGGCAAAATCACATTGTTATGTTTCTCACCACCTCCTTTCTCTCGGTATGCATTTTAAACAATCTGCCACTCTCAGTCTGAAAGGTAATCTTACTTTTTGTTTCAGGTTTAAAGTAGATTCCTAAAAATGTCTAAATAATTCAGTGCAACTAAAAATTCTTACGCTTATACAGAGTAGACAACATTTAGAGTGTTTAGAAGAAATGTCTTACAACTTCTGGAGCTGTTTTGACTTTTGAAATATTTGTGTTAATAACAAACATGGATCTAAACACTACATATAAAAACATAAGACTAACACCTTTGCAGTGTGTGCAGAAATGCACAGTATGAGTACGGTCGGCCAATCCTGGTAGGTATGGCAGCAACCGGGAGAGAACACTGACATACATTTTCAATATCTATTTCATTGTGAAATAATTGTGCTATATTGTTATCAGACATATTACGGTGTGACTGATTATGTCCCATCTTAAAAGGAGTTCAGCAAATGTGTTGCCACTACAGGTGCACACTGCTGGAACGATGGGCCAGGCTTGCAATCCCGGAAAACTGCTTTTATTCTAACCATTAGAATTCCATGTATTTATGAATTCACTGTCCCAAATGCTAAGAGTTTTGGAAGACGTTACTCCAAAGCCAGCCCCTCTGCTTACAAAAATCAGAAGAGGAAAAAAAATGCTATTCTTACCCCTATATACCATTATATTGCTGTGATTTTTCTTAGCGCTTATAGACAAGCGGGTAACGGGTGTTACAGACTGTTCCCACTCCACCTGTATCTATATTCAGTAGAGGTAAAACCACGGAGTGGGACCAAAGCGAAAGAGGCACACAGGCCAGAGGGAGGGCAGCAAAGGGGTAGTTTGGATGAGGAGCCAAATCTATCCCGCATATAGCTATCTTCTGATCAAAAAAGTTGATTAATTCAGTCCATTATGGCACTGGGCAAGATTAAGCAGAGTCAAATTCAGTGCATTCTGCAAAACCGCGTTTTTCTGGTTTTGTCAAGAACCTCTGCTACCTTTTAACCCATCGTGTATTTAAAAAAAAAAAAAAAAAGGAGGAAAAAGAAAAAGACTCTTCAGCGCTGTGGCCCTCGTTTCCCAGCGGATGCCGTTCCCGAACACCCCAGCAGAGGACAGGCCACTCATACCAAATCTCTGACCTCCGGGGCCCAAAATCCCCTTCAAAAGAGTTGTGCCTTAGAGAAAACACAAGCATTCTTGTAGCTAGTAATACCAAGACGAAGTATTTTGGTATTTCAAGCACTTTGATTGTGCAAATGCAGAAGTGAAACCTCTCCAAGTAGAGTAACAGCTCCTTAGAGGAATTCAAGGTTTCCTGTCGGCGATGCAGCAGCTGATGCAGCTATTTTAAAAGACATTGAAGATGAATATCAGGATGAATATCAGAAATTCTGGGTAAAAGCATAAAAACTACAGCTTTAAAGAAAAGATAGCATTCTGTAGCAAGGGTAGAGCCTTTAAACAGGTTTTTAACAGAGCTCTTTAATAAGATTTATTATAAGATTGGTAATTAGATGCCATAGTGAAGGCTACAGAATAAAATACCGAACACAAAAGAGCTCAGAAAAACTGGCAGCTTTTACTATAATTGCATCCTTCCTTAATTTTTTTTAATGAGCCTAATGGGAATATATTTTCCAGTCTGTTTCTAAAGTTCATTTCCATTACTGTAACGCGTTGTTTCGGGAGAAACATGAATGAAAAAGTATTGGGATATGTAGGAGAGAAAAAAGCGAGGGGGCATTTTTGGCCCATTCCACAGGCACAGTTACGCACAGCGGCACAAAAGCTGTGGGCAGGAAAGAGATGGCCAGAAAGGCAAGAGTAAGCCAGAAGTTGAAGGGCACCCCATATGACTTCCCCGAAGCCTACGTTCAGCAGCATCTCTTGGGCAAGCTAACAGGTGCAGCAAGGGCTGAAGTTGCCACAGCACCATCTTGCCATCGTTTTACCTGTTGCTCCCATTTTATCCATTGCATGCTTACGTACCATGGCTCGTGAGAAGCTCCTTAGCAGGTAGGACTCACTACTGTCTCCCATAGCTCCTGAGTTGAATCATCCACCAGACAGAGGGACGTTTTGTCCTGGTACTCAAACTGCAAACGCAGACCCAAGTACACCCCGGGGGAGACCACTCAAAATCCCAAATCCCTGAACATCATGGTTTTCCTGGGAAAAAACCCAGAGAACAGAGGTTGAGAAGGGGTTGCAGCATAACCCACACCCAGATGCCAGGGTACCAGGGCGTCCGTGCCCTGCCCCGTGCATGCTCTTCTCCTCGGTGAAATACGCTCTCCGATACCTGGAACTCAAAACTGGTGAAAACAAGATGAATTTACTTATTTTTTGGTAAGTCACAGAAATTAAATGTCCATACCATCAAAATAAAAAAATAAAGTTGACTTTCAGTAGCTGATACGGCACAATGTTTAGAATGTTATATGTGACGACTTTTCTGGGGAAAAAAAAAAAGTATAGCAGAGGACAAACCGTTTCAGGGCATTTGTTACAGAGCAAGAGTTCATACTACTTACAGCCTTCAGATTTTAGTTCATGGCAATAAGTTTAATTTTAAAAGTGGTTACTTTTGCCTTATAGTAGCTGCAGCTTTAGTTTACATAATGTAATTGGGATGATGTTTTCATAGGCTTTTTGTTATTGCAAGATTTCTTTCTAGGTATTTTATGGATATGACCTTACATCTGCTATGAGATTCAAAGTAATGCATTTATCTTGCAATTCAAGCAGCTGGTAAGTTAAGACAGCTGGGCTCATAGTTAAACATTTAAAACACCCTAACTCCATTGCATTTAATTATATGTCTGAATTTTTCTATTCAAATTTAACCAACCAAAGTTACTTCACATATATTATTCCCAGCTTATTGCAGCTAAGTGAGAGAGGAATCCGGTCCAAAAATACTTAAAATAGAATTTTCTATCCATTTCAATATGCTATTCTAGAAATTAGGCTTCGTGCTGACAACAGTGAGAGAAAAGGTGACTCAAAGGGGATCTTCCTCAGCGGCTCAGGAGGAATGTTGTAACTTCCTTATAAAATAAAGCAGGGAGAGAAGCCAGCTGCTTCAGAGGTAGGACTTAACATCAATGTAAACAGCAATCACAGATTTGCAGTGCATTTCACACCACCTGATTTTTTCTTCAAGTTCTGCCTTCGGAGTTAGAATCAATTAAGGGAACTGTTCCATTGAACTTAAACAACAGAAAAAAGAAGAGTGAATTTCTGGTCCTGCAGGCTGTAAGGACGTGTTTGGAAATCTAGCCTACAACAGGATGAAGTTGTCTGATTTCTGGCAGGGTTATAACCCATGTCCCTCTCCTTCCCTGCCATGAGAGCAGCTCCTCCATACCCCTGTAACTCTCCCTTTTCTCAGAAACATCCTGGTTTCCTTCCATGTCCACTTGGTCCACCTCCAAAACAAGCTCAAATCCCATCCTGCTCCCTATCTATCTTTTCTGGGTTGCTGGCCCAGCAAGGGATGACACACTGTAGATGGTCCAGAGCTATCAGCATGCTGACTAATGACGAAGGCGCACAAGCTGATTGGCTAATTAGAGGCTGCCAAAAAGGATGGGTAATAGTTGGGCTCAGTTTGCCTTCTCCTCAGGGAGGGCATTAGTAATCTCCTTTTCCTCTACACAGTCACTGTTTTTCCATAAAACTCACAGTAACACAGTGTCTTTGAAACCTCTATATTGGTCAAATTTGTTGGGGGTGGGTTTGGGTTGTTTTTTTTTCATTCTTTTTTTTTAGGTTTTCCAACGAGTACAAAAGCTCCTGGTGGAAGAGGGAAAGGAGAGGAGAAGTTGACAGGTAGACAGTTCCTTTCCTCCAGAAAGGAACATTCTTACGTTGCTTGATTTTGGGGGCCTGAGCCATGATCTTTGAATAGTTAGGATTGGGAATACTATTCACTATTGGCAGGCACGGCGGGTAGAATGACACAAATCCCAAAGTTAATATTAAAATGCCATAAAGTTCAGTAAAATATGCATTTCATTTTTAACTCTTCTTTAGTTTTTCTGGTGAGGTTTTTTGTTTAAATTATTTTTTGCCCAATAAATTTTTGGAACAACTTATACCTGGTCGCTTTATCACTTACTTTTCTCACCTCTGTCACCTAGTTTTGTAGTCATCACTTTCCAAAAACACTACAATGAAAGTCAGAAAGAAAAACAAAATGCGTATTGTATTATAATTACTATTAAATAAATTAGATCCTTCAATAGCTCCTGATCAAGTGCAACTGTTTAAGCTCTTCCTGATTCTTGCAGTTTCATAGAAAAAAAAAAGCCAGCAACAACAAAAGAGGAAGAGAAAGGTATTCTACAGACAGCCTAGAGTTATTCAGAGTGCATGGATATGAAGTGCATTTTATGAGGGAAATATTGGAAAAATACTGCTCTTGGTCATGCAGCTGCTGGTGAATTCTGGGGCACTTTTTCATCCTTGGTCTGTAGTCCCTGTGCCACCGCTCCAGCTGCTATTGCTGCCTCCTACTCCTAAACAGGGAGCAGAGCCATGGTGCTCTGTAGGATCTGTTCACCACCACGTGTCACCTTGGTGGCTGAGAGCAAGCGCAGCTCTTGCACAGAGCTCACTGAGGTTTCAGGTGTACAAGAGAGGACTTTGGTCCTGCAGCCATAACCAAATGCTAAAGGGGCCATTTTTTGCAGATCAGTGGAATCATTGCAGAAGAGTGGGGAAAAATAAGATAAATTGAGGTTCCGCATGCTCATGATGAGCCACAGTCCGTGTGGGAAGACCTTGAATGAGAATGAGCAGGCCAGGTACCAGTGTGGCCACCGAGCACCGGGCGAGCTGCTGCAGAGCACATTCAAAGGGGAGTCACAGTGCTGCTTTGCTGAGCACTTCTCTTGTCCCCTTTCCAACATGAGTGGCTCACAGCCACAGTCTGCCAGAGCATTTAATTACTGTCATATTAATGACTGCATCATTATTTCCACCTGGTTACTGATGGATCATTGTTCTCTTTAAAACTGTTTCTGGTGTGAAACCTGGTACCTGTCAAGGTTTCCACCTGGGGTAGATTCCCTTTTATACCCAACTGGTTAAATCATTCTGGTTTAAAATAAAAAAGAATAAAAAATAGTATTATTATGGAAATCACTGTCATAATAGTGAACAGGCAAATAAAAACCCCACAACCTAAACCCCCCAAAAATTCACCAACAGGGTCAGTGCTTTTCAAAAAGCCTCTTACTGTGAATCATCCTATGCATCTTCCATAAAAATACATTTCCAGCACTTGAAATGCAATAAGAATCTGTTTAAAACATGTTATAGACATGGCAAGCAGCTTCCACTGCAAACTCCGATCTACCCTGACTTGTTCCAGTGAACCATGAGCCCATTGATGCTGCCACATGTTGGGAGTAGCTGCACCAGCATCTTGTGTACAAAGCAAATGCTCAGGAGCTAAGTTGTCCAGTTGCTTGCTTTAAACACAGATTTTGGCTGAAATCAGAATATCAGCATCTGACCCTAAAGCCATAGGCCTGGAATGTGCGAGCATGATACATCTATCGCTTGCATCAACTTTACACCAGGGTAGGAAAATCAATTTCAATTGAATACTTATGATTTACATCACTGGTCATGAGCTGAATGTTGGGCTCAGTTGTGTGCTATGCAGTGAATTTGCATGTCCTGGAGAGGTGGTACAAATAATATGAATGACCAGGCAGAAAAAAGTTCTGTCCCACATCTTTCTATATACCAACATTTTTCCTACATGAACGTATGCCAAAAAACCCCCAAACCCTGTTTGCCACATGTTTAAGTGTACTGAGAACGGAAAAAGAAGAGAAACTCAATGAGAAACTGACAACTCAGTCCTAACTTAGATAGGCAAACTTTGTCATATCGCATGAAATACCAGGATTTCTGTTTGCTGTAATATACAGGTTCCAAATATACACAACATATACAAATTCCAGGATTTCTTCTTGCTGTAATATACAGCCTATGCTGAACAGTAACCCCCAGCCCCCCACCTCCCCAACTAAGCGTGAATTCCATAATTCTTGCTGAGCACATCCAATGTGAACTACGTTGCTGTAAGATTTTTATAAGCCATAACCTGTAAGTATAAAACCATGTCTAGATGTACCTCCTTCATGCAGAAAGCATACTAAAACTGTAATGTATCTAGAGAACTTACAAATATTTGAGCAGAAAGCAAAAGAAAGCACAGAAAGGTGTCACTTAAATTGGCTTAAGACAGAGACATTTTGAACAGAAATAAAGGATAACATGGAAAAAGAAGAAATGGACAGAGTAGAGATTTAAATATTTTAAGTCTTTTAATACTTTCACTATTAATGGAAAAAGCAAGCATTGTTATTTCTGTACAATATTACAGTAAGTAGCTAAAGATATTCCTTAAAAATACTTTTGCTACTAAAGATCTCTCAGTCTTTAATTTACTGCCCAGGATTCTGCTGACCTAGTGATAGTAAGAAGAGGGGACAGACCCATTTTTCATAATTGACTGTTAATTCAGTAAGGGATTTGTTCTCTTGATTTTTTTATATACTAAAGGGACAAACAGATAAGATATGCATTTACATAAAGTCGTATATGCACAAAATCGTTATTACTGCTTTAGCTAGTACCTAGCAGGAAAACCCATTAAGGTTTTCTGAAATATGAACTGCTCAATATATTTTAGTTGTTGAACAACATAAGTTATCACTGTTCACAATGCATTTCTAAAGCATTTCTTCCCTGCCTGCTAACAGGAATCCCCTGGGATTTTCTTTTTAAATAGCACAAACTTTCAAGCCAAAAAAACTGGTAGAAGCCTAAAGCGAGTTTAGTGAGACGCCTGTCTTGATTCATAGTACAAGTACGGGGTTGGTATATATTTAAGAATGACAGTGCTGTCTTTCAGTACTGCTGCCCACAATACTTGGAAATATATCCTTTCAATATGCAAAGACATATCCTCTGCGAAGCACCCAGATAAATCAGTTCACCCTTGGCTGTAACTAAATGCTGTCTAGTGACTTGTGATCGACAGGGCTTTACCCTCTGACAGCCAGATTCATTGTTGGGACAGCAACCAATCGTCGGGTTTGACGACATGAGCCTAATCAAAGTTGGAGTATAAAAAGCCCCCTTGGAATATATAAGGTACACCAGTGTGGCAAGCTGTCTCTCAGATTGCATTTGCTTCCACGGATCTGTTTAGTACTAAAGGGAAAAGGGAAAGGGGGAGGGGGGAAAAAAAAAAAGAAAAAAGAAAAAAGCTGCACTGAATGTGAGATCATGCAAAAGCTAGTGATCTATGTTTATATTTACCTGTTCGTGCTGATTTCAGTTGATCCGGTGGCTCTGGATGACAGTAGTCAGCCCACAGAGAACGCTGAAAAAGATGGACTGTGCAATGCTTGTACGTGGAGACAGAATACAAAATCTTCCCGAATAGAAGCCATAAAAATTCAAATCCTCAGCAAACTGCGTCTGGAACAAGCTCCTAACATTAGCAGGGATGTTATTAAACAACTTTTACCCAAAGCTCCTCCACTACAGGAACTGATTGATCAGTATGATGTCCAGAGAGACGACAGTAGCGATGGCTCTTTGGAAGACGATGACTATCATGCCACCACCGAAACGATTATCACAATGCCTACGGAGTGTAAGTAACCCTGCTGCTTTCACCTCCCACCGCTCCTCCGAGAGAGTTGTCTCCCTGCTGTAGAGCCACGCAACTCCTCCTCGGGCTCTCCCAACAGGCTGCTGGCTGAACTCTGCTAGAGGGAGGGAGGAGAGCGTTATTTCTAAAGAATTCGAGCCAGGTTCAGATGACCGTGTTGTGATCCTTTGTTTTACTGTTTGGTTTTCGGCTCCTTATAACGTGTGTGCCCTGTAGCACTTAGGATTTGCCCATTGCCAGAGAAAGCAAAGGGAGATCCGCAGCTTAATTGACTGCGTTATCTGCAGTACGCGGGGCATTTCCTATCACAAAGATAAAGTACAAGTGCAGATAACGAGATAACTGTATTTTTCTGAAGGAGGTTTCACTGGCCAGTGTTTTTAGAAGCAATAGGAATCAGCAGAAATACAGCTTAGAGCACTAGAGCTACCTAACTGCAACATGTTGTAGCAAGTGCAAGTATAGAGTTAAATTCTTGCTGCTTTGCTGATCCCATAAACTAGCACCACCTACCTCTGAGTTAAAACTATATATTTAAAGCAAATATGTGTGTAACGGATTTAAATGTTAAAATGTCCGTGCTATAGCACTCAGCTCCAGTAGTCGTGCCAAGGGAGAATGAAGGCATTTACTGAATGAGCAGATTCTGAGTTATCTTCTGAGTGCTAAACATCTGCTATGGCTCCTATCAAGTATCTTTTGCATGGCTAATACATATAGTATCTTATGTTCTTCATCAGCTAAAGTATTTGGCTATGGCAGCTGTTTTTCTAAATAACACTTACGAATATGATGTCAAAAAGGAAAAAGATGACAGGACATACAAGGCATGTTAGCAGTTACAGATATCATTACAATACACATACTGGAATAATATATCAGCTGCTCTAGCCAGATAAAAATGTACGCATTGATGAAAAAGTAACTTTATCTGTAAAATTTTTTAAGTTATTCATTAATAAGGTGTGTACTTAATAGCAATATATTGCTGCAGCCTTATCACAAAGTTGAGGTCTGCAAGCAGTTTCATCCCAGCCTATTGTGTCGAAGGCTTTATAACTATTTTTAATTAAACTATTATATAATTACAATGACTGAAAAAAAGTCATTATACTTCATTGATCCGAGTTAATTTCCTGCTTTTTATAAAAAGCCCTCGAACTATTTTAAATGCACTAAAGAGACAGGTATCTTAAGTGGTGAGATTTATGAATGTCAAAGCCCTGCACCATTAAAGATCAGTATTACCCATTTTATCCTGGCATGGAAAAATATTGCCATGACTAGGTATGACAGCTGCATCGTAGTCCAGAGGCAGGAGGAACGCAGTGCTCCACGTGACTTTCCTATAACATTGTTCAAATGAAAAGAAAGCAAACCCATCCTTAGATTAATACTCTTTTAATTATTTTTTTTTCCATTGAGAAAAGAAACTAAAGTGTTCATGTAGTTTGCCCATGGCTGTCTGTCTGTACAATGTCAAGCCCACTAAAGCTATTTAGTAAACCAGAAATATCTGGATCACCACATACATGTTGAGTCAGCTTATGCAAAGTTGCTATTCTGCATGCTTTATGAAGGTCCTCAGGGGATGACTACCAGAAGTGAGCGGGTAGTAGTCACTGTGAAGTGCAATAGGCTGTGCCCCCTCCCCAGGTAGTTTTTGTTTGGGAAAGAGGCTTTTTTTGCAGCTGTGCGGGTCAGCCCACAGCACTGATACCACTGGGCAGAGCCCCGAGGACCGCAAAGGTCCCCGCCAGCATGCATCTTCTGGTGATTGCCCATCGTTTCCGAGTTTCAGCCTGAGCACAGCTCCGCTCCGCTTAGCCCACGGAGCACAAGGCAGCAACTAGAATTATTTAGAAAATGATTAGCCAAACCTCGTTTTAGCCTGTTTACAAAACAATCGTCGGTTCCTTGTCACATGATGTTACTTTCAGGGGATAGCATAATGATTGTGTTGACATCCATTAAATTTGCTGTAGAGCATAAACCACACAAAATGAACTTTGTTAAATCCACTTTGTTACTGATACTGTTTATAACCTATTGTAAGACTTCCTTCACGGTCTAGAAAAAAAAATAATGGGGTTTATATATGCATATTTCTTTTTGTTCCCTGTTCAGTAATCTGTTCTTTCCATTCATTTATAGCTGATTTTCTTGTACAAATGGAGGGAAAACCAAAATGTTGCTTCTTTAAGTTTAGCTCTAAAATACAATATAACAAAGTAGTAAAGGCACAATTGTGGATATACTTGAGGCAAGTCCAAAAACCTACAACAGTGTTTGTGCAGATCCTGAGACTTATTAAACCCATGAAAGACGGTACAAGATATACTGGAATTCGATCTTTGAAACTTGACATGAACCCAGGCACTGGTATTTGGCAGAGTATTGATGTGAAGACAGTGTTGCAAAACTGGCTCAAACAGCCTGAATCCAATTTAGGCATCGAAATAAAAGCTTTTGATGAGAATGGACGAGATCTTGCTGTAACTTTCCCAGGACCAGGTGAAGATGGATTGGTAAGTTTATTTAGAAAAATCCCATTTAAATATCTTGCATTTTATTGGAAAGCATTTAAGTTGTGTTTTAAGGATAAAATGGAAGCATTGCTTAGGGAACGGAAGATACAAGTTCTGTATAGCCAAATCTTTTGTTCTTTGCTCTCTGATCATGTCAAAATCAATAGCATTCTTGTGCCTCTGTTTCCTGTTTGAAAAATTGAGAAAAATTGCAGTACTTCAGTAAGACATTGAGAGGCATTAACTGGAAAATGTTTTGGTAGTTATTGATGGATGGTACTATCAAAAGTAACCTTGTTTGCAAATTTGAGAGCAAATACTCTTTACTAAGCAGTAAATCTAAAAAGAATAGTCATTGGATAATTTCATTGATAGGAAAGCTGCCTCTGATAGTGCTGAGGAAGTTTTTTGCATTCAAACTGTGAGGGAGTTTCTCCCTATTCTGTATGCATATGTTTTCTACTAACAACCGCAAGAATTATCTATGTTAATGAATGTGAGGACAGATCTTCTCCATAATGTTGTGTACCTTTCAGTAGGTAGAGTGCATGTGATAGAGTGATAATGTGATAGAGCGCATCATTCCACCTATTAGAAATGTTCGAATAGAGAAATTCTGCTTGATACAATAAATGGGTCATAAGCATGAGAAAGTGCATAAAATAACTATCTGGTTCCATTTTTTAAGTACAGATGAACAAATTAAATCTGAAGCATACCAGTTAAACTACAGCATTTTCCTCGTTATCTGTTTCTGCAAATCACTAATCCTCTACAACCTGTGAAAATTTCTGAACCTGTTGCAGCTGAAACAATCACAACCAAGAAATCCCTCCTTTGAATAAAGAATATTATTTCATTTTTACTTCTATGCAGTAAATAAACCTGTATATCATAGACTCACAGAATCATTTATGTTGGAAAAGACCTTAAAGATCATCGAGTCCAAACATATTTATGTAGCTATGTAACGTTTAACTTCATAACAGTATAATGCAGTTAAAAGAACTTAAAGGAAAAACTCTGTGATATCTTAATTGTAGATCCAGTACAGATGTGGATCTCCCATACTTGAAGCAGGCCAGCTGAATATCAGGATAAGGAACGTCCTCACCTCCTCCGTCCATTCAAATACCCAACACTGTGTTTTCACACGTGTGGATAACCCATGGTTATCATCATCTGTAAAAACAAACCGATTCAGCAGCAGGGCAGGGTTAGACGCACGGCTGATATCAGGAGAAGAAATTTCTCTTCCCTCCGGCTCCTCTCTTCTCCGGCAGCTCCCAGCAAGGGGATGCTCCTCTCACCAAGCCCCTCCCCATATCCTTTACCTCTGGGAGGAGCATCTCCAACAGCTGGACAAGTTGCAGCTGTAAAGACGGGTATCTTGGAAGGGACAAATCCATGTAACACAGTTAGCTGGGCTGTTATTTACTTCTAAGGAACGGTCTTCCTTCATGGGACAGCCCGGTCAGTGCCAAACTGGCACATGGGGCTGAAACCAGTGAGTGGAAGGAAGGAAACTTTGGGAACTTTTTCAAACTCGTGATTGTGAAGGTTGTAATTTCGTTCTATTCTCAGTTGGTGACTGTGGAAACACACCTTCGCTAGGAAGCACGTGGCTCAGAGATCTGCCAAAACTACATTCCTGGCCACAGGGCTCATTCAGGAGTCAAAATATTAGCAGCTCTTCCAGATTCAGTATGGCAAATTCAGCCCTCTGGCCGAGGGGAAAGCTGTGAAGTACAAGTAACCTGTACCAGCAGGTGAAACACTCATTTCTACTGCCATTGCAGTCATTCAAGAACAACAGCAATTATGGAGTGATTTTTCTCCTCCTTGGTCTGAACAAGAAGCCTTCCTTGGCATCCAGAAAGCCTGAACTGAATACAAATTTAACGGAGGGAATTTCAGAAGGACTCACAAAAGGGAGACCACCACCAGTTGGTCCTGACCTTGAAAAGTTTCTGGACTTTGTTCTTTCCTTTTGGGAGTTCTTCCATAGAAAAAAAAAAAAAAGTAGCTCTTACTATTGTTTAAAACAAACAAACAAAACCCACATCAAAAATAAGAATTCAACGTCCTCCAAATTTCTGGAACCTTTTAGCAGTTAACAGAAATGGTGCTAGCAGTGAGGTGATGGTGATTTCAGAAAGAGATACTCAGAAATTACAGCTCTTTATAGAGAAACAGCAGGGAAATGCTGGTCCTCAGCATGAAAAAGAGGAATAATCCTTGAGCAGAGATCAGCTGTAGCAGAGATTTGCAGGAGGACAAAGTGTTGTTCGTAAAAATCATTTGAGGATATCAATTTGATACATCTGCCTGAGATATTATATATTTGCATGTTCTTGCTGAACTTAGGTTTACCTCAGTAATGCTTCTGATTCCTTCTCCTCTCCTCACAGAACCCATTTTTAGAGGTCAGAGTTACAGACACCCCGAAACGGTCCCGCAGAGATTTTGGCCTCGACTGCGATGAGCACTCGACAGAATCCCGATGTTGTCGCTACCCGCTGACAGTGGATTTTGAAGCTTTCGGATGGGACTGGATTATCGCACCTAAAAGATACAAAGCCAATTACTGCTCCGGAGAATGCGAATTTGTATTTTTACAAAAATACCCGCACACTCACCTTGTACACCAAGCAAACCCCCGAGGTTCGGCAGGCCCTTGCTGCACGCCCACCAAGATGTCCCCCATAAACATGCTGTACTTCAACGGGAAAGAACAAATAATATATGGCAAGATACCGGCCATGGTTGTAGATCGCTGCGGGTGCTCATGAGATCGTCGTGGGATCCACCGCTTCGTAAATTGTGGAAGCTATCGAGAAAAAAAAATAATAAATGTTATACCCCTTTACCAGTCTTTCAAACTGTGAAGTTACGTATGCTAGGCATTGCCGACATCCTATATGCTGTATGATAGGCTATCCTACAATCGTACAGATTTAGTGCAGCACCAGCTACAGAACATGAACTAAAGGACGATATAGTTACCTAATGGCTGGCTTTGAGCCAGCGAAAAAGAAAAGCTACAATCAAAATCACCGGATTTAATACACCAAGTTCTTACATTGTGAGGGAATCAATGTTCAGTCATTCAGACGCAAACTTCTATGCAGGTTTCAATACATGTTGGTAATTAAAAGCAAGTTCCTTCTCACCCGAGGACGGAAGGAGCAGGCTTTTAAGTCCATTTCTTCACAGCTTCTCTTAATATTGTATTTACAGGAAAATATATACTGGTAACATATACACCACTACACAATACCACCAGAATCATCCTTAAACACTTGAATATATAGTGCAGAATTGTGAAATTCCACATAAATGGATAAATCCTGAAATTAGGGATGGCATAGTGTATTTAGCGTGTTTCCATTCCTTTTTCTCATTAGTATGTTAGTAATCAATGGCAATGGTGCTATGTAAGCAGGCTGAGTAAATCGAGAGATAGTTATCTAAATGAAAGATTTTAGAATAATAATGAATTTGCCCTATCCTCAGGTACAATATTCAACATTCACAAGAAATAGATATTTTTTAAATGAAAGGGAATAGTTTTCTAGACGTAGTAGAACAAAAGGCAGCAGAGAAGGCTAGCATTAAAATCATAATCCCACATTATAACCTGCCTTTGCAACATTACCATTTGCACTATGATAAACCAATGCAAATAGTTGGTTGCTACAGATATTGTTTAAAAAACCACTTTGATATAACTGACTTGTGTAATATGTATGCATCAATATTTTGTAAATAAATGTTTATTTTTTAATCACTGTTGGTATATGTTCATCGCAAGAAAAGAATGACTTTCACCTGTACTTTAGTTTGATAAACAAAACCAATATTTTCTTCATAATATAATTTCCTAGATTTTAACACAAATAATATGTAGGAACAATGCAACAAAGTAAACCATATGTTGAGAATTATACTACATTTTATATGTTTTTTACATTGGTATGAGCCATCTGTGATAAATGATGGGTGTTGACATGTTTATAAGGTTCTTTGGGTTACTGTTTTTATGGTCATTTTGATCCACAACTTAATTTCTGTACTTTGAATGTTATGTCCATAAATATTGATGATACCACAAAAGATTGCTATTAAATGCATTTTATTATATTTAAAAGTTTGCAGCAAAGTATTATCTTTATTTGAGTAAACACAGTACATGGATTACCACACAAATTCTGTACATTTTCCTTATGGTAAAATATTGTTAATTGAATTAAAAACTCTATTTACTATAAAGTCCATTTCATTTCACATGTGAAATAAAACTGATAAAACACGTGTTTGTTAAGACAATACAATCACTGTTAAAACATCTTCATGCTAGTATGATACATATTTTCTCATATTCCAGAATTCAGTTTTTAATTTTCCTTTGTGTAAAACCACCCTAAAACTGCACAAATGCTTGAACTTCTTTTCCTTCTTCTTTTATATATTTTCTGTCAAGGTGGTAATAATTTTGTACTGAGTTTTCTACTTTTTTTATTTGTATGCAAGGACATTAAAATTTAAAGTTTGGGTGATGAGGTTTGAAACTTAAAAGCAAACAGATTTTCTGCAATTTCTTTTGAACGACTAGGAGTTCTGCTAAAGCTGTGTCCGAGCATCAAGCAGATGTTCAGCTTCTCCTGATGGAGTTCATCAGAGCAGGTCTCTGGGGCCCTTAAATACACTTTCAATTTAGTTTCCCACAAAACACAATCAGAGTAAATAAAAGATAATTTAAAAACGCTTAGAATACAGAGTCTTGGTGAAGCCACAAGAAGTAAAAGTGCAGCTTGACTCCTTGCTCTCCAAAAATCAAGGTTACAGAGTTAAGGGAGAAAACCTAGGTTTGTTGAAGTTAAACTTCCACTGGCTTTAAGGGAGACCAACACTTTGCCCTTTGGACTTTATACTTGTGCATTCAGGCACCAGATAGTCCCATCCTGCTCATATGAACTGTGAATAGTATCTCTCTGTGCCAGGCATACCAAAAGCCTCTTAAACCGTTCGGAGACTTCAAATGAACTTCCATTGTATACCGGTTAGTTAGACCTTCATTAGCTTTAATTGGGTCAGTTCATATAGCAACAGCCACAGAGATGCAGCAGCATGGATTTTGGAGTTGATAGCAAACAAAATATATCCCCAGTCTGCACCAAAGTCCTGTTATGACACCTGCATGATTATTTTTACTCCTGATAGCTAAACTAAAGCTAACGCAAATTCAGTTACCCCCATATAAGTGACATAATTGTCTGCCTAGTAATAACTGTACCCTGCACAAATGCGGTGCACAAGTGACGGGATTTTTTTTTTTTGGCTGGTATAGGTGAAAACAAAAATAAACCAAAAACGAGAAAAGAAATAACATGAATTCCCAAAAGCATCTACTCCAACCGTCATTCCATCTTGACGTTCAGATAAATTTTATTCCATGGAAATTTTATGCAGGATGTGCCCTTTGTATTTTGCCAAACTTGAAGTTATCATAGAACAGTCCTGGCTCCCATGTTTTTAATGTTGACCTTTCATGCAAGTGGCACCTCACGGAACATGCACTGGGCTTTGTTCTTGTTGATTTTAGCTGACAAATGATTCATAATTAATGTGTTTATTGGCAATCAACTCGAGATGTCAATGATTCATTCAGTTCTTATTGTTACATCCTTTTATTTCCAAGGCTCGGGTTCTAGAGACTTCAGCAGCATCCATGAGTGCTTCATGTGTCACTCAAATATCACTGTTAAGCTGTGTACCCCGAAAGATGAAAATATGCAACTAGAGATAATTTCCAAGACATAAACAGCCTCATTTCCTTGCCGAGCATTGTAAGAACCCCAAAGGAACGACACAGGTAGAATCCAGCTTTCCAAGGCAGTGCTCAAGTGCCCCGAGACGTGTGTGCACCTTCAACGGGGCAGTCCCTCATCTCAATTTTGCTACAGATCTTCTCCTCGGCCCTACCACCCAGCTCCCCTCCCAACATCAACCAGTCTCTTTGCCAGTGCTATTCTACCCCTACCTCTTACCCTTTCCAGTACACCGGGGCTGAAGTAGCGCTTCCCCTCCCCATCTTTCACAGCTTTGCCCGTCCCATGCCACCCCACCCCAGCCCATGCCCCGGCTCACAGCACGCTCCTCGCCCTGCCCCGTGGCCCCTTCGGCAGGGGGAAGGAAAAGCCCCCCCTGCAGCATCGCCCTCCTGCCCGTTAACCAGCTCCAACGCATCCTGCTTCTGCTGAAAGCTGCGGTTTGGGGGAGAATCTTGCAATATGCTCAAATGGGGCCTTTGGGGAATTTAACAGCTGACACAGGAGTCATCACCACTAAGCATATGTGAACTGCAATTTTTCACAGATGTACTGTTTTGCTAATTGTGAGCAGATTTCAAAGGAACGACTAAAGGCCAAATCCATTCACAGTTTCAGGTAGCTTTTCCTCAGTTCTGTAGAGTCTAGGTTTGGGGTTGTTCATTGGTGTTTTGGGGTTTTTTGTAGGTTTTTTTGGGAGGTTTCTGTTTTAATCAAGGAGATTATTGAATTGACTCATTCTTGGATGCGAACGAGCTCTTTTGGCTAAATGTCTTAGAAAAGAAATCGGCCTGAGACTAGGCTTGCAAAGTTCAGTCCAGGCAGTTACATTTTGTTAAAGTTACAGCAAGACAAAGCAGGGTATTATAATGTGAAATACTGGACAAACTTAATCAAATGATCCCACCTCCATGTACAAATTTAGTCAATAATAATTAAAAAAGTTAAGAGGTAGGTTATGGAAGACACTAAACTTATGTGACGGGTTTACTTCAAAGTAACACTGTACCTATGTATTTCAGCAAAATCGTCATGAAGAACCTTAGTTATCTGTTGTAAAGGATCCAAGTTAGCCACGTGCTTGCACTTTAGCTTCATCCCAACAATGTTACCTACAGCAACAGCATGTCTCTTAACATCGCAAGTATCTATCTATACATTGATTTAATACCAAGACACACGGCAAAGAACCACTCAGTAAATTACTAATGCGACTGCATCTGCTTCTCTATGCGATCTTCCCCTGCAAGCAGTAAGACCGTAACTCTCCCTTGAAATGCATGCATAGCATGTTTGAATCCATAAAAACAAGATGTTAACAAGCTCTGAAAACACTAACGCGCCAATTCACTCTTATGTTTAGTTTATAAAAAGCCTGACATGATCCAAAGGAAGAAGTTACGGCTACAAGCCAACTTCTGAATTTGAATAGGCAAGAAGTGCAGCTCTGTTCAGGCTTGGCTGTTTCTAAATAATCACAAAATAAGCCATAGTGCCAGCATCTGCTGTAAATAATCTTGTGGAAAAATAGTGATGGAGAAGTGCAAACAGTTCCTTCAACAGTAAACTACTGCAATTAATTACTGGGTGTATTGATAAATAAAGCAGAATCATTCTCTTTGATAGTTGGACAGGGGGAACTGAGGTATGAAGAACTATTACAGTGGATATTCTGCTGTCTGTTTTTCAGTACTCCAGAAGTAGAGATGACAACAAGCCTTGAACCCCTCTGTAGATGAGGTGACAAGATCAGCAATGAGCTTTACAGCATTTTGGGTGTAAAACTGGCTGACTTTCACCAGCCTTGATTGTTAAATCTTTCTGATGCTTCAGGAGAGACCATTCCTTTTCTTCAGAAGTGGACATAATTCACACTAAGCATGCTTTCAAAATAGTAGTTTCCAGAGAAAATAAAATAGCTTAGTGTCCACAAATCAACTTGTGATGCATCAGTTCTTAACCTAGAGGCTATTTGCGCTCTAAACATAATTATGCATCCAAAGTAACCAGTGACCCTAAAAGCTATAACCTTTTCTCCCTATAGAAATGTCTTTCACTTACAAGTCAACAAATGAGTTTAATTTCAAACCTGTTGCTTTTCCATTATATTTATCATACTATCTTGAGTCTGTAAAAGTAAAGCCAATCCGCCTTCAAAAGCTTGAAGGATTCAGCTCAAATGAATCCCGCCTGTGGAAAGGCAGAAGGACAAGCCCCAGCTCAGCACTGCCTTTTCTGTTACTCCTGATGGATGCTGTATGACCTTTGGGTGAGATCTGGTGAGGCAGGAAAGCATAATAATTAATGTTCGTTTTTGGCAGGAAATGGCACCTTATGTCCCATGTTTCACCAGTAAAATTAACAAGAGGCCTTAAAGATTATGATGGTATGGGAAGACTCTCCTGGAAAGCATTATGGAGGCATTACTTAGTAGGCAGCTTCCACAAAATTTAGAAAGGGCAGTTTGTAAAGTGTACCATGCTTATTGTAAACCAGTCATGTGCAAAGGATGGTCTGCTTCTATGTCTTTCAATGAACTGAGCATAATATAAAAACCTGAAATTTAAAGGAGTTAAATAATTTGATGGGGGGTAACCAAGACAGCAAGAAAGATTTTATTTTCCCAAATCCAGGATGATACCGGAGGCATTTGCTAATCTTTGACTACCTCTACCATAAAAATGCTTAAACTGAAAAGGTCTGTTCTTTGCCAAGATTAAAAGATGTTTTAAAGCAAATCTAACTTAATTATAATCTTTCACATCACAATCTGAATATGTAGCAATCAAAAATATAATTGCTGATGACTTGGCTAATAGCTTGCAGTTAAGATTATTCAATTCATGAACGCTTCCTGCAGAAATACAGTCAAAATTTTTATTTTCCTCATTAGTTTTTCACCTAGGAGAGGAGCAGTTACCTTCCCAACCAAGCAACAGTATTAGGCAGCTAGCACTGCAAATTCAAATGCCATAAAGCACTCTGAAGCAAGGCTCTCTTAAGCATCACACACCACAACATGTAGAGCAAAGACTTTCTTTATGCTTCAGCATCTGCACCTTTGAATGAGAGGTTTATTCTGATTTGAGTCAAACAGCGACCCACCCTCCTGCTAGCATTTTTGTCATCGCTTTTCATGCTGTTATTCATCAAGTTTGGTAAGGCTGACATATGAAACAGCAAAACTGAACACCTGGCTGTCACGCATTATAGCATCAGGTTGCAGCTCCGCGGCGCCAGGTGGTCGCAGCAGCGGAGGAGCGGGAGGCACGTCAAACGCATGCCTTCGGGCTGAGCTCAGCTGCCTACTGTATGCTGCTGTCGTGTGGGATAGCACGGCCTAGGTGCTGGTCTGGGGGAAAAACAAACCCAAAAAAAAGCCCGTTGCTTCACTGCTATAGGTGACATCTACCACAATACGCTGGAGCGTCGCCTCCCCAGTTGGCTTGAGGCTTCTCTTCAGCTGCACTGCTCACCCATCGGAGCACGGAACAACAAATCCCATCACATTCCAGCAGCGACCACTGTATGCCCAGAGGTACCAAAGAGCACAGGTTACTCCAACTAACAGCATCATAACGTTATCATAATTGAGTATTTTCCTTCTAGACAGGAATTATTCTAAGAGCACGTTAAAATGGGGCTTTTCCCCAATGCAGAAGCATTCCCCTAAAGTCACATCACAATATACAGCCACAGCGTCAGAATTTTATACAGTTACACGCAGTCAGAGATCACGAATGTGAGTCCACACAACTCCACATATCAACAGCTGCCAAAAGACTCAATAAATCAAACTAATAAAACTTATTTAATTTGGTTTTGGTGTGTTGGGGTGGTTTTTTCCCTCCAGAGGAGGTTGTTACCTGGCACCCATTCAGACAGAACATTGCCTTTATAGCGATGCTCCTTTCCTAGGAAGACAAAAAATGCAGCCGCCCAAAAAATTCCCTTTTGAGGTCACCACGGTGTCTCTGAAATATTCTTATTCTACTTGTCTCACCTTTTATTTGTTAGCTTTTACGTAAAACTTGTGGCTTACTCATCTATTGATTTACTCTTTTGTACTGATGTCTTTTTATTTCAGATTTCCAATATCTTATGAAAACCGGAAATGTTATTTAAAGCATCCTCACAGATTTCTCTTCTGATTTCTAAGAGCATCTTGTCCTTGCTCCCAAACAAATGTCTTAACTTTCCTTATCAACCAACTCAGATCTAGACTCAAGCTCTAGTTGCCACAAAACGATAGTCACCTTTGGGCTTCCTATCATCTTAGGTTTCTTGTCAAAAATTTTATCTACTATTAAAACGATCTTTTTCCTTGTGTTTTTTTTGTTTTGTTTTGTTAAGTTCCTTCTTTGTTGATGAAAACATTCATAGTAAAGTTTAAAAAGTGCATAGAAATTTTCAGACTCCAGGGAAAAAAGTATTCAGAAAAAACCCTAGCTTTTTAGTGCTTTAATCATATTAAAAAACTTCTGAAGGAATTCATTTACTTATTTATGTTTAAAAATAGCAGTCTTAGGAACACTGGGGGGGAAGGTATTTTTCAGTAAAAGACATTTTCCATCATAACCATTGGTGAACAAGATATTTATTGGTGACTTTGTTCTTACTTATTCTTACATATTTCATCATAGGTAATAAGCAATAATGAATTACTTTTTACTGTTCTTATTTTGGAGCACAAGTTTTAGGCAGCAAGGTATTAGTCTAGTAACAGATCCTACACAGACTTGTGCCTTTTACCGGCATTTTCTTCTGGCGACAGTGACGCTCCTGTTACCTTACTTTTATCTGTGCACTTGCGTTAAGACCACTGGCCTTTACAAAATGCTTCAGAAATCTGTAGCTGTCCATAACTGCCCATTTCTTTAACTCTCCCACCTCAATTGTACAAGATCTCATTTGACTAGATCTGCATTAATTGTTCCTGCTGCATAATCATATATGCCAGTCCTTTTTTTTTTTTTTTTTTCTGTTTTTGAGTGGATCTCGAAACAAATTATGCCTACAGAAGGCACAACACAGTCCTCAGTATCTGTTGTTTGGACTAGATATGGATAAACTTCAGATCTTTAGCTGAAAAAGAACCAAAAATTGGTTCCACAAATTTCTCTCAACTGTGATTAAGAAGGAGCTTAGTTAGAACAAAATGCAATTACTCGGTTTTGGCCATGCAGCCTTCACGAGGCGTTTCCAGATCCGCTCCCACGGACCCTAATTCTGGTTCAGAAGCCAATTGTTCCTTGGCAGCGTTGCCATGGATCTCACTCAGAGATTTAGCAACATCTTCTCCACCAGCTTACAGCAAACACCAACGTCTCCAGTACACCCACCCCTTGCCTATACCACAATTTGTGAGTTATCCGTATTCGATCCTGCCCATTACAATGACAGGAAGGGTGAGATGCTGTGTCAGTTGAGATTGAGCTATTCTAACCGTACCTGATACTGTATTTTCACAATAAAAAGTTAAAGCTTCTTGTAAGTAGAATATGCAGTTATAGACGACATAAACATACCTGAGCTAAACATAATCTACTTGGTGCGAGAGCAATAGTCGAGATGCAGCAGCAAAAAGTCGGCTGACCAGGACCGAGCTCTTGAGCTTCTCTCACTAGAGCTGTTGGGGTTCAATCAGCTTGGGTTGATCTAACACATCACAAGCATCACAGCTTGTTCTTTCCGCTTTTCCCCAGAGAGACAAAACCATCCCTGTTGTATAAGGCACGTACCAAAGGCAAGACAACGTGGTTGGTACTTTAGCAGGAAGGAAGCCAGGTCTCAAAAGCCAGCTTCACTCCCAAGTGGGTCACCGCATGCAGATAAGGACCTGACTTCCCTGTACATACTGAACCTACATATTCACTGCATGGTTCTAGAAGTGACACCAACTCATATGCAGTTTATTAAAAAAAAAAAAATTAAAATTTCATTTAAACAGTCGAAGACAATCGCATTTGTATGAGGCTTATATAGGTTGAACAAGGCTCTCTTGACAGGGAGAAGTAGCCAGAGTGCTGTAAATGCCTCCTTTGCTATTACTGACTGCATGGCTGGTTGCAGGCAGGGCTTTGGTTTCTGTGATGACATGACCATCGTTAAGGGCGAGCACTTCTGGGGAGAGGTGGGACCTGTCTGACAAAGTGGCTAAGAGCATCTTTGCCAGCAGGCTTGCAAATAGGTTATTTGAGGGGTGGAATCCAAGCCCCTAGGTGAGTGGAGGTATAGGGGAACTATGCATGGACAGAGGGGTGGAACCGCCCCCAGGCAAGCTGCAAAACCATCAGGTCCATCTCCAGTGCCCATACAAAACATCACACATAGTGGGAAACTTGCAGGAGGAATTAGGATTCTCCGAGTATTTGCAGAGCCGTTGGGATCAAAGAGATCTGTCCCAACAAGGGAGACATCATTGTGGGTGCCTGTTATGGAACATCTCATCACAAAATGAGGAAGCCTCCTTTAAAGAACTAGATGAAACTTCATGGTCACAGGTTAACATAGGGATTTTAACCACCCCAGCACCTGCTGGAAGGGCAACAAGCAGGGCACCAGCAACCCTAGAGTTTTCTGGAGGACGCTGGACACGGGCGTGGGATGCGCTGCATGAGAGAGATTTTCTACTGGCTCTTCTACTCATACCTGGATTGGAATGTGATGACTGAAGGTAACCATTGTCGTGACTATGAGATGGCAGAGCAAGGGACATGAGGTAGGCAAAATAACAGCAGCCCTGGGCTTATGGCTTGTTTCAGCAGTCAGCAGGTGAGATCACGGTGGAAAGCTGCCCTGAGAGGCAAAGGGTCCGAGGAGAACTCACCGATCCCCAAGGACAACCTCTGCACAACCTGGGAATGGTCCCACCTAGTGAGCAGAAAGGGACGTTTCTGTTAGATAAGAGTTACTACTATCAGTGCAGACAGCAGAAAAGAACATAACCACATAATTAAAAACGTTGACTCGATATTTTGACAGGTGTTCCTCTAGCTGCAACATTTCTGGGTCCTTTTTGCAAACTCAGGGAGGCAGAACTGATGTTTCAAGTCAGTGAAATGATTAAAACCCTTTTCTTTCAGAGTATTGTTTTCTACATGCTTCACCTGTTCAAGAGTGCTAAACAAATTGAAACAAGTGTGAAGCTGGAAAACTGAAATAGAAACAGATAAGGTCAAAGGGAATTATTTCAAGAATGACCCTTTCTTGAGCCAAACCATCAAGGTCTCACGTATAGAGCAGTTCCCAACCATCCGTGCAAGTACGACATGACAATAACAGAAAGCCAAATCAGGCAGTTATCATGCCATAAAAGGACCTCTTGCACTTCACTGTACTGCATCTGTAACCTTTACCACTATCAGACCTTTTATTTCACGTTTGGTCGGTAATCATACTAACGTTAGATACACTTCACTTAACAGAATTTCAGTAAATGTTTCCAGAGTTACTGAAGATATGTAGGCACCCGTAGCCAAGGCCAAATTTTCTTCTATAAAAGCTGAATACTTATCATAACAAAGGGAAAAAAAACCAAACTAGCCCCACACCAAAACCCAAAGCAAAGCACAACTTTATCAACACTTGCTTTCCTAAAAGCTTGTGAAACTTTGGCAAAAATCAAGGTTGTGTTCATGGAAGAAGGAGTCAGACACCTTGAATTGACAATGTTTTTGATTATTACTGAAATTATGATAGAAAAATATGTGTTTACTGGATCTGAGAAGCCCCTGTTCCACTGGTCCTCCTACCGCGCTGAAGCATCTGGCTTTAAACTTCTTGTATTCAGCAGAGTAACACATTTTACATTCTACACAAAATGTAAGTTTTCAAGTATCCTACAGATAATATTCAGAAGGTCATATGAAAAAAGTATAATAAATTCATGAGACAACCAATCTCCATGTTACACCAAAAATTATTTTTTCTCTAAAATCAGGCAAATACTATATCAAACAGGATGATCTTTTGGAGGATAAGTAACTCGGTAACTTTTCTTCTGCGAAGGTGGACTGATTCATGGATCAGCATCTTCGAATGTCTCCTGGCATTAATATTCACTCTCTACTGTAAGTTACAGGAGAGGGATACAGTGGATTAATACTTTCCAAAAGACATCCCTGAAAATCCCCTTTTCAACCCAAACCTTGAAAACCTGACAACATTTAAACAGTAAATTCAAAATAGACATTTCAGGTTGTTAAGTCTAACTCACAAGCATCTACATTTCTTTGTCAGGATCCACAACTGCCTAAGTCTTGTTAACCCTAACGCCAAATCTGTCCTACAAGGGTACAACTACATAACACAAAATTCTTTTGGTCCTCCTTCCATTTTACCTAACTGTGTTGTGCTGCTGTTGTTGTTTTGTTGCCTTTTTTTGGTGTTTTGTTTTTTGTTGTTGTTTTTTTTGTGGTTTGGTTTGTTTTCTGTGTTTGTTTTTGTCATTGTTGTTGTTGTTATTTGTTTTGTGTGTGTGTGTGTTTGGTTTTTTTAAACATATGGGAAGCCTTCTAAATCCTGTGTTTCTTTTCTCCTGGATGAATGCACTCTCAAGCCATTGGATAATTCTACTAAAGCACTACTATCTAATGTGGAATAAGTAATTATACATTACATGGGGCAAGGAGAGAATGGTACAGACTCATTTACCAGGCAGAAGGAGGAATAATATTTTCATCCTTTGTTCCAGTTAATTTTTAAGTCTTCTCTCACCATTCATCGGTGGTCCAGGTCATAAGACTTCCAGCAAGCCCCCTACTCATGAGCTACGTGGGCTTCAGACAGTAAAGAATGTTCTGCCATTTTTTTGTAAAAAAAAAAAATTTTTAAACTCTTCCAGTGAAATTTTTTCAGTCTAATTATGTCCTTTAATGATTTTTTAAATTATTATTTTTTAAAATATTTGACATTTTCCAATAATGCTTGGCCAGCATGAATAACTGGAAGAGTTATTGGCATTGCTATATATAAAAAAAAAAGTGTCACAGAAAGATTCTTTCTTTTGTCTGTCCAGATGGTCGTATTTAAGCAAACAGTGAAACAATGAATAAAACCTCCTTGGACTCAATGACAAAATCACAGACTGGAATCTGAATTTCACAACCATTATTTCATAAGTGAGATGAAAGTATTCAATTCCAGATTTCAGTTGTGCTAAAATACTCAAGTAATTTTTATTCTATACACGTGGAAAGAATGTAAGATAATATTGCCGTTATGGTGGCTTGCTTTAGCGCACTACAGAGATTACTATGAATAAATATATTTCATCCCAGCAATTCACTTGGGAATACCAAGAAAGCTACATGGGCAATTGGATGAAAACGCAAAAACATTTATTTGACCTGCTATTCAGAAACCAGGAGTCTAGGTTTCTGGTTTGAGTTCTTTGTATACCTATTCTCAACTAGCTTTACTTTGACATAGGAACACCTGTTAACGAAAAAAGAAGTTTCACTCATTCTTGCTGTCAGCAAGATAGTGGGATTTGGCTGTTCAAAATTGAAACTTCTAGTTGGATATTTTTAATGTTTTTTTTGTATTTCACATATTTGAGATTAAAGGGAAGTCTGCCTGCACATAAACCTCTGGGTGGGGAATTGGCTTTAGCATGAAACTTCTACTTCAGCATCATTCCATAGTCTCGTTCCTGCTTAACAGTTCAACCCAGAGCAGGCTATAATTTATATTAAATTATTCTAAGAGTGCAAAATTCTGTCGGTTTTACTCTTGTCTTGTTAAATGCACTAAGTGACCCCATTCTGAGATTGTTGACCAAGCACCCCTCAAGAACTACAGAAGATTTTTCTCAGCTAATGCACAGCCTTGTTCATGAGTGCAGGGCTTGCTCTAAGAATGGAAAAATAATGAACTCTTGTTCCCTTTACCCTGAATGGTGCTATACAAATAAAAAAATTAGAAAGACTCATCTTTTGAGTTGAAGTAAGTATTGTAAGAAAACGATAATGTATATTTGTCACTCACAACTCACATTTGCACTAAAACTGTATGTGATATTAGTAGAATGATTATTCCTTAATCATAAATATAACTAGTTGCATATTTCAAGGGTATATTTTTCATATCATTGTGAGCATGAACTCCCATTGCCACAGGCTGGGTTACACGTGCACCCTGACCAAAGGGATACCCCATTGTCTTCTGTGCCACTGTTCAAAAACTCCAGACTATTGCCAGATGCTAGAAGTAGACTTCAGTACTAATGACAGCAGAGCCACATGAAGCACTGTACAAAGAAACAGAGATGTAATTTCAAATAATTCACAAATTATTTAGTGTTATTTCTTTACCAGCAATTAATCTAATAATTTCCCTGTTGAAAACTAAAAACACTAGATACCTAGGTTTTGATTCACATATAGAATATTTGTAAATTACTTACTCAGAAAGTCCATCCTTTCTAAATGTGTCACATAGATACAAATATGTATCATCATCACAAGATGGCACTAATGAAAATAATCTTAATGAACAAGTGAAATGTAGAAGAGCTTCTCTTTCCAACTGAAAATTTCACAATGAAATTGTGACAATCCTATAGCAACAGCACAGTCACGGAAATAGTCTTATTGAAGATTTTCCATTGCTCTTATGAGAGCACCCTGCATGAAATGCTGAGGTCTGGAAATGTACCTCTGGCTACGGTAGCTGCTCTTAACCCTGTCAGTAGCATTAAAAAATTAGAAGCAGCATCCTTTGTGTTACTCTAATTCACAATTTGATTCCCAGCTAACTTTTAAAACAAAACTATGCAAAAGTCTACCTTAACGATTAAATCATATAAAGATCTGAAACTATCATGACCATAGGATGTTGAAAGGTAGGTTAAAAGCTACTGC
Organism: Dromas ardeola; assembly: GCA_013398915.1. Lineage (NCBI taxonomy): Eukaryota > Metazoa > Chordata > Aves > Charadriiformes > Dromadidae > Dromas > Dromas ardeola. The sequence continues at coordinate 258,914 of VYZM01004194.1, read as the reverse complement.
ATGCTCCAGACTTGATTTTTTTGGGTTGACATGATCTTTTTGGGCAACTGTGACACTCGGGGCGGGGCAGCGACACAAACAGCCTCCCATCTGGCTGCAGTTTCTGGTGATCCACTTGACTGGTTTCCCAGGACAACTGTATCTCCTTTTGCCCTGCAACAGGCAAGTCAGAAACCACTCCTAAAACTAAAGAAAGTATTTGTGTATACAGAAGATTTTATCCTAATTAACTACATCCCAAAGCATTCCAATTCCTGTTGGTACATGGGAAAAGAAGCAATATAAAGGAAGATTGAGAAAAGTTAAGGCAAACAGATTTGCGACCATTAAGCAGAGTTGGCAAAACCCAAATCCTAGAAAGCTTTCTCATCTTCAAGACGGTGGAGGACAGGCAACAAAAAAGTAATCCTTCCAGAATGCATTAAAATACTGGTACTAAAAAAAAACCAATCAGGAAGTGCATACAGCTTTTAAAGCCTGTACGACAGTAAATATGTGCACATACGTGAAAATTCCAGAGCAAAGAAGTTGTAAAATACAGCACGGGGACTTACGCATCTTAGAAACGTATCTGCTATTACCACATGATACGCAATATAACTTCGTAATACCGCAAAATGATGAAAACTCTAAAGAAATAAAAATGAAATAAGTTCTCCAACTTTTAATGCGCACTCCACAGCGTATTTAAGATTTGCTAGCTCTGCACTTCTTGACTAATTTATGTTCCCTGCTGTATGTACACACCGCTATAGCAGAAGTATCCTACATGACGGGATGCCTTTGAGAAAAAAGAAATTCCCTACCATAGACCTGAATGAGAAACTCAGAATATCTTAAGCATTTCAGTGAGGATACACCAATAATGGAAATACAATGTTTGCTTTTGAAAGTACTATTCCAGAAGGTGAATTGGCTCCAAGAACACTAGGAAACTGCAATACCCTGTCTAAAACATTTCTTTTTTCTTTTTTTTTCCTTCTCCCTCCACATCAATATAGTTTACAACAGTGTACCCATCCTGTAGGGGCAATATATGGGCATGCAATGGGGACCCCATCTGTGGAAGTCCAATTTCAAATCAAATAACCTGAACTAAGTCGTGACCGGGGCAAGCCCAATACTTCTCCTTGAAGCAATACATCTACTCTGAGCACACCAGCAAAGATTCCCCCAGGATATTCACTGTCTCCAAACGCTCCTTTATGATTTAGATAAAAACCTGCCAGGGTGTTTTCTGCGAGATTCACATCACCCCAAAGGAATGCTGTCGACACCTAATCTCAGAGCATAGAGCGCCAAACATTTTACAATCTGTCCATTTTTCTGAAGCTGTTTGTCACCAAGTGATGACTATCCTATGTTCAATTGGAAATGCAATTTTCATTCCTAGAGCTAAAAACTATCCAGTGATAAAAAAAGCCCCACCGCTTCAAGAACATTGTCGCAAGTGGCTTACTAACAGCAGAGATTTAGTGATACTTGTCAAGACAACAAATTGCAAATGCTCCTTCAGAATAAAACATTACTGAAGGGCTATTTCATAATGTCCTCTGCAGGCAGACATTTGTTTTTAGGACAAAATTAATTCTGGCAGAATTACTCCTCTCAAGTGAAACATACAGAAGAAAGGGAAAAATATCTAGCAAATATGAATTACTCCTTGACGGGACAAGGATGGATAACACATCTTCATCATCATCCCTATGACCTACACAAAGAGGAGCCACACAACCCAATGTATTTTTTTTGCACTGTTGCCAGCTGCTTCACCTTCCCCCAGGACCTTAATACAAGCGTTTGGTAATACTTGCCTTTCCATAAAGACACCCACAATTTGTTTTATGTTGAGCTCCAATGGACTCTCAACAGAGATCTGCTGCTTTTAGCCGTTTTTCATTTACTATCTACCATGGCTGCTCCGGGAGAGCCACAACTCGGGGAACTTCCCTGTTCTGGGCAGTGCCGAGTTGGGAAATCGAGAGGCCGCTACAGCTTCCCCCCCGAGGCCACCACCACTATGACACCTCCCAGGCTTTATGGACTGGAGAGGTACAAAAATTATTTAAATATGGTTAACTCAGCAGAAATTTGCATTGTTTTATCACTACACCCTGTGCATTAATGAAGAAGTGACAGTAAAAACACAACAAAACACAAGTTTTTAAGTTACCACCAAAAAGCTGCAGTCTTCCAAAAGAAAATTACTCGAAAGAGATTGCAGTTTTGCTATGTAAGCACAAAACTGGACTAAACATGATTTTGCCTCATTTTGCCAAAAGTTTGTTGAAAAAGGATGTAGAGTAGCAGGAAGCAGAGATTTTTAGGATCCTGCAGGCATCCATGTGTTATTCCGAACCCTGTTCCTATCATGGAAAGCCTTCCTAGTGAAAGGAGACACCTGCTTTTCTTTAGTGCGCAGTTCCCCTATGGGCCATGAATAATCTGATATACTTCAGCAGTGGTTTTCATCCTTCTGAATCCAACAGTAATCCAATTTAAAATAAAGAATGGATTTTCCAAGGTAATAAAATATATTTATTATTGACATAAGATTTTTGGACAAATTTGTCTTTACAAAATTAACTAGAGTTTTCTAAATACCTGGATAATTGGTCAGTACTGTTTATTTTGGTATCCAGCTTTCTCTGTATTGAAATTATACTATTCAAGCTGAAATACAACTCAGAAACAAGGCAACAAGGCTAGTTTACGTTTCATATTTTCACATTGTTATATGTTGAACCAAACATTTAGAAACAGCTGGGAAACTAAAAACACTGGCGGAAAGCTAAACCACATTATATATTTAGTACTGGCACACTAATATATTTCCCAAGTCCAAAAGTCCAAGGCTAGAAAAAATATTTATTATTAAGGACTCTCTCTACTAAGACTTTTAAATCAAGTCGTCCTGTTCAAGTTTGTTTATCCATGCTATACTGAATTAAAAATAATAATCTTCAGTTAGCTAGCGATGCTTTTGCTTTCTTGCTCTTTCTGGCCTCAGGAATATTACAATCTTTGCTATGCATGTTTTTATAAAACATACCGATGTTAACATGCACAAAAATAGATGCTCTGAATATATGGCAGTGACAGCAAGAAGCTAAGTCAACGTTATGATTGCATTAAAAGTGAACATGTTCCCAGGCACCCGTAGCATGAACCTAGTGAATCCAAGAAATGCAATTCAAAAACAAGTTACTGATAATTTTCTAATTAGCATTAGTCCAGCGACTGCCACTAATTGTCCTAGATTAGGGATTGCAGTTCTGCTGCAAGTTTATGCAGGTCCTGGTGCTACAATGGTAATACTGGGAAACAATCACGAGCTGATATCGGACTATCCCAGTGAGTGGTCCATTTTCAAAGGCCACTTGCCACATCAGAGAGCAGTATTAGAGACAAGTTCAGGGGTAAGGCCTTTTATAGCTGTAGTTCAGGACTGCAAGTGATACAGGTTTAAAAAAACTACCTGAAAACTCCATCAGCAGCTCAGAGCTCTTTTGAAGAGTTTCCACAAATGTGCACTCATTTACAAAAAAAATCCCTTTTTGTAAAGCTTATTGCAATTTCTATTTGATGAGTTTATTTTAGTATTATTTTACATGGCTACGTTCATTTCAGCAGCACAGAATGGATAATGAAAATCATTCAATACAATTGCCTTTCCAGCTGTAGTTCTAGCTGAAATATTAAGCTATCACGTAACAGTGGCAACTCTCCAGGCAGGGAAAAAAAATGTTTTGCACCTGTTTACAAATGTATTTAGTCATTATTCATCATTACCTTGACTCTACATCTGATTAAATACATTCATGCCAGACTCACTTTCCTTCACGATTGCTTCAATGCCCTTTTACAGTCAAGCTTAAATCTTTCTAAATTACAGGGAACCCCAAATGCACGTGCCATTTTGTTTTCCTGCATCTATCTGCCCAGTCTTCTGTGATTTAAAGAAATCTTTATACGTGCTCAATCAACATTTCCTTGAAGATCTTTGAAGCTACCCGTCTGCCAACATATGATAAACATACTTGAAAAACTTTCTCTTAGATGCCCCTTTCCAACTGAAGATTGTCATTTGCTACTGACCGTACTCCTCAGCTTCAGTAACTACAAAAGCATCCTTCCAAGTACAAGTGCGGAGGCGAACGGCATTTTTATTTATGCAAACACTAACCAGTCTCACTTCCCATTTTTAGTATTACAGTTGTTCTAGGAGTTTCAGTCAGGCTTGAATGATTTTGAAAGAGTTACACAACTTGGGAATTGAAATCAAAAGCACAAACCGAACATGATGACAATATTTAATTATTTTGGAGTCATAATATGATGTAAGGAACTACTGGGAAAATGTAAAACTAATGTAGTTCCTTTGCTGAACTTTGTCCAAGATAATGACATCACTGCTAAAACCAAAAAAATACAGGAGGTTATTTGAGGAGCAAATAGGACCATAAGGAAGATGCATGAATTTCACCATACCAAGACTTTGATTGATTCCAGACATCATCTACCAGCTATGGTCAATGTATTTCCCCTTAATTTGCCAGACTGTCTCCTGTTCTTAAGGAATGTGTCAAAGATTTATAGTCATAGAGGAATAAATCTTGAAAATGTGTTTTGCCTACACAGATTATGCCTAAACTGCATATTTGCTAAATGCCTGCAATCAGATTTTCTTGGAATAAGCATTCCTTTAGGTGTGACTGTACTTTGTTTGCCTTAGCTGCACTTCAGCAGCGTTGGTTTGGTTTTGTTTTGTTTTTTTAACGTAGACTTCAGAATTTTGAATCTATATTGCTTCAGCTAATTGGGATTGAGGTGGGGGTGGGATGGGGGTGTCAGAATGAGGACCACTGCAACTATATACAAATTTACTTTGGAGGTATATACATATTTCAGCATAAATAAAATTTATTCCCCAAGCAATTGCCCACACAGACTCTCACCTATGTGACTGAAAGGTATTCATTGAGCTTCAAGAGAGAAAAGTGCTCTAATCTGAAGAGGTAGGAGAGGAGACTACCAATCCTTTCTACAACTCTGCATCAACAGGTAAAGGAAATTAATACGTGAATCTAACTCTAAACAGCAATACCTGAAAAAAAAAAAAACCAAGAAACTGCTGTAGTTCCTAGGGAAGCAGCAGGGACTGTCTGAGCCTTAGAGGAGCAGAGCTTTAATACGTTCCTTGTTATTTGATAGCTAGTCTTAATATAGTTAGAAGACTTTGAAACAGATGAAGGCTGCCTTTATCAAGACAGGATTGATAATGAAAACTATTCATTTTTCTCTTCATTGAGCCACAAAAACCTTTTCACATAGGGAGTGTGAAATCTGGCATGGTTCAGAATAAGACATGGGCTTTGGGAGGAAAAACAGAAGATAAATCATTTGGTTACATCAAAAGTCTAAAACTAACTTTTACAGAAACTTGAGAACATATCTAAATCTTCTTGTAACATAGGATATGAAAGATTTCCCACAAGATCCTTTCCATCTCATCTCTTCCAGCTGAAGCGATAGCCATAAGAAGACTATATTAATTTTAAACTCCCAGTACTGGGTAGGTGGTTTCTCAGTACGGGTCCAATGACAGAAGACACGTGAAGCTCCTTGCAAGTTCCCTCTGATGGAGCTGTGGCTTCCTGGCAGGCAGCCGTCGGGAGCACAGAAGGTGTGCCGTCACCGCATCCAAAAAGGATATGGACAGCAGGGGCTCTGTCCTACACAGACACTGATCAGACAGAAAAAAACCGCACAAACCAACTCCAGGTTGATGGAAGATGAGACGCTGTTCAGGGAATATTTCCTTTAGATGCTCTACGGGACAGAACCAAGAGAGACAGAAGTGCTAAAAAGGGATTTGTTCTAGAACAGTCCATGAAGGCAAGAACAGGACCTTTAAGGAGATGATCAGTCCTGAGGGCAAGGCAGGCCATAATATTCTGTCCACCAGGGAACATGAAATACTGAAAAAGTGGGTTGGAGGAGATGATGTGGTTGAAGGTACTTATCTTTAGTTCTTCAGATACAAAGGTGCCTGCCACAATGCAGGTGGTGACAGCATTATTTGAAATAATCAAACTCTACATCTGTAGGACTCACACAAAATTATATTAGCACATATACTAACAAAAGAAATTTCGTATTTCCAGAGTGAAGTGTGTGTTACCCTACAGTTATATATACGTTCTCTGCATGTATCATACACCTTCAGCTCTTGGTGTCCAAGAGCATCACGACACACTCTTCATTAGTCACACACACTTTCCACATAGTCTTGAAGCCGCACATAAGCTGGAAGCCCAAGTAGATGCAAGGAACAGGGTGGTATTATTCTTTAGAGACACACCTCAACAACAAATCGCTGTTGTGTTTCAGGAATGAAACAGAGAGCATACAGACAATACTTCAGTAACACAATGATTTCCCAAACACCTACAACCTAAGCTAAGGAAAAATGGACACTTGAGGCACCTGAGAGGAGCAAGTAAAGGATAAATTCCATTTCACTGATGCCTTAAAAAAAATTAAAAAATTAAAATCGAGGCTAGATTTAGACCATTTGGTCATCAGTTAAGGAAAAAAGGTAGATACTCTAAAGGATAGAAAAGGCTAGAATAACTTTTGAACAAGATGATGAAACAGTAGGAAAACTTTACTTGGTATCACTAAGTTTGTGATGAGTTCTGAAGAGCGTGACTTCAAGGCAAGGCAAAGGATCAGGTTTCTAAGGAAACCAACAAAATTTAAATTACAAAAGTAATTTAAATGTGAGAACATTTTGAGGAATTCACATATACACCTCATCATCTTTATAAATGACTAAAAAGAAGAAAAAAACCCAACGCAAAACTGACAGTGTGTGAAAAGTGTCATTCAGTGTGTGAATCTTACACAGTGTGAAAAGCTAATAGGAAAATGGCATGAGATAACCCTAAATGGCAACATCTCCATATTAGCAATTCTCTTTGGGTGATTTTGTCAGTCCAGTAACTCTGCCAATGCAACAGGAACAACAGGTACAACACAAACCGGTCACAGGTGTCTAGTTTTTCTCCCGGGCACAAACAAGCCATACGGCTGCAGCTGACACCCGTCCAACAGTCATATGCTTCATTCGATGTCACAGATTGACTCCAGGCTGGCAAAGGGGGAAAAAAACCCTCCCAAACTCATGCTCTGCTGTGCATCGATCAGCACAAGCGCCAGAGGAGCCACAGGGGGGAGAGGGAGGCTGCGGACTCGGCCATGCGAGAAGCCCTGGCCAAGCTGCTTCTCCCACTTCTGCTGTTGACAGCTTGGCCCGTGGCCACTGCTTGCCCTCAGTGGAAAGTTAAAATGACAGAGTGGGAAGAAACAGGAAGGTTTTGCATTATGCTGTTATTTGCGGTGCCAGCAACAGCCAAAACAGATTAGTCGGCGTCCAAATTCATGAGCACGTGCTTCAGAGCCAGCTTCCCAGTTGTTCACCATTTATCTACCCCTCATCTCCTCCTAAAAGAGCGTTAACTGTTTCAAAACTTGAGTAAGTCACCCTCAAATTATTTATCTCAATTGCAGCTAAAGTGAGTATTCGTGGTATGGCTGGTTTCCCCAAGAGCACAACGAATTTTTGTGTAAATATCCACCTGTCTCCACAACCAAGTTAACAAAATAGTTATTAAAAAAAAATGGGATTTAGAGCAGTCATTAAAGACAGCATCCCATAATGATGATGAATTTTTGGACTATGTACAGATACTGCTACAGTTTCACTCCAGTGAATGGCAATAATAATCTACTCTTCTGCATAGACAACACAATCTCCTAAATACGAGGAGTTTGGGGCTCTGAGAAAAATTGCTTTAATGTTTTTTTGAAATTTCTAAAGTATGTTTCCCACATTGACTGGGATACTAGTACTGAAAATTATTTTTCCCAAAAAAGCTTAATGCAAATCCACTGAAGTGAATTTTGTACATATTTTAGAATATTTAATTATCAGACCGTGTCTTTAATTACATGCAACCACAGAAGGGAGTTTTTCAGTTTGGAGTGCTAAAGAGACAGGTTGAGAAAGAAGAAAATGGCATCAATGAGGAAAAAAAAAAAAAGAAGAAATAGATAGGAAACTGTGGAGCAAAAAAAACCTAAAAAACTTTTTCTTTCAACCATAGATGTGAAAGCTTCTACTGAGTCCTATAAAACTGAATTTACAGCTCAACAAAAAGGCAATTCTTTTTAATTTAAAATGAGAGCAGCGCGTATTGGGGGGGAAAAAAGCGGTAGACGGAGAGTTAGATTTAAGAAAAACAAGACAGTTATGGGTAACAAAAATAAAAAGCAAGAGACAGCGAGAAAGCCATGCATGAGTAAAAGAAAAGAGCACATTCCTCCTTTCCAGAGGGAGAGGATGCAAGAAGAAGCAGCAGCAAAAAAAGAGCAAAGGAGAGAATGTACTGGAGAAGAATAAAATCTGATAGTTTGGGCTGGGGGCGGCAGAAACAGCAAAGACTATTTGCTGAAGGAATAGAAAATCAGAATTTAAAATAATTCAAAATATAGATAAATTCAATACATTGTTCTTTGATATTAATTTCTGAAAAAATAAATTTGATACTTACATTAATGGAAAACAGATACTTAAAAAGTTACACCATAGTGTCAGGTAAAGAAAAATAATACAAAACAAGAAAAGCTAGAAAGATCACAGATGCACAAAATTATGGGGTATGCATCTCCATGATATCTAGCTATGAATCATCTTCCATTTAAATAAATCCTTTGCTGCCTTATTCTATTAGATTAACTTTACCTAAAAATATTATTTGATAAAAGAAATGTTCCTATACTCTTAAAACACATGGGTTTTTTTCTGCATGAAAGTTACAAGGAATTTGTGTCTCATCTTGGAACAGAAGCTAGTACAAAATATGAAAGTATGCAGATTTACCAAAGCTCAAACAAATAAAATAGAAACACTTTGGGATGCTTAGAAGACATAAGTGCACATGGAAGTTGATGGCAAGAGAGTGTACACTGCTCTTGTGCCTGTTAGGAGACGAGTATGAATAAAGCTATTTATATTTACTTACACATAAACTAATTAAAAATAACACATTTCCTTCTGTAATAGAATTACAAGCTAAATGTATTTTTAAACTGCATTGGTAACGTTAACTATAAATGATTATAAGAGAAATGCCTCAAGCACAGCCGTATTTTATGCAAATATTTACTATTATGTATTGCAATTATAAACCCACATTCTTAAAGGTTACAGTACTAAAATTATACAAATGGCTTATTTTAATTTTAATTGGCAAACTGTTTTTAAGTAAGAATATGTCTGAATTGGTCATAGGCAAGCGAATGAAATTTCCTATTGCAAGTTAGAATCCGTTAAAGCCACACCGAGTGGGAGTATACAGGTATAACTCATAGTAACATCTGGCTATGTAGTTAGTACAGGCTCCTTTCTAAGCAATAAGCAGTAGACCACATTGAGCTAAATTCGGTGTCAAATATTTGAGTAAATTTATTTCAGCTTTCATCACAGGTCAAAGAAAAAGATATTTATGTTCATAATAGCATACTTTTTTACCGCGGCACAATGAAAGACCTTGCAAGGACATTTTATGCTTCAGTCTTTCAAACTTACTCTATCATAGTAGACAGATTTTTTTTTAAAATTTCATTTTTACATAAAAAGGAGTTTTTTCAGTTTGTTGATTGGTTGGTTTTTCTTTTTTAACCTTCCTCAGAAGCCCCAGAGAGCGACTGGCTGATGCGGGGGTCAAGACGCTTGGAGATCTGCATTGGCTCAGGAAGTAACACTAAGAATCCCCCCAGGATCTCAGGTAGCGCATCACATTCACTTGCACAGGGTCCATATATTGATCTTTGCCAACTGGAAATACATTTGTCATACTACCAGACAAGTCACCTGCAAAATATGCAACTTTCCCTGCAGCATGGTGAGTCGTTGACCTGCTTAGACCACCTTGAGAGATCTCACTTAACTAGCGAGGACATTATGGCACAGGTGAACAATCATCTTCTGTTTCTACCTGTAGCCTATGTGCTGATGTTCTAGGAGGGATGTATCTGACCTAACCAAATATTTAGGCTTGACACTAATACCAAGTGAAATGCAATGGCCTGCCAGACACAACAGACCAGACTAAGTGATCTCACAAAATAAAACTTTAGTTCATTCAGGTAGTACAGTTAGGCTTAGTATGAGCCACACCACAAGTGAAGAGAGAAACTAACGTTAAACTAAACACAAACGCATCCCCCAGCATCGCTTCATCCTATTGGTATTGCAGGTACATGATAAGCAAATCCCATATTTAGAGAACACTATATTTGAATTCTCTGTATATTTGGCACATACAGATATTCCCTGACTATCTTGTTAAATATTGAGTACTAACTCCATATCTGCCTGCTTATAGGCAACACTTAAATTTATATATGATTTGTCTACTTCCAATTAGCATGCAATATCTTTAATAAAAATTATAGTGTTTTAATAATAAAATGCATTTCTAGTATAAGAAATAGTAGAAAAAAGAGAAAATTTTAGAACATGAGTGTTTAGATGCTGCTCTTTAGGTTACCACAAAATCCCTAAGCAGAAGCAACATTTTATATATATATATATATTTCAATATGTACTTCAACTGAGGCAAAAATCACATTAGGCTTAGTACATAGGTCATAGTCTTCCTATTTTGTAACGAACCCCTTAGAAAAGCCTTCCTACATTTTTAGTTTGGTCTGTTACTTCTTCTGTCTAAAAACCCCTGGGATGAAGCGCAAGGAAAACCGAGAACAGTTGTTGATACTGTCTCATTCCAGGTCTGTTGCACACAGTTCACAAGCATTCAAGGCTCAGATTAACCAGGTCCATTTTAAACAGCAGATAATTAAAAAAAATTAAGCATCATAAATTACATTTAATCCAAAAGGCTCTTAAAATGCTTTATAGACTCTACACACAGATCACTCCATCAGTCACTGAAAGCAAGTACCTCTGGGATGAAATGCAACAACTGTTCCACGGGGCACGGCAGAGGAGAGGAAGTGAGGAATACCAGCACATCGAATTGCAATTGCAGGGGGAATTTAGGTAGGAAGAATGTAATTACCCCGTTTGGAGCCTGGCCAGACCACGGGGGTTAACATCTTATAAAAAGCCCTATGAGAATTTTAACAACCCCTCGTGCTCAGGACCTTTAATTTATATTAGCCCTCGGGAGCAAGGCTAACAGCTCTGGCTCAACTGGTTTCGTATGCCACTACAGGAAACAGGGAAAAATCAACTTCTAGTCATTCCCTGTGGTTTCCACCCAACTACTAAGCAGATTAATACTCCTTAGTCTGCAATATCTGATGAAAATGCAGCAGAAGGCAACATGATTGAAAGCTGCAATGAATCAGAGAAATTCTTACTGATCCTTCAGAAGCTGTACAGGAAGAAAATGTTTCCTACTCCAGTAAGTCCTAAGTCCTCATGAAGAAAGCATTCACAATCATCTCAGCAGGTATAATAATAAATAAATAAATACTGTAAAGATACAGAGATCGGAAGATAGCATCAGAAATAGCAATTCTCTCTCCCCAAGGGCAATCTCTGAGAAAGAGCACCAAACTAAAGCATGTATACAAATCAGTTTCTTTCATATATGAAGTAAGCAATTGTCACCAATTACACTTATTAATATATCTTACGTTAGTAGATATATGTGTGTGTATTTTAATGCTTTTTGCTTAAGTAAGACTGAAAGTTAAAGGCAACAATGAAAGTGAGAAAGACGAGCAGGTAGGAAGAAATACAAGCATGCAGCTCATCTTACTTTTTTTCCACTGTCACCTTTCAGCAATGAAAAAAAAACGTAGATGTGCTTCCAAGTTTCCTTCCTCCAAAATCAAATATCAAGTGAAGCTATAATGGAGCATAGCTTTTCACTCCCATTGAACCAAAAGCATTTGGAGCAAATTCCAAGACACTGCCAAATACTCTTTGAAATTGCTTACATTATGTATCCGTACCCCACAGCAGTATCTTATTTCTTCAACTAGGTTACACACAATTTAGAGCCATTTAACTTCTTTAGCACAGTCTAACGTAACGCACCACAGATATTTTTATTTCATTGTTTTTAAACTTCTGAATGTCCACAGGGGTGTGTTTTAATTTCCTTTTGCAAATTTATTATGTTCACATCAAACATTCATAATAATAAAAGTATCATGGTTTTCTGTATGATTTTCTCTTAAAGACCGTTATTTGTTACATCTCATAACCAGAATTACTCATTAGGATGCAAGAAACTGTGAAAGAAGAAACAATGAAAGGCTTCTCCAAATCAAGCGAAGTGGAGCATTCTGGGCTGTAAATATTCCTTGGCCACAGCGGAGATGCTGTATATCATGTGGACAATGCTACTGCTGCAGGAGCTTTGTGATTTATGCTAATGAGAAAAGCCACCTTGACGAACAGAAAACAAAGGACAGAACTGTTCAGTGCTGATGCAGATTTTGAACATTAGGTTTAAGTTTCACAGGAAATACCGAAGACCAGTGGTTGCAGGAATCTCACCACGCTGGTACGTATCTGGGAGTCTTCACTGGAGAGACGTCAGTCAGAGCCACAAATCAGTTACAAGTGATTTCTACCACGCAGTTTTATCCCAGGTCTTACCAGCTCTCCTGCATGCTCTGGTGAAGAGTGGATGGTCCCTGCTTTTTAAAGAAGATTCACAGACCAGTACTTTAACTACAAAAACACCCTTGAAAAAGCACATCATTCAGTCTTTTATGTAAGACCATCATGCAAGAGTGCTCCATACCATTGCAGCTATAAGGGAGAACTTGCATTGCTACAAGTTTATGTTTAAGCAGGTCTCAGCACTGGATTGGTGAGATCCTCCCATCCATCTCATACAGTTCTGGTACATTTTTCAAGAGCTAAGCAAGTGTTTAGGAGCCTATTTCTTCACTGACTTTCAAGATCCAATAAGTTTTCCTGAGTCCCTAAGAACCAGATTTTGAAAAGCATTTAGGCATGTACGAAGTTTTCACATGTGCTCATCCCTCACTGACCTTAGAACATTTAGGAAAATCCTAGCACTGGTTTAGAATCTGTGTGTCCTTCCTACATTCAAAGATGACCAAAACCAACAGTCTAAGGTCTTTGAAAGGCCATAAAAGGCAGAAATTCATACTCCATGAACTTACAACTTGTTACAGAAGACACAGATCAGCTCTGCTTGAAGATCTGAGTTGACTCCATGCAAACTGATCCAAATAGGTAGGTTACTTTTAGAGATAACATGTGGTTTTGGCCATATAAAGATCAGTCTCTAAATTACAAACTCATTTCTTGTCCGTACCTACTACATGGAGATCATGTCAGCTTGTTGGCAAACAAGAGCCAACAGCAGTGACTTGAGGAGAAGTGGCTTTATTATTTTATAACAATCACACCGTGCAAATTATCATGTCCATGAATTAATCTCATGCTTTCACTTTTCACTTGACTAAACAGAGTGTCACAGGCCATGGAGCAAATTTTGTCCTCATGATTGCTAGAAGTGCTCTCCCCCTCCAACATCTGTGAGGAGGAGACCTGTGCTCACGTGTTATTTGCTTTCAAGCTATTCATGCCTCACCCTGAATATAAAAAATGCTACACAAGTAAAGAAAATGCGACACAGGTAAAGACAAAATACAACCCCCCCGACGCAGACAACTCCAGGTTGGATTTAGGAGGAATTCCAATTAGGCTTCCATGCAGATAGCAGCTAGGAAGCATTCCTATGATGATGAAATGGATGATTAAAATAAAACCGATCACAAAAATGTAGCCAAACTCACTGGCTGAAGGGGACTAATCTACAGAAGTATCTATGCTGTTGAAACATAAGTAAAATATTTTTCAAACAAGAGCATGTGTGTGATTTGCAGGGTCAGCACTGTTGATTTATAGCAAGACCATGGCACACTGAGGACCCTTTTTGTATTTCTCTAAATACATACTATCATACAGATGCTGCGCGCTGTGTCCATACGCACAATAATTGAACAACATGGACAACTTCATCTAGTTGTTTGCTATGACGTATTTTAAAAAAAAAGCACAATAATTGAACAACATGGACAACTTCGTCTCGTTGTTTGCTATGACATATTTAAAAAAAAAAAAAGAGATCAGGAGTTTTTAAGTTTAATACAAGGTGGGGAAAAACAAGGACTGCATTTTGCCCCATCGGTTAAAAGTGAACAAAAGTGGCCATGTATCTTAACACCTGGGAAAAGTCAGGGCATGCACAGCTGGCTGCGAGCTGGTCACACATTCCTGAGGTTACAATTACGACCAGTGTTCTCAAACCAGGCTCATTGACAAGCAGTTGCAGATGGCCAAAACGCTTATGTATGGAAATAGCTTTACTCAGCAAAATCTTAGAAAAATAACGTATCAATAGGAACACTTGTATATGGGGCTATAGCACTTTCTCAGTGATGTTTTCCTCAGTTAGCCCACAGGTCATGTCATATAAACTGAAAACAGGAAATCTTTTGTATTGCACATCATATATATCATTTCGTACCAGCATATCATTTTCCCCCCCAAGTAGACTTCCAGTGTAGTTAAAGTAGGGAAACACTATCAGCGTGTTAGGTTCTGTTCCCAGACTTGCCAAGAACCAGCTATGTGGCCAGTCCTCTTTTCGATATGCCAGTTTAATGAGGGGACAAATGGGCATAACGTGACTCTCATTTGTGTACACAACTTCACGTTTCTGACCCTTGGATGAACAGCAACAAACACTGTAAAGTATCATTTTATTACCTGTGTAAGTAACACAAGAAAATATTCTCACGTTTTCTCTCTTCAGTAATGACATTTAAAAAAAGATGCACTTACATGAAAACTTCTCTGATATTTACTGAAACAATCAAAATTCAAACATGGTAAAAACTGAAAAACGTCCTGTTTAGATATAGTTAATAGAAAGTGAAGGTTTTAGTAATTTGCAAAGCAATCCTTGCAAGATACTTCTTTAGTAGTGATGGGGTGATCACACGATCAGGTGACATTTTTTGTGATGCTGAAAGTCTGGACACGTAATATAGAAGAAAGGAAAACAGTTGTTAACGTGTTAAAATACAGGAGGAAAAAGATACTGAAGCGCAACACATAATATACTTCCAATTCAATGTTTTCAAACTCCTGTTTGGCAAAATCTATACCAGAAATGATACAGTAAAAATTATCAGACTTCACACCAACATTGCCAGAGCCAGCACTAGGGGCAGAAATTTGCACCACTAAATGAACCTTATTTTCATAGGAAAAGAACTACTATCTTTTCCAAAACTGAATCTGGAAAAATTGCATCAAGGTGTTCAATTTCAAAATTTTCTCAATAGAAAGCACAGTAGAAGAACAAATACACAAGAGCATTGGCTCACGCCTGCTATCGCCCGAGCAAGAGCCCTGTCACTGTGATTAGTACAGACCAACAGATGAACATCTTCATGCACATGATCAGCAAGACCAAAAGGTCACTATGGTTTTAATTTATTATTTGCTATAAAACTTGTATCTTTAAACAGAGTTCACATACATTTTTCAGATATTACGCATACCTGAAGTCAACAAATCACAAGTTAGATTACAAATTATTCAATATAAACTCCTATTAACATTTTGACCCAAACCAGTAGAGAAGACCTCTCCAGAACTTCTGGCTTTCCATTTTATTGGGCCTAACACTGCACTCGAGACAGAGAAATCT
The DNA here is from genome assembly GCA_013398915.1 of Dromas ardeola. Taxonomy (NCBI): domain Eukaryota; kingdom Metazoa; phylum Chordata; class Aves; order Charadriiformes; family Dromadidae; genus Dromas; species Dromas ardeola. Next base: position 243,108 of record VYZM01004194.1, on the reverse strand, counting down.
TCCTTTATGAAGATTAGGGAATTTCACCATGGTAAAGTATGCAAGGTCAGAGCTAATGTACAACAATAAACATAAAACTCTCTTAAAACTATTAAAGTTTGCACACAGCACTTGAACTCATCATTGAAAAGATTTGTAAATAAAATAATAAATGTGATTCCCAATTTTGTAGGTTTGTATTACTGAATATGCCAAAGCCACTTCAGAGAGAATTAGTTGCAAGGTAAATTTGGACTTGCATATTCCCTTCTGTATATTCAGCTTTTCAAAGATTATTTTATTCAGCTTGCAACTACCAGCACAAATGCTGATTCTAAATATATCTGCTGAACTCTAAATGACTTCTGTTTATAGAAATAGGACACAACAAGCTATTAAATCTTCCTTACAAACCGTGCTATGCCAAAATACTTGCTCCAGATTTTTGAGCTACAGTTAAGACTTAGACTGACAACCAGAAGAAAACTGGTAAGACAGTTATTAAAGCAATATATTTTATTATTTAAATCTTTCCTTAGCTGGACTTGATTTTAGTCTTACTAATTCTGCATCCACACAGGTCAAAAAAAAATAATGAAAAAACCAGTCTGGTGGTGCTTAAAACCTTCATTACTTTACACTATTTAAGAATTCAACTTGCTTTCTTGCTATATAGCATCCAAATAAATTCAGAAGAAACACAACACAATAATAAAAACCTGCATAACTTTCAGTGACTAAAAGTAGTATAGAGTCAGAAATTAGAGTCCTGATGACTCCACAAAGAGCTCATAATTAGGCAAGAATTAACTGCACCCACCCATCAACCATTAGGTGTCATTAAAGTAAATGCTTATTATAGTAAAAACGCAACAGCGGGAGCTGAGTTGCAGAGTTTGGGTTTTGTCCCCCTGTAATGTCTGCCCCCAGCTCAAGGCCGATTGAGCTGTTTCTTCAGTTTCCTTAATCTACAAGTGATTGGTGCACTATAAAGTGTTTTCAGGTTCTACAGTAAAGATAACTAATAGTGTAAAATACTACAATTCTAAAAGGCCAGTATCCATTTTATTGCTGTTCTAGTTGATGCATAATCACATTTACTTATCTGCAAATGTAGACCAAAATCGAAGTTTCAAATCCATACCTCCTAAAGGAGTTGGCAGCATTTTCAGTTGCTCAAAGGCCATCGTAAATAAAGCATAGAAGTTATGGCTCTCCTAAGTGGCAACGGGATCTCAGGCAAGGAGTTCTGAAAAAGAGGATTTTGAAGCTGAATGTGAAGCTGCGGGAGAAGCAACCGTATGAATTCCTCTGACGAGGGAACATTTTTCTAGAACTACATGTATATAGTTTCACATGTCTTAGTAACTATGAACAAGTCCTTGTTCTACATTATACACACCTAAGCTGTCAGAGAACATCAGGAATGTTAACTGACCCAATGGTAGTCAAACTCTGCCTGCTTTAATTGAAGAAGAACAGAAATCCAACAGCACGTTGCTTTGAAACAATCTATTTATTATAAGTCAGTTTTGGCCAAGTTTGACAAAAATCATACCTAGATCTGCTCCTCACAGCTGAAACCATTCGCCTTTCAACAACTACTTTACATGAAATAAACTCAGATTATCTCCAAAAGAATTTTCCTTTCCATTCTTTTGAAGCGACATGACAGAACTCTCTTAAAGCTACTTAAACACAAGAGGGTTCCTTCCTCCCTCCCTCTTTTAATTGAGAAAGTAAATTCCCTCACCTTTCGTCAGGAACACTCTCTCCTTTATCTAACATAAACAGTACCAAGCTAACAAGAACAAGGAAAGATATTACCTCTTTGTTATTTTATACCAATTTAGATAATTTTACCTGACTAAGCATCTTTAAAATCCCCCAAAAACAGTCTGTCCTGACGTAAAAAATAAGATAGAACCTTAGTTCTACCAATGCAATTTTATTACTGCAATGACCTGACAAGGGAATGCTCATATATAAATGCTTCATACAACAACGTTCCTCTGTCAAAATGCTTGCTGCTTGTGAACATTTTGATTTAAACAGGCATTTTAAGTGCTGAAGCAAAAAATATCAGTGATCTAAAATATCTAAAAAATGTAATGATTCAATTAATGCAGAGTTACTCCATGCATGAATGAACAATTTGACCTGGGCTTGAATACAGTATTTTAATAACGCAGCTGCCATATTCATTGGTCTCTACATTTCCTGAAAACTAATCTGCCAAACAAGTTATACAGTATTAATCTTCTGCGCTTCCGTTCTTGGAGTGCTGAGTTAGTAATGCTCCACGATCGCATGCTATTTCATTGAAAAGCCAGATTTTTTTTAGAACATTTACAGATACTATAATTCTAAAATTAAGACAGACATATGTTCCAGTGGAAGAACTACTACTATCATCTTAGAGCATCTGAACAGCAGGTACCGGTTTCTTCAGGTCAGTTTAGGCACTAATCTTTAAATATTTTGAAATACTTGTTGTTTTTTTTACTAGGTACACGTGGTATTGCATCTGCAGTTTTGAGGTATTTTCTCCCCAGAGGCTGTCAGAACCATAGCTGTTGTGTATTTCAAAACCTCAGTAGCACAATACATTTGTCACGAGACATACAGGGAATAAATGAACTAAGACTACACTTATTTTCACATAAACCAAAAAATTTCATGCACTAAAGAACCTCTCCTGTAGCACCTGAATGGTACTGTCCCAATGTGCAGTGCTGGACATAACCGGGCATGCTCTGGCAAAGCTTCACCTATAATACCAACCAACTTCATATGGAGTTCCTAGGAAATGTGCGTTAGCCTGGGCCCTCAAGGTCAATTTTTTTCTCCCCTTATAAAGACAGCTCATTTCATTCCAGGGTTAATATACACAAACAGAAATAAACGTTTGAGCAAAACTCCATCAGTATTGCTTCGGCTGAGTAATTCAGCCCGATGAAATCATCAATAAAATTACTGATGTGCAAAAAGACTTACAATGGGTTGATGAAAGACTACAATAACTTTGGATGAACATTTACAACTTCAGATACAAAAGTGATTAAAAAAATAAGTAAGAACTCTGTAACTGCAGATGACAGCAGCATTACAGTTAATGTTTAATCATGATATTGTGAGAATGTTCAGTAGTGGAAGACAGGATTAACATATTGCTTTAAAACATTCCATTACTTTCTGCATCTGTTTACTGATAATAAAAGAAACAGCTGTTCTAAATGTAACATTAACAGGTGTAAACCGTTCATTTGAGATTTTAAAACAATAATTCTCCTCCATTTCCTCCATAGCTATTTTGAAATGACATTACGAACACCCTCCTATTAGCTTACACAATTAACTCGTAATTGTTTAACCTCTCCGCATGTCCACAAAACGTATACATGTGGGGTTAGCTTCCTTCTCATTTTGTGCAAAAGGCTCTGTTCTTCTGCAGTGCACATCCTGAACTAATGCACCAGATGTGTCCCATAAAATGGTTGGTCACACTATTCAGCAGCTAGCCTTTAGCAACTGTTCTATATCAAATTTACTGTAAAAAAGCATCGTAATTACGAAGTAACACTGTATCAAATTCACAGACTTAATATCTCACTATGTTTAGTTAAACTATGAATGATAATTGAGCTTGAAATTGTATATTTACTTTAAATAAGTCCTCCAAATCATCTGCAACAATGTGTGCTTAATTCGAAGCCATTAACAAAAGATTTAACATTTCCACATTTATAGTCTCCATAATTTCAGATATGATACTCCATACTTACAGAGAGAGAGACACACACACAGGGAGAGGAAAAAAACAAGAGCTACTTCTGGTAGCTTTCCATTTTCAAAGTTAAATGGACATACCTTAACTTTCTTATAATTGTTAACCCAGGCCATTAAAAGCTGTGTACAAAAGAAACAAAACATTCAAAATCCTTCAATATTGCTGTTGCAACCAAAAAATTAATTCAGTATTATAGGTTTAATAAAACAACCCCCCAAAATCCTACCAAAGATGCTTACTTTTATGAAAGTAATACCAATATGTATAACTAAACAGTGTGTTGCTTAGGAGTATTGATTCTATTGGAGACGTTTTAATTATTTCGTATTAGAATATGGAAATACAGAAGAGCCTGTTTTAACAAATCACAAAATACATTATATAGATTTCACTGTTGCCAATGACTTGCTAAGTGCTCCTGAAACAAGTTAAGTGTTCCTCTGTATTTGCTATTATTCTCTGAACTGCTACTACTCATACTAAAGGAAGAAAAAATTCCACAGAAATACTCCAAATCTCTTCACACACACTCTTAACTGAGAGGAAACAGAAACTTCATTATTAAGATACCTAATACATTCAGAAAAGAAACGTGTAAAAGGCACTACCTCCATTTCATGCTTATACCTGTATTTATACGCAGGGAAAAATCATTCTTTTTTAAATTTAAATAAGAAAATTGATATTCAATCATTTCCTATTTAAAGAATAAGCAGCTTTTCAGGATTCGGGCAAGGTGGGCACATAAGCTGCAAATAGACCACCAGAACTGAACCTGCCCAAACCAACCATACAAATCATAGAATCATAGAATGTGTTGGGTTGGAAGGGACCTTTAAAGGTCATCTAGTCCAACCGCCCTGCAGTAGACAGGGACATCTTCAACTAGATCAGATTGCTCAGAGCCTCATCACGCCTGGCCTTGAATGTCTCCAGGGATGGGGCTTCCACCACCTCTCTGGGCAACCTGTTCCAGTGCCTCAACACCTTCATTGTAAAGAACTTCTTCCTAATGTCTAATCTAAACCTACCCTGCTCTAGTTTAAAACCATTGCCCCTCGTCCCATCGCTACATGCCCTTGCAAACAGCCCCTCCCCAGCTTTCTTGATGATCCTCTGAAAAATTAAAAGCTATGTACCAAAATGTTTTTCAATTAATTTAATTTTAAATTAAATTTTAAAGACATCATGCTTTAGCCTGGGAAACTCCAGATTATCACACAGGAAACACTGCTACCTGCACTAGGCATGTTTTGGGAAGGCAAATATACACATCATGAGAAATATCGTAAGCAGTAACACTTTGACCTATGGGTGACCAAAAGTAAGGAAGGAATGATGGTCATTCACGGTCAACCTCAGACCTGCCTACCCATCATTTTAAGTGGACAAAATTGTACAAAAATAAAATGCCAGCAGAGGGCAGTGCAAATACCAGAAGTCCCCTGAAATGCCCCGACCTGGCCACTCGTTGTGGAAACAGCTGCATAGGACTGTGGTGTGGTGTACACCCATGCGGCAGCCTGTCCACTTGCTGCTGGGACATGCCCCCACCAGGTCCTGCCCCGTTGCTTTTTGCTCTAAGGTAAGAGGTCAAGCACAACAATAATCAACTCTACTCATCGTTACACATTTTAGGGTTTGTTCTTCCTTTCAAACAGCCCATACAGCTGGGGACTGAGTGACTGCAAGGACAGGCAGCTCTCCAGGGAGCCTCATGGGGTTCATCACTTAATGAAACATTTGAGCGGCAGCAGGTGTTGATGCATTGGCAATAAGTTAGTGTGCCTTCCTTTCTGAGAACCATTAAATCAAATGCACCATTTGACTTCTTTTAAACTTGTAATAGAACTGGGGTACTTCTATTGTTTAAATATGGAACATAAAACATGCATCACCAGAGGCATCAGTAAAAGCATCTCTAGAAAAAGAAAGAGCATCTTTAGGGACAGGAAATAACATTTCCTTTTGTGCACACTGGATAAAGTAAGGAGACACCCACACTATGTAAAGCCATCTCCCATCAGCACAGTATCAGGGCAACTCATAATTTCAACCTTGCACCCCCAACCACGAGGACCGTGGTGGGGAGACACCCAGATTTACAGCACCAAAGCCATGCTACAGCACTCGCTGCTGGCACCTAGTCACGTGGCCATCCCTGATATCCCGCAGAGACAGAAAACTAACTGTAGGTGCACATACACAAGGAAGAAATTCACAGCAGCCCTCTGATGTGAAGGACAGCAAACCTAGCCAGGAGAGGAAGAGGTAAGGGAGTAGGGAAGACCCAGCTCCCGACTGCCTAACCTGGTGCACCTGCTCCCACAGCAATGTCTGACACTAATTTGCTTCCTTAGCAACTAAGCCCACCTTGGCACCTGTGAATACCAATTTACCAATCCCTTATTATCCTCAACCTCGGGTCTGAATACCTATTAAACAACTTGTTCTCTATTAAACAACAGTACTGTTATGTGAAAGTACTCAATGTTGATAGTAGTCTTACCAAAGATACTAACATTTACTCCAGTATAGTTAAGAAACCGCTATTTTACCTTTTGGAAAAGAACCAGCAGTTATTAATCTCTCTCTATTCCCAACTGAATAAAATAGGTGCACATATCCACTTAAGCTCCAAACTTAGTTTGCTGATAAATTTCCATTCTCCAGCTTGCCTTTGGCTTTTCTCACTGTAATGGCTACTCTCTAAACTTTCAGAGTTTGTATCCAAACAAGAATAAAAATAAACAAACTATAACCTTCTGCATCTACCGCAAGGCTGGGATCTTGTTTCCTCCTCGGAGCCAAGAGTCACGTCTCCTTCCTGTGTCTCCATCCACCTTCTCGCTTCCATTCTAAAAATTCACATCTTCTGCACCAAGTGACATTTACAGCCAACAAGCATCCAGTTTTCCCGTGACATTCTCATCTTCTGCCTTGCTCACCAGGTTAAGTTTGGAAAGATAACCTTCTTGTGCCCTCCGATCATCCCTGCTCTTTTTCCCCACCAGTCCCTGTGCTGCCCACCCTCAGTATAGCAGTAGACAGCAAACTTTTTCTTTCTCCAGAAAGACACCTCTCCTCCCCAATTTACACTTAACTACCATCACATGCCATTCACTTGATGCCCTTCTGCTGTTCCCAATCTGACCATGCACATGGCAGAGGTGGGGAACAGCAGAGACTGCACTTTCTTGTGCTCCTGCTCCTTTGCAGCTGTGCTTATCTTAGCTCGGGCCTTTGCACCACTTTTCCACGTTTTAGAAGAGGTAATAAACAAAACTTTCCTTATGCATTTGCATTATTTGTCCCCTAAACCTTCCTCTCCGTACCTCCTGGGCAAACATCAGCATACGTTATGAATGGAGCAGAAGTCTACATGTGCTGATGGTCGTGCCACCTGCTGCTGAACAGAGCAGACCGCAGAGTTCAGTCTGACTTTTGCCTACGTGGGGGCACGAAGTTACTCCCAACTTGCTGTTGAGAGCATCCCCTAACCATTTCATTCCAAATGCACATATATGAACTCTACATAAGCCTAACAGAGCTACTTTGAAGCAAACACACTATAATTAATGGGGGTAGCTACTTAAAACAAGCATTGTAATTTAAAATGACTGCTCCAGAGTGCAGTTAATGTTTTATGTACTTGTTTATCCTTTCTCCAGTTTGAAGTTATAAACCTCTCTTCTATATGAAAAGGATAAACTTACTTTAATGGCATAAAAACATAATCATTACCTTTCAGTTTGGAATTTATATGTTGTCATGTATTGCTGTGATGTGATCTCTTAACTTAGTTTACCAGTTGAGCATTGTTTGACACAGGGCAACAGGTCAGTAATTTACACACTTGGATTGTACATTTGTTCGTCTGGTCCGATACTCCTGTCCACAAACTAGCTCACACTCAGGTCTTTCATCAGCAACCTTCAACCGTTTACCTACCAGCTACAGAAACACTACAAAGCTAGGTCTTACCACCATGTTTTCATAGCGTTAAGGTTTGCTAACAACAGAACAACTGGGGCTGGACAGGAATTTTCAGGTGATCTTTCTTGAGACTTTTAAGCATACTCTTCCAGAGACGCTGCACCTGCTACACACAGAAGGCACAACCGGGTAGCTTTACGGAAGAGACTACTACCTGAAACAGAGGAGTAAACATTATGTTCTGGTAGAAAGAGAATGAACAAGTTTACCAGAATCAGTAGCTCGCTCTCTAGCAGACTTGATGCTCGAGTTATGCCACGTTCTCCTTGAGTCAGGACTGTTTTATGTTTCCCAACCCCAAACAGTTTGTGTATAGCATTGCACCAACACACATGTATTGGCATCATCTGCTTTCAGTGCTAACTGGGCTCCTCTGACTCTGATCCTTTCATCTTTAAAGTCAGAGGCCAGTTGTTTTGTTGATCTGAAGTTTTAAGAGCGTACTATTCTTTTAAGAATCACACTTTCGTAAGCTAAGGTTAAAAATACTCTGAATTATTTGCACAGTTTAGAGAAAAGCTTTTTGAAGACTGGACACGAGGACTTCAATACTCATTTACGCGAGCTAACAATTTCCAAATAGAAATACAACACCACAAAAGTGTAACTATAACAACTGCATATAGTAACGCCACATTTAAATACCTACAGCTATCTGGCATTCCTTTGAAAATTAACATCTCATGTCCTTAGTACAATAAACTTTGCCAGGCTCTGTTGAAAGCATCTTCTAACCAGTTCACATTTAAAAAATTTTGAGATACTGGTATTTTCCAAACCTGCAGCAATAAGAAAAGCATCAAACCAGTTGAGAACATTTCTTTAATATTTAAAACAAAAAAAAAAAAGAAAGACTTGTTTCTCTACAGAATTTATTTCCAGTCTTCAAGTAGCATTTGAATTTAAATTAAAAAAAGTCTCTAGGAGGTGAACATACGTTAATGAAAAGTCATTATACAAAAGCTTTGCAAAAAACATACTGAAATTACAGAGTAATGATCAAAATTAAGCAAGAGAAATACGATCCCAAACAAAATGTTCCATTTACTGAGTAATTTCCATGGAGCTGTGCTTGTCAACTTCTGGAATATCTGTTAAATGATGAAAAAAAGGACGACCATGAACACAGCCTTTATTTTCCTTTCCAAGCTGTTGCTTCATCCTGTAAATTGTGTTTTGTACATCTTCTTTTGACAAATGTAAGGGCAGCTGCCGAGCTAAACGTACTGCTTCTCCCTGTGGAAAGGAAAAACAAAAACAAAAACCCAATAGTTTTAAAGTACCACTTTTTAACACATTAACCTGGGGCTATCAGAAATCAGGAATTAACCACTCACTGTTCTCTTTTGTGCTGATAAATATCCCAAATTCCAGAAACACAAATGTAACTCTAAACATATCTTATTGGTCATTTCATGACACTTCTATAATGGAGTCACACAGTCAGTCCCCTGGTCATGTTTGCAGTCTTTTTCTTTTAGGGTCATTTGCAAGATGCTTTGTGTTTCTGACTATCTTATTTCCTGTTGGCACCATTATCAGCTGAAGATGTTTATCAGTGCACGTGACACACTCTACACCACAAACTTTAGAACTAACATAAATGAAGCCAAACAGTCGGCTAAACAAAGTTTTAAAAATACTATAGTGAAATTTAAGATTAATGTTGTATTAACTATTGTCTATTGCATCCAATTACCTCACAATATTAGAAAGCAGAAGTGACTGATAAACAATTACTGAAGCAGTCATCCTCAAAGAATCAAGCAACTTTTTTTTAAAGTTGTCAGGTTTTTTCTTTCCTGCTCCAAGACGGGCCTTCCTGCCATTGCCTTCTCTTCTGTACTTCAGTAGTGCTGCCTAGACAGAAATGGACGTGGAATACAATCTCCTTTCACACTGTACAAACCTGAAGCAGCGTTCATATTTTAATCTGAATATTCTCATTTTGTTTGTCTGGGATTTTCTCCCACTCTTCCAAGTGTGAAAAAGAACACTGTGGTCTATTTCTCTACCTAGGAAGGCGGCTGCTTTAACCATTACCCTATTCTTTCTTCAGTATCTACCAAAGACAGCAAAAGCTGCAGACACGCTGCCTGCTCAAACATTAAATTTCTGATAAAAGTTGCAATTCTGAACATGACAGTGAATGGCGTTTCCAGTGTTTAACCCCCCAGAATGGTGAAAAAAATGCAGTGCTTATTTTTATAATTTTTTTTCATGACAGTAAGCCATATACTTCCTAGTTAATATGTATTTTCGAGCTGTTACTGCTGCACATACATCTTCTAACAGTTCCTCAGACTCAACATTGCTCTTAATAAGCCTTCCTTTGATAATCTCTTGAAATGTACCTTTATATGCATATGTGTGTGTTTATCTCTGTATGTATATAGATACATACATATGTACATGTGTGTATATACATATATAGATATATACAGGTATCTGTGTATACGTGTGTGTATGTATGTATCTCTCTGCATATAAACCAACTCCATCCCACTCAACCTGACTGATGGATATTTTTAAGTAGACAAAATAAAGCTTCCGCCTCCAAACCAAGTTACAAACCATTCCTGTTTCAACACTGAACTCATCCCTTCTTTAAGCTTCTTTCATGAGTGCACGAGAATGGTTCGGTAGTATACAGTAACTCGCACAAAAGGCAGCTGTAAACTTACCACCCCAAAAAGACAGGGACAGATTTGTACCTGTAAATGCCTAGGTCCCATTTTGAAGTACCCCGATTCAGGAAAGCATGTTAGCAAATGCTTAAACAAGAGACTGGACATATATTTTAGTAACCTTTTTGAATAGAGATCCTAAGAACTGGGATTAAAGATAGCATTAGTAAAACAGAAGTGACAGAAAGCGACAAGACAAGAAGTGATAGCTTTAACTAGTACCACATATATTAGTTGTCTCCTACTTCACGCCCATTATTGTCTCTGGATGGACAATTTTATCTATTTGCACATCAAATATTAACATGAGTCATTGCAGTTCCAAATGTTGCATAATAACTTCTGTAAGAAAACAGATTAAAGATTCTTTTACTCAAGTACCATCTTTCTGGCAACTAATAATGCTGTCTGCTTGTGAAGAACACATGGTTTGCTCTCTGTCAGCACACTGCAGAACTTTGTCACTACTGCATTGAATAGAGTGGACTCACAAGAGTCTGTTGGTTGTCAGTATGTGCTTCCTTTAACTGCAGAAGTTGTTGATGTTAACTAAATACAAGCATTTGCAGAGGCATATGGGGTACACCGTATGTGAAACTTCATTTTTTACTTCAACATCTCAATTCCAGTGACAGCTTTTCTGGAAATTTTTTTTTCCCATTTGTCTATCTCTACCCTTTCTTCGAATGAATCATAGGATTTTTTTCTTCTTTAAGTGGAAATGGTGTACTTTCTGATTTTCAGGATGTACATCTTGTTGAGGTTTACATGAGAATTAAGCTTCAGTTAATGCCTGCTTTTCATAAACTATTACCTTAAATAATTTTATAACTTCTTCATAGGTTGGTTTATAAAGGAGTTAAATCTTGATGACCATTCTGGATTCAACTGCCTTCTAGACTTTGTAAAGCAATTTTATGGCAGTTCTGTATTCTAACATGGAGAAATGCCTTTCTAGTCTGAAAACTGCCCATGTAAAAACATTTTGTGAACATCAGCTTTCAGCATGTATGGTAACACATTGGATGACTTGTTTCGCATGTCCAATGGAAGCATTTTGATAAGCAATGCAGAATCCATACACCTTAGAGAGGATATAGCATTCTCCTTTTCAAAAGTAACTTCTGTTTAGAATAGAACTACATTAATTAAAACAGAAACCTGAAGAAAGATTTTCAAGCTGTTTAAGGATTTATTATAAGCTTAGCTGGCCAATACCTAAAAGCAAACTTCTGTCTTACCTCCAAGTAATTTATCACTTTGAGAGGCCTACATTCATGTACTTCCTTTGCGTTTCCATGAACTACTGCATTCAGAATTTCTTTCAAATCAGAAATACCATAATATTGCAGACAATTTGCCATCCCTTCTATTTCCAGGTGACTTTCTGTAGCTGAAGCACCTGAAAATACAAAAACAAAACAGTAGTTTATACACTGCTTTGATTTCTATTCTGGAGCAATTCAGAGAAAATTAAACTGATGTAAAATCACTTAGTAAATTAGTCTCACAAATTCAATAAAATCAGGAAACTTTTTTTGCTCCTCCCTAGGAGTGAAAAGCATCTATTTGTCCCATGTTTCATTATGATGATGTGTGCCTATTCACATCACATATGTCTCAGCTTATTTTAATTCAAATCCTAGCTGGCACTGTTTAAATGCTTAAACCATTTTGCAGCATTCCCAGTCTAGAGCATACCTTTAATTAAAGCTTCTATGGCTTTAATTAAACATATACGAAATTAAAGTAGAAGCTAGCAATAAAATACAATTTAGTTAAAAAAAAAAAATTAAAATAGAGTGTTGGCTCTGTTTCTGATTTAAACCTCTGGAGAGTTCAAATGTTATCATAACAAATTCAGCTTCTACTGAAATAAAAAGCAGTTTTTTCTCCGACCACAGCAGAGGAAGAACTCAGGCCCATGTAACTAAAGGCTCTATGACAGACTTCATACTATCATTCATATGGTACCACTGCTACAACAGGTACCACTCTGAATAGGAATGATGGATAAAACATTTAAACAACCTTCCCAACAAAATATCTAGTCAATCTTTGAAATATAAGAGATTTCACTTCTTATTCACACTACTTGCAAAAAAATTTAACGAAACTGCTACCGTAAAGCTAACTTTTCTTCCACTCCCAGTCAGAAGCAAGTTCTCTAGGGGTCAGGCTCACATATCCTCATGCAGTCCTTCAGGGCTCCTCCTCTCATTCACGTTGGGTGCACAGAATTCTCAACCCAACCCCCATGGCTGCCTTCACTTTCCCTCCACTACAACTCTGAGTAGTCAAGAGCTTCACAGCAAGGGCATGGAAGAATACAATTCATAACGAAAATAAACCCACCCTTGTGTAGTGACCCCAGGTAGGCTAAATTATATTTAACCTGCTTCAGGAATGTTTTTTGCCGTTTTGCAAAGTCAAAAAAGCTGGAGACAAAGAGATTGCTACAAAGTGGATTAAATTAACAAACTGTTATAAGGGATCACTCATGTTCCTGATTCAGACAATATGAAATATTTCAGAAGTGAAAGAAAAAATAACATGCAATATAAGTCACCACAATGTACTTTCATTAGCTAGTAGAATGAGATGTTATCCATGACCAGGCACTGTTTATTTTATAGTCATTAAGCAAGAGCATAGATGAACAGGAGGACTGTGCTGGTTGAAAATTTCTCTAATATGGTGTGTCACCAAGTAAATAATGCTGTTGGGCCTTTTTAAGCTCTGCGGCAAGAGATACTTGGACAAGAGTGGAAATTTGATATAGGGAAAAAACTCCCTAGCCCCCCAAAAAGTCACATAACCTCATTCCAGCTACATAGTGCTTTAAGTTTGAAATTTTAATTCCTTTTTCACCCAGCATTGTCTTCTTTTTCTTCAAGCTGTCTTTCCCTAATCATGGCCAGCAAAAACAGACATATTTTTTATGTACTGCTGTAAGCCTGCGATCAGATTCAGCTTAAAATGTTAAACTATCTGAAAGTTCGCCGGTTATTAAAGGTGAGATAAGATGATGTACTATGCCAATATTTCCCCATGGGAAAGTCTGCCAGTATGAGACAGGAGCAAAAGATAAAGTCTGTTTTTAATGTCCTTAAGCTCTTTTCTCTTCCTTTTTATCCTAATTTTGCTTTAATGAAAGACTAGATTTGAGAAACTGTTTCAGACCATTTGTTTACACTGCTTTCTCTCTAAAAGGAAAACTTAAGTCTATTTGACAACCTTTCAATAATTACCTCTCTATATGCTACCAAAGACAGTACAGAAAATTTTGTTAAGTATCAAGTGTTAAGATTTTCATTCTAAAAACTTGTATTTCCAGTACTTCCTCTTAAAATTTCATGACAATGACGTTCTGGATTTGCAAAACATTTCTTTCTTTTTTTTTTTTCAAATCCAGTAAACCAATGATACACGCTTGCTAATGAGACTGCTAATGCTCAATACTCTTCGATTTTACCAACAGCAATTTTACTGTCTGCAATTTTGACAGATAGATTTGACTTCACCGTGTTGCTCATTAATCTGAAGTCAAGGGGGCTTTAAAGAGCCTAACATAAGAACAAACAATACAAATCCTGGCTAAGAGGTTTTCTTCTTTGGTATTTCTGTTTGTGTCATTCTCCTTTTGTGCTTACATTCTTTAGACTGAAAAGTAGCCCATTGCATCCTGATTAATACATATTTATCTGCAAGTTTTTGCAGGAATTCTGAAATTGGCAACATTTGATGACATAAGCAGACATCTGAGCCTCAGTGTACTTGTAAAGTTTTGACAAAATATACATTAAGATTTTTGAGTATTCAAACAGCAGTCTTCAAGCAGTTTCCATGGTAGTTTCTATGAAATGCTTTGGAACTTCCAAAGAAAATATTTCCGTGAACAAATAAACTAGCTTTCAATTGAATAAAAATGTGGATTTCTCATTGCTACAGATTTCCCCTTTCTCTTTCCAAACAAAGCATTCACAATCATCTTTGGATAATTCCTTCTTGATGGCCAGGAAAAACTCTTCTCTTCCAGCTGCCACCTAGATTAGGTGACACTATAAGACTATCCATCTTCCAGTCTATGGTCAAAATCAAAGTGAAATTAAGTAGCAGCATGATTTTCCACTGGTCGGTTACAAGAGCTGAAGCAGCTTGTATTACCAAGGAAGATGGTTTATTTACATACTACTGCTCTTTGAGGCCTTGTAAGCACATTCTTTGGATATACGTATGTTGGGTACGCATATTCTATCAGGCAGACAATTCTTCCCTAACAGTCTGCCTTGGACCTTGGCCCAAGGCCCACCATTGTTACAAAAACAGGTAAGATGTGTTCCTTGCTCTCAGTTCCTTTCCATCCAAGAATTCACATCTCTCTTGGACTTTCACAGCGGGAAACACACAGATGTGCTATGAAGGTATATAACAAACACATCGTAAGAAGAAATGGATGGAAAACAATCCATCTATCTTTTTTGAAATGCTCCTCTGTATGCAGGGGTCACTGCAAGCTATACCCAGCAAAAAAATGCCTGGCAGATCCCAGAATACTGAGTTAAGTAAAAGCAAACAGTCTGCTCTCCCAAAGGTAGCATCACTTGAAGCCTCAGTAAGGCCAGAACATGAGGGGGCGGGAGGGCAGTGAAGACGGACTGGAGCTCAGCGTCACAGTTTTGCAAATCACAACAACTGGCACGTTCCACAAAGAAACCATTGATTTTGCCTAACTGACATACTTACAGCAAGAAGCTTTTTCTGAGTTATTTCACAACTTGTTTTTCACTGTCAGCTATCCAGAGAAAATCTAGCTGAAAACTCCTTAGACTGCTGAGAAGTCAATATAAAGAGAAACAAGGAGACATTAAAAAAGATCTTAGTCTACCAAACCAAGAAGACAGGGCATGTTCAAGACCTAGGACACTCGCAACAACTTTGGCTGCAATTATACAGAGTCTTTGAACAGTATGGAACAAAGGTAAATTTACATTCCTGTCTTACAACAAGAGAATATACTAGCAACAAGAGAGCAACAAGACTTATCCTCAAATGAAAAAATAGACAAGTAAGGCCTGAAACTCTTGCAGTCTTGTAAAAATAACTATCCAAAGGCTGCATTTGTGAAAAACGAAAACATTGCCAGAAGTTCAAACAGTTTTCCCACCAAAGTGACAGAACAAGAATGAAACTCCATGTGGAACTGAGTCCTTGTTAGAAGAAAAGGCCTAATTAGACCTTTCAAAAACCTACTAGGAAGAGTCCAAGAAAAACATCTTGGAAATATAAGGCTGACGAAAATATAACCACTTAAGCCAACAGATCTAATGGTTGATAGCTTTCTGTTATTAAGAAATATCAAAAGACCATTTCTGATTGAAAAAATCCAGCCCAATTCTAACTCCAAGAACAGTTCAACATCCCAACTCTAAGATGGCAGGAGCTGCCCATGTGCAGTGGCAGAAGATCTGGTAATAAGGGCATGGTTCTGGGATTCCAAACAGTAGGCACAGAATTCTGAAATTAAAACTACCTTGAGCACTGATCAACTAACAGCATTGGCAATGCTCAAGCTGAGGTCAAGTACATCAGTCTTGCTGTCTGTGGGATCAGAAATGCATCAGAATCAGCAGAACGGGCTGCTCGGTCAGAAAGAGAAGTGTCTGCAACCAAGCAAGTGGACCACACGAGGTAGAAGAATGAGAAGGGGAACAAAATGGCATTACTATACAGATGTTGTTTATCACCTGCCCAGACAAAGAGAACAGAAAACATGAGTTAGGACAGGTACCAATTGCCAACTGAATACTGGGAAGACAGCCTGGTCTTCCAGAAACAGGCAAATTTCTGCCTGCTTGTGCATCTGGTGTCACGTAGTGCCATGGGGTTCAGAGCAAGTCACGTCGGTGCTATGCCGGTGAGAAAGACTACTGGAGGTTATTAGAGTAACTAAAGTTTAAAACCACCCTACTAGCTAAAAGGTCTTGGCCATTGAAGAGTATAGTTGTACTTCTGCAAATTCCAAGCACTGTGAGGGAATAAGATTCAATGTCTGAGTATTAATCCCAAGACCTGCCAAATTTCATGCAAGACAAATGAATTATTATTTTTTATCCTGTAAGAGAAGTTGTCCCTTACAGACAAGTCATCCAAATAAGGAAAAACTAATGCTATGTAGGATGTAGTTTTTGTTAAATGAGAAAGTATCAGAATCAAAATCTTTATATGAAGTTCCTCAATGCCAAACATTGCCAAAAGGTAGGAATTTAAACTGCAAGAAGCATCTTTAACAAAGACCAGTTGAGTTGCAAGCCCAATGCAACAAGGGGACTACCAAAGTCACCTTCCAAATTAAGGCAGCTGTTCACATTTTCTTGTTATTAAATAAACAGTCCTGTAAAACACCCCCCACACCAAGAGGAAGTAAGGAATGAATTAATGGTCTTATATTCAAAGCCATTATGCTGACCTAGGAAATAGTCCCAGCGAGGTGCTCAATATCAAAGCAAGAGGTCTGGCGTTCCAAATTACTATCTTGAATATTATAAGTAGACTTAGTATATGATAATGGGCAGCAATACTCTAGGTCCTTCTCTTCTCCTTTGGCAGAATACGTGTGGAGATTTAAACAAATAATCAATGCAACCTACTAGGCTGACAATCCTCTTCAGAGATCACCATGGGTCAAGGAAAACCTCTTCTTCTGCCAAAACTACCAAACATCGAATTGGAGCAGCTAAGTTTCCTTTCTTGTTGTTATGGAAGGTATCTCAGAGCTACTGATGGCATCACAGACTTATCCACATGGATCAAGAGAAAGGCTTGTTATTTTGCAAGAAGAAATTAACAGAAATAACACTTTCACGTTCAAATTAAACGATAAAGATATAGAACCTTTGCTTGTGACATAAAAAAGGATGTCTCTGTCAGTAAAAGGAAATTTGCTACCACAGAAAATAAAACTCCTAATCCAGGATGAAAAAGGAAGCCATGCACTAGTGGCTATTAACAAGAAATCGACAAGCAGTCAGAAAGGGACATCTAGTATGACCATGTCAGGGTTGGAATCCCAAAGGAAAAGTACAGACCTTCAAATACACTACAATGGACCTTGACAGCAAAAGAGTCAATAGTTCAGTTGAGAAACAACAAATATCAGGACTGATCCAATTCACCCCAAAAGTTGGAAAAAAAAGGAGTTATGAAGGTAGGTGCACAGAGAATAAGGTTCAGGTGTGCTCCTATGGATGTTGCTAAGGTGAAACTAAGGGCTAAGTGCACATTTGCATTCTGGACACCCCTCTCTACAGCAAGCTATGACTTTATTATCCACCATGCAAAGTGGCAACCCTGTCCCAAAAAATGAACAATATATCCTGAAGGAATAAAAAAAACTTTTCTGAGGCAACTTATAGTTCCAACATCTGAATGCCCCCCCTTCAGGCTGTGTCTGAGTTTCAAAACACCACAAAAATAGACACTGAATTCAGACAGCAAACAAACAAACAAAAATGCTTCTATAAGGATAGTGAAGAATGTTTTACGAGATGAACTTGTTCTCTCAAAGTTGAGAAATCTTCTAGAATACTCAGGTATAAGTGGGACAAATCACTCCTGGTCTGCAGGTCACTTTCTATAAAGATTATACAACAAGAATCCATAAATTAAAGAACCTCAAACTGCATAGTCAAACTCCCAGAGAAGGGCACGTAAGGAGTGTTAATAACAAATATCTGTGGTTCTAAAAATCATCTTTAATAAGTATTTGTAGAAGACAGTAGCATATTTGTAGAAGACAGTAGCATATTTCAGGGATGAGTTTAAGAAAAAAAGAAAAAGGAGAGACTGATGAAGTATTAAGTAAAAATCCTTGGGTCAATTGGAAAAAAGGCCGGGAGAAATTCCATTTGTTTGCTGGTATTTCTACCTTCAACTCCAATGGTATGCTCTTCTAATAACAGAGGCTGTAACTGCTATAATGTCATCAGCAGAAGCTTATAAACATGACTGACAAGCCTCAGATGTTACTAACGTTTCATTCAAGTAGTTAAAATCTAAGACTGGGACAAAGAACTGAATTAGATTCCCATTCTTCATACGGACTAGCCGTACGGTACTGATTAAGTCCAGGTGCGTCGACCTGTATAGCGCATATAAAGCACTTTTACTTTCCTTAACTGTAAACCAAATGAGAACAGTTTCCTCACAAGATTTCATTTCCTTAATTTCACACACTTGGTAACACAAGTTTGGAAGACAGTTACTACTTCCTGGTTACCGTGGCAAGTCCCTTGCTGTTATATTGTACAATTCTGCTCTTGAACTAATCAAGCATCTTAAAACTGGTTTCCCGTCTCCAGCAGCACAAGGCCGGTCAATCACTCTCTTCCACTGCTGCCTAGAAACTGTCTTCAAATTTTCACATTCAATTTATTCACATCCAGTTTACACTAACTAGATTCTGAGCAAATTTAAGGTATCAGGAGGTGGTGAAAAAAAAAAGAAAGAAAAAAAGAGCATGTGAGCAAAAGGCTATGCAACGATCCCTTTCTCCCATATTTGTCTAGAGACATATCATAGACCTCCTCAGCTTCTGGTTTGCTGGACTGAATAAACCTTTTAAGAGCTGCCTCTCACAATACACACATTATTCCACTAGCCATACAATCTATGATTATCACTATGATCACCTCTTCTACAAAGTTTTTGCTATGTATCTAGGAATTTAGCCAGTCAGAAAGAAGTTTCCTTGGATTTGCTGTGCGTGATTCAGTAAAGAAAACAGCTTAGGCTCTGTTCTTCCCAAAAGCCAGCCTCTGAGTGAAGGAGTTGCTCTACATCCCTTTTTTTGTACCTACCCTTAAAAGATCCCATATGTTACAGCAGATCTGTCATCACTGTACATATGTGGGGATCTATAACACATGAAGCTATAGCATTTCTAACAGCTCTTATAGTGAATCTTTTCTCTGAGCTGTCAGCTAGGTACTACCCCCAAAGACGTTTGCTTTTCTTGGAATTTTGCTAGAGAAGTCCTGGTCTGAAGAACTGACCCTTGGTGGGTTGCCCCTGGGCTTCCAACAGCATCCCTATAAATCATTCTTCAGAAAAATATATAAACATTTGATCTCTCTTGCTAAGGTAAAAGGATCTTATATGAAACAGATTTATTCTGTGATCAACATAGAGGCATTGAGAAGTAGGCTGTCTCAAAAAAAAGTTCAGATTGAACTCTATGAAAAGGTATGTTGGTGGTCCTGTCACCCTTTCTTTATTGGCCCCTTTGGGCTCTGTGTTACAACCCTGACATAAAAGTTAGCCAATAACCAGATCCAGCTCCTTACTGGACCTCCTCAACTGCTCAACAGCAGAGGACTAATCAGCTAAAGCACGTACTCGTATAAGCTTCTGCAAGTAAGTATCACCTTAGAAGAAACTGCCAAGACTGAGGAAGTCTCATCAATTTAACCTAAGCTCTGCCAGAATGGCAATTAAGGATATCAACACCCAGCATTTTGAGAAAAGAAGAAAAAACAAAAGTCAGGAAAATGTGGATTTCAGAGCATTTTTTGAAATACTATTAAGTTTTCTGTTCAGCTATCAGTTTCCATTACTCGGTGTTCTACGTATGAGATTACATTCTTTGCCAAGGAATAAAATCTCAACATTAAGGAAAGCTGGATGTCAGTGCTTTAAATGATAAAGTGATGTAGAATGACATGATCTACATTAACAATCATTTAAATCATTAAATCAGAAGAAAAAAAATCCAATATGACTAAAAGATTTTAAAGCCATCATACCTTCTATCACTTTTATCTGGAATCCGTTTGCTATAAGCCTTGGATCTGACAAATACCCTGATCCATTAAAACTTTGGTAATCCTTCTGCATTTGATAAAGAGCAGCCATATATTGAGATCCACCAAGAAGACTGGAAAAAAAGATATCCCCAAAGGGTTAAAAGCCAAAATCCTTAATTTGAATATTTAAACTGTGAGAAAAATACTGACAAAAGTAGTTAAGTGATTAAAAGTGATCAAGATTTTTTAAAAGTATTCTGAAAAAGTGATTGGTTTAAAGAAATAAAATAGCAGCTATTCACATATCTTAAAAGAATGATCAAGTTTAGGCATATAATAATAATTACATAATCCATGGGGGAAGTTAGGTAGAGTGAAGTTGTGAAAACGTGGAACATTTCATTTTCTTTTGGGGGAGGAAATTTGTCTTCACTGCATTACCAATGAAAATGGTCAAAATTCATACTTATTTCAACTGGAGTATTACCAGGCCTGCTTCATTACTATAAGGTAAAACCACATAAACCAAGAATCTGTTCTTACAGATAAATGAATGTACAAATAATCACGTAATTAGCAAACAGGGCCTTACCAGAGTTTTCTGTAAATAATTATCAAATGCTACTTGAAATAATGTACAATTTTTTTGCTCAATTTTACTATACCTGTCCATTAACACAATTGGCTTGTCCAGTTTCTCTACTGGAAGCTTATGATTCATCAGTAATCTTTTATGTAGTAGGGCTTCTTCCAATCTATACGGATTCAGCAACATTAGCTTTTTTTCAGTAGCAAATATCCAGACATCAGGAAAACTCTGACGACAGATCAGAAAAAGCTTGTGTTCATCTGAATCATTTTTGTCACGTCTCTGAAGCTGACGTCTACACGAACTCAGAGAAAAAGGCACTGTCACAATTTTCGTAGGCTGTTCAGGTTTCTGCTTCTTTTCAGTTTGAGCATGAAATATCTTGTCAAGCTTCTGCTGGTCGGATGGGGAAATCTTCAGCTTGGGTTTCCGTTTTTCTGTCTCCTTTGTTGGTCGGTGCACTGTCTGTCCCGTAGCTTTCTTAACCTCTCTGTTGTACCGTTCCAGGTCTTTAGCAGCTTTTATTTCATAACTTAGAAGAAAACAAACCAGTAGCATAATCAGATAAAAACCCAAACCAAACCCCAACTCCTAACACACTGAAACAAAAGGCAAGGTAACCATTCCAACAGACAAGAACGACTCCTACGGTTCATTCAAGGAGCCACGACGATGCAGATGGAAGGTGATCAGGGACTTTGCCCCTATTACATTATTCTGTGAAGATGATAAGCTGGAAATTTTCCTTCATCATGACAGCCAGCAAAACCTGAATTACTGAAGGGGGAGGAGTAGAGCTCATACAAAGAGTTAACAGCAGGTTGCTTTTGACCTCAGTCTCAAAGACAATGTTTAACTCTAATTCACAAGCAGATATCTGGTTTTGGAAGGAGTTTTGTCCCAGGCATATCCAGACCAATTCACAAAGTCATTTAAGCTTCTAAAGCTGTACAGACTTCAAGGGGAGTCGATGTGGTTAGGTAAGAGTTTGGAGCCTAAATAACTTTATGTTAAATAAAGCCTGAGGCTCATACAGAAGTACTTCTGACTTCAAATAGCCTAAAATTAACCACAAATAAAAAGCATGAGAATACAGCATAGATAAGATTATCACAAAATTCTCTAATTTACAGATTTTTTAAAAAGTACTTAATAACGAGCTACTCCTAGATGCTGTCTAAATAGTTAAAACACTACTACGTACTTAAGCTCTGCAACCTGAATGGATTCTTAATGAGTTTGCAAATGTCAGGAAGATAGCTAAACTTGTATAGATGCCAGGTTTATACTTGCCTACTACATAGGAATCTTACTTTTTTGAAGGAGAAAGGAGTGATTTGCTGAATTCCCTATTTTTGACCTTATTTGATACTCTGAATTCTAGCAGGTAATTCAAAGCAGTCCAATTTTCAATTTAAAAAAGTAGTACTATCATATGTAAGTACTGGAAATAAGTATTTTAGCTGGTCATATTTATTTATTGCTACTTGCTGGAACAGTTTGATTCAATTATGTGTATGCATGCTGGAAAATTAAGGTCAACAAAAGGGTCAACATTTGCAATTAATTATGATGTGCTAGCATTCACATATGGTACCAATATTTAGTTAACTAAAAAAGTCAGCTTAAGTAGTTTCTTGCAATAAATCATGTCCTTGAAAATATGGAGTAAACGTTAAGATAGAAAACATCTGCTCCTTTTAAAATGAATGGATGAAATCACTTGAACAGAAATTTTTTTATCCCAAATACACTTATAGCTTTGACCGGATCAATAAATACTTTGTTCTGAATAGACTCAATTGTAATGCAGGAGAATATTTAACTATAAGAGAAATGAGCTTTCAGTGATACACTGATAATCCAAAACAAAAGCACTTCCAAAGAAAAGTCCAACTTGCCTGTCACTATAGGCTAGCAGAAAAATTCTAGCTTTACAAGTTTTGATTGTGAGGGTTTTGCAAATTCATACGTATCACTATCAGTGAGTTCACAATCAAAGAAAACAACAGGTTTACAAACTACGAGGGAACACCTTTGCCTTTCCAAAAATCCTTCCACAGAAGCAAGTATAATCAACAAGGGCTACAAGAACAGTTTCTTCTCTGCTTTGTGAATTCAGCATCCTTTCCCCAAACTACAAAACCTAAAGCCAAGGAAATTTGCAAAAATGGGTGTAAGAAGGGAAGTGGAAGACTAGAATGAAGTCTAATTTCAAACGCAGCTTTGGTTTAATTAGAAAAAAGGATATCACGACTTACCACTTTCCCTTGCTTCTTAAACCCAAATGAAATATTTAGCATATAACAAAAACCTGTTAATATAAGGTCTCTCAGACCTTGTAATACGAATAAGACTATCTGAATTTGACTATTTGGAGTAAATTCTGACTGGAGATCGCCACTTGTGAAGATTCATACATGTTCAGAATAGAGAGGCATCCCATTCCGAACATAGTATCTCTCAGCATCAGCCTCTTCACATAATGAAACCAAATCAACTGAAACTATCACCATGAGAAAGTATTACATTCTACTTCTGTGTTTCCTTCCTTTGCGAAGAGGAAAATAAAAGCAGCTTGTAATTGCCTGTATAAGCATTTCACAGTCGTCTTCTGAAGTGCATAGGTCTCAGGTACTACACTGTTTCCTAAGAGTGGACAATATGGACCTACTGTCATGACTGAATTATTAATACCATTATTCATGATTAATATCTAGCAGCAGATGAATGGCATTGGCTAGAGATACAATGGATGGCCAATGACCAGATGGTACCACCAAATTACCCCCATCCAAAGGAAAGAGAACATGTCAACTAAAAAATTAAAATACAGTAAAAAAAAATTTTTATGGAATTGCTAAGCAAGCATATTTGCCCCAGTGCAAAAGAGTTGCAAATAATGCATACACACACATAGAAGCCATGAGATGCATGGAAAGTT
>VYZM01004194.1:202603-219282 GCA_013398915.1 Dromas ardeola | reverse complement strand
GAGCTAGTTACAACGAGCCACTAATTACTGTCTATGTACACGCTCTTACCTGTCAACAGACAGCAAAGGCCATGCTACCTGAAATGATGTTTCTCCCAGAGTACAAATATACTCATGAAGAATTACTGTAGAGCACTGACAAGGTAATTTGTTAGCCCCAAGATAATGTGCGTACGTGGCTCTGAACCTTTCCTACACCTTCAGGATAACTTCTGCTGCCATTCTCACGGCACTTGGAGGGATTTCTCCCACTCCTACCTAAGCCCGATACAACGAAATATTAAGACCAGAAACACACGCAAGCTGTATTAAGTAAGAGCAGAGTGAGCGCAAGAAATTAAATCCTGGCTTTGTAAAGCAGGGGGATATATGATGCTGCCAACATGGACACGCATGGAAGCTTTCCTTTTCTATTATAACCTAAAGACCATAACATTTTACATGCTGGTTGAGTAATAAATGCTGACTTGTTTTGAAAAGGCTATCCTATGTCACTATGAGACATCTGTTGGTTGTACTACTCCCAAAAAGGATTTAAACTCATTTAGACCTGCTGGAGAGGCAACACGGAGAAAAACGAGATGCTGAAGCCAAGCACACCCATTGTAACATAAACGCGTGACTACCACAGAAGGAAGGAGGAGCAGAGCCCAGGAAAAGTGGTGTCTTGCCAGAAAGGTTGCATGAAGTTGGAGGTATAGCATGCTTGGTAAAACTGAGGCACTTTGGCTGCCCTGTTGTATATATACATTTGTTGTTACCTCTAGGTGGCCCAATTTATCCAGAGTATCTGGTAGGCAAGACTTAATGTTCTCTGCCAGACATACAACAGTTCTTCTGGATTGTTGCCTTGGAGAATATGACTGCATATCTCTTCCTATTTGTTATTTTCTGAGGCAATTTAAGAAGATTAAAAGCAGAAAAGTGGTACATCAAAGCTGAAACGTATGGCTACAACTAGTGGTAAATTTTTCATTCACTTCAACATCCACCGGACCATACTTCATTCATTCTTACATATAAGGAGAACTTCATTACCAGAGAGGTTTCCTTCCTGAACCAATACAAAGCTAATCTGTAGGCACGCTCTTAAACATAACAGTTGTACCAGGAAAGCAACCATGAAATCTCAAAAACTAAAGCAGAACAAATTAAAATTTTCTGAAACAGCTGGCAGAACCTTTTGTTTCATTTCATTAAAAGCATGAATATAATTGGAGTAGATTTCTACTATTACATTAATATTTCTGCTAATGCAGAGATGGACAAACCACCTTCTCACATGTATGATTTTGTGTTCATGGCATGTTGCTTACTTAGTGAACTTTTAATTTAGTTGAGAAGTTAGATAAGAAGTTAGAGAAATTAAAGGTTTCATTTAACTCTGAGATAGCTGGTATTCAGAACAATGCAGATGTTTTCAAACAAAGTCAAGAAGTCAAGGAAAAAAACAGTAATTCAACAGGTATAGCTTCTCTTACCATTCTCTTAATCGAATTTCTCATTAAAGTTAAAATTACACTGCTTTGCCTAGTATAATTTCCTTTTTAGTGGTCTTTCTTAATGCCCTCTCCTTGCTTCCATAACATGAAGAAAACACATTTTCACAACACTTCCAATGAGTTTGTTCTTCAGAACCAAAATTTCATTTCCCAAACTTTCTGCTACAAATCACAATACGCATTCAAATCATTACACATAAAACTATTGAAGAACTACTTCTATTTTCCTCGTTTGCATGATGCCCTAGAGAGTGTTTTACATTTTATAAAGTTACAAACGAAATGTGGAACGTTTGGTGTTTTGGCATTTTTATAGACTGTCTTAGAATGTCTCATAATCTGTTATTCTAATTTATCTTTTACCATAATATAAGTTCCACCTAAAGGACAACATATACCTAGTATTTTAACTAATCCATCCCTGCCCCAAATTTGGCTAAAATATTTCCCTTACTTGCAGATGGATTTCAAAAACTCAGTGACAATTTGTTTTAGAAAAATATGGAATTTAGCTATTCAGATTGTAACCTAAAAAAAGATTTGGTTTTGACTGAAACAGATTAAAATTCAAACTGTACTATATTCTCTGAACCAGCACTGGAATAGCTGTTTAGGGGAAAAAAAAATTCCTAGCATGATTTGATTGGGTTTTATAAATACAATTCTGAGGTAGCCAAGGTTGGAATACGTACTTAATTTAGAGGAAAGGAGTTTACCAAATGTTCGAGTACTAAAGATCCTGAAAAGAAGTCTCACTCGGTAGCAATAAAAAAAGAACTGTTGGTTGGAAAAAGCTCTGGAGGAACTATACGGTACCTCGTCCATGACCATGCTGGTTTTCGTTCACAGTGTGTCAGGAGTGACAATATACAGGCAGCCCTTAGAAAACAGAAGCTTGTACAATTTAAACAGTACATTTTCTTGCCAGTTATCTCTAAATAACAATTCAGCAAAACTCCCTACCTAACTGCTGCATGGCACAGCGGCAAAATGAGTAACTGAGATCAGCAGTGCAAGTATGCACACAGCAAAGGACGACAACTCACAATATCAATGCTGATCTTGAAAAGCCAAAAATCATTTTCTGTTCTATTTTTACATAAATAACTGGGTGTTGACTTATTAGTAACTACCAGATTTAGAAGTCAGACAGTCTGAAAACTTACTTCTTTTTTTCTTCTTCATTCAAATTCTTCCACTGCTCTTCAATTTTCAGCAGGATGTCCTCCATGCTGGTCTTTGGATTATCAGTTATCAATTTTGGACGACATTCTTGAGTGAAAAATCCAATTGCAGACTTTGGTTTCCTTATTATTCTACTACTAATTAAATCATAAGCTGTCACATGTCCGAATTTATCACTTATCACATTTCTTTTCTTTATGCTTTGATTTGAGATTTGTGGATCATTGCTTTGTTCACCACTATGTTCATTTTGCTTATTAATTGTTCCTCCAACTTCAGGAATCAAAATCTTAACAGGTTCCAGGTTGTCTCCCAGATGGTTTTTAAATCCACTTCCCATACTCCAATTATCAGCAGAGATTTCAGGTAAGTCTTTAGGGACTAAAACTTCCTCATTTTTTTCTGTTTCGTCAATATTATCAGAACTCAAAATATGCTCATCGGCTTTTTTCGACTGGGGGTCCACGGGAACACTGTTGCTTTGAGTATCGGTCATATTCTGGCCATTCTGTTCCTCCTCACACAATACATTTAAGGAACTGTCTGGGAAGGCATCACTCTTAGAAACCTCTTTTTTGTCCAGGCAACTATGTACATTATCACCGCAAAACGTCTGATGATTTAAGCAGATCTCTGTGTTTTTTCCTGCTTGACAGTTTTGCACATCACTGCTGAATGAAAGGAATGAAGTATGAGCATGTACATCATCGTTTCCAGATGGTCCCGTTTCATTAACAACCACATCTGTTTGTTCTGTTCTATAAACAAACATGTCTTCTGAGGTAACATCTGTTTTATTACTTTCACCAGGGACTGCAGCAGGTAGTGGCCCATAGAGTGATTTCAACACATTTTCAACAGCAAGTAAGACAGATTCCTAGGAAAAGAAAAAAACAAAATAAAACAAAACACCAAAACCAGAAAAGCCACACACAAAAGCACACCTGAAAATGTAACTGACATATTGAGAATATACAGCAATAAGCAAAGTGATCTTATTCAGAATATTTTTCAGACGAATTTAGACAGATTATTGCATTTCAGTTGTTCAGACATGCTCAAAAAGACTCTGAACTGGACGCCTTTAGTCTCAAATATTGTGCGATAGGTATTCTGCGTCACTGGTTTACTCTGATATCACAAAACCGACTAACTGCTTACTTTATAACAGGGTACTGACTGCTTAAACCAGTATCAGGTAAAGCTGTTCCCACCTAATATGAAGTTAGAAGCATATAGTCAAGAGAGATGCACCAATAACATCCCATTTCACGTAAGCGTGTTTGTGTAGGTGTTTTTATGGTGCATGCTTCCAAGACAGCTCTGCACCAAATGATATTAAAGAAAAAGAAAAAAAAAACCCCACCAAATTAAAAAAAAAATAATAATAAAAAAACCCAACCCTTTTTCTAATGCCAAAGGCAAGTTTTAAGATAGATCGTGAGAACACTGTGTTAGTTTTCATACAAGTGAAACTTAACAGGCAGTACATTTACAAGATTAACAGAGACAAATACAAAAAATCTCACCGAATAAGAGGATTAACATAGTCATGTGACTACCTACACTCACTTTGAATAACCACCTTACCTATGTAGCCTTCTTAATTTCTGTGGCACTATTTTTCATATGAAGTGCTAATAAGTGAAAGTGAGTTTATGGAAATTTATCACTACACACCCTCAAAAACACAGGCATGTATGGTCTAAATTTCAGGTCTTGATAGTATGAACAGGATATCCTAAAACTTAAGTGATGTCAATGATAATCTATACACATAATGGCAAAATATTGCTTTGAACAGAAATCAACTTCCCTCACCCTCACTTTACGTACATGGTGTTTAAAAAGCGATTACTTAATGTAATTATGAAGTAAAGAATGAGATTTATATAGGGTCACACATCATAATTCTATTTAGCTTCTCTCACTATAAAGCCATCTGAAAACAAAGTGATACACACATATATCTGACAGCATAAAAATAATCTTTGGAATCAACTAGGAAATTGATTTTGAATAATCCTCCACTTAGCCTACTTAAGACTTTTCAAACAAAACAGCCCTGTGATAAAGGCAAGCTATCATGTAACTAAGAAATAAAAAAATAAAAAAATCAGTGGCACTGTTTACCTTCAAACATTTCAGTAGTCCCAGAAGCCCTTATTATGCTTACGTAAGTAAAAGGTTGACAACTCAAAACCAGATTAAAACCTTAGTTACCTTATAATGCAGTAAAACTTGAGTTTTATCAGGTGTTAAATTCACATCCACAGCAGAGGCAGGTACAGTAATATTCAAAAAGAAAACAGGATATAAACGAGTACAGTCCTTGTGCGTCACCAGACTGTAGTACTGTCGAATTAACTACAGATTGATTTAATAAAGAGATGTCAGTAAAGGCAATAAAATAGACACAAAGGCAAAGAAACAAAAACTGACATTATAAAAGCGTAACTGGTTTGTTGGGGGGGTTTTTTGAAGTTAAAGGAATGCTACAAAGGTCCCTGTGGGTATACATGTATGCCAGAAAAATCACCAAAAGGGCAGGTACTAGTGGTCTCCATGTCTTCACAGCTAAATTAAAAAAAAACAAAAAAAAAAACAACCAAAAAAGGAAACAATCCCAAGACTCTAATGGTAGCTACTTTGACCTTCTGAATGAATGTATCGATCACACTTGGAAGAAAAGGTACGATATGCCCAAACTCGACTGCAACTCCAATAATTACTTCCTCAATCAACACAAATACTACTATTTGTTTGTAATTTAAATAAAATCTTGTAGCATGCAAATACACTGCTGTTGCTTTCAGCCAAACTAAAGTCTGTTTGAGAAAGTAGCACTTGCACCACCGACCTAACCCTTTCCCAGAACAGGATCAATTTGTTCCTTTTATTAACCCAACTATAAATTTACAGCTTTTCTCAAACGCTGCTCTCCCTTACTATTTTCTCTATAATACTCCCAAAAACCCCTCCAAAAGACGACAGAATTATTTAGTTGTTTCAGAAATTTGGTCTCGTTAACTGGAAGAATCAAATTTCCCTCTAGTATCAGGGATCCTTCAACAGACACACATACTGGAGAAAACAATACGTTAACGTTACAGAAAAAACCCTGAAAGTGTAAAAAATAAAGAGCCACTGCAGATTAAATTTTAATTAATTAATTTTTAATTCTTAAATAATGTTTAAATAAATTCAAGCTTATTTAAATATTTCAAGTTATTCTAACCTTAATATTCTCATTAGTCTGTCCTCAGCTGGCACTGAACTGTAGCAATAAGAGGTCTACCAGCACTTCTTCCCCATATGTTATGTGGAGACAAAAGTCATCTGTCGCTTGTTTTCCATACCCATCAAAATGTATTCTAATAAGTGTAGTGTTAACCTCACCTGGCCAAAAAAAACCCAATCAAAAAACTGGCGGAAAAAAAAAAAAAGCAGTGGAAGACTATCACTAGCACTACTTCAAGAACAGCCCTGAATGAAGGGCAAAGTATTTTTACTTTGTGTGATAGTACTGTGAGTCCCACCTTGAATGTAGGCCTCCGTGCTCTGGTTAAAAAGCTGTTTCTGTCATGGAATTCAAACTGAGCTTTGAAGTCCCGGAAGAACCCGGCACATCAAATGCTATGTGGAGATGGATTAGCTTTATTTGTCACTTAGTGTACCAACACAAGTTCAGGGTTTACACCTACAAAGCTTTGCTTGCCAACTGAAAACTACTTCATGGTCTCCGCTTTAAAACCTACACGTATGCTTTAGCATGAATGTGATTTTCTTTTCTGGGGAGGGCAAGGATTAGGACAGCAAGACTGCTCCTAGTGAGGTGCTGCAAGGTTCAGTAGTGTGAGAAACCCAAGAGTATCAAATTCCGCCTACACAATGCCTAGCTGTAGCCAATGCTGCTGCACTATCACTTTCATTTTTATCCAATGCATACACAAATTTAAAGGGAAAGTACAAGTATTTGCTTGATAAGCCCACACCAAGAAGTGGACAAAAATCAAACCTTCGTTTTCAGAAGAATTCTCTTACAAGAAACCTCATGGAAGTTCCCTCATGGAAAACTGCAGAGGTGTATTTCTGCAGGCTAATACAAAGAAAGAATTCACCATCCCGGTCTCTCCCACAGAGTATCTGAAATTACATTTTTTTTAAACAACCATGAACATAACCTCCAGCTCTGTGGTCATAAATGACTGCAGCAAATGCAATAGAACTGAGGCACCAGGAGCATCAGACTTGGGGAGGACTTTTCTGTTGTAAATGCTCGTATCTTCATCTGCAATACTCCAGTTCTTTTATGTGGGAAAAAGGCTGTAGGTTGCATAGGTGTATCTATCCTCAAATAAGTCATGTTTCTATTTCTTGAATAAAAAGCCAGACGATATTACCTTCAGTATTTCCTTCTGATGAACTGGACGATTATTTATAAAAATGAAACTCCTTTCTGAACTTGAAAGACTTGTCAAAGAACTGTCTGACTCAGCTTTTGGGAGAAATCCAGAAAGACTTATCTGCAATGATAAAACAAGTACAGTACAAAAATCTTTTAAAGAGAACCCTACAAAGTTTTTTTTTAGAGGTGAGATACTAAAACGAAATTGTACAGAAGTCCAAGTCATTCAAATGCAGCACGTACTGATTCTTGAAAGTTATCATTTTAAAAAATAAAAGTACTTAAAAAAAAAAAAAAAAGAGATTGATAAGGATAGGTTTGTACCTATTTTCCTCGATCAATTTATTGAGAAATTTCCCATTTGGACTGCCAGTTGCACCTGGTTGCTGTCTGCAGCTGAGGGCTGCAGAGAACACCCCATGCCAGCTTTAGGTTTGCCTACTGTATGGTTGCCAACTTAACCCCCGTACAAGCGAAAGGCATGCACTGCTGCCCAACCCGGTGAAAGCAGTAGTGAATTTCCCCTACAGGAAAAGCCCGAATCACACAATCCCTCCTTTCTACACGCACGGCACCTTAAATAGGCTGTCATGGGGCATTCATTCAAGCCACCTAAATTTACCTACGCCACCTGTATCCAAATCATCTGACTCAAGAGTGCTGAGCCCCCACAATTCACAGAACCTGTGGGCACACAGCACTGCCTCGGAGCCTCGGAAAAATCACACGATTCAAGTACGTAACATTAACTCCAAGTTTTAAGATTTTTCTGTTGTCTGAGTCCTTAGCTTATTTTTTTTTTAGGTCAAAATGAGGCCGATGACTTGTGCTGCCTGTCCCATCACCCCCCCCCCCTTCCCCACCACACAGCTTTGACACTGTTGGATTGGTTTCAATTCAATCTGGTGAAGAAGCAGAAATCCCAAAGATATTACATTTCCACAATTTCTGTCATAACTGACAGCTGTTTGGAGAGGAGCGCCTAAAGATAATGACCTTACTGAGAAAAAGGCAATTGTAACTTTTCAAAAGACAGGATCCATCAGCATGTAAGCACTGACCAGCCCACATACTGCCTCATGCATCACCCCACTGCCACTTGCCCAAACTAATAGGTGAAGGAACAACAGGGCATCATGAGGACGGAGGTTCTGGAGATATGGAAAAGTCTGGAGAATGTTCGGGTAGCAGGGTGGATCACAGAACACAGAAATCAGACCTCATTAGCTTTGCTTTTGGCAGAACCACTTGTATTTACTAAAATCCAAATTATCATGCATTTGAAACGGAATTTAAAATCCCTGGGATTTGGCCTATCCTTCCCATTCATCTACGTCACACCAGCTATCTGCTCATGTGCTCCCTTATTCCCTCTTGACCTTGTAATAAGCATTCTGTGCTAAAGCTGGAGTGTTCTGGTCAGCAACGTCGCACATAACCAAACACCACTGGTCAAGTTAAAGAGGTGTCAAATATCTGTTGGATGATTATCAGAAAACAACATGCAGCACTTCTGGATTTTATTTTGCAGCTTTAGCACA
The DNA here is from genome assembly GCA_013398915.1 of Dromas ardeola. NCBI lineage: Eukaryota > Metazoa > Chordata > Aves > Charadriiformes > Dromadidae > Dromas > Dromas ardeola. Next base: position 210,646 of record VYZM01004194.1, on the reverse strand, counting down.
TCCTCCCTGAATGTTCCTCCTCTAGGCTTCAAGCTCCTTTTCTAATTCCCAAATATTTGTACAAGTCTTTAACTTCAAACAATATTTTTATATACAGACAGCATTAAAGCAAAACTGAAAGTCTCTAAATAATTCATTTAAGGAGTTGCCAGATTTAGAAATGGCTGACTGCTGTTACTATTTAAAGCCACGTAGAATATCAGTATGCTCAATAAAAGTTAGCAACAATTTCTAAAACTAGCCTTAATTATTAGAATTTTCATGTACGAAAGTATATGAAGTTCAATGATAAAATTACACAGACTGGAAAATACTACAGATTTTTTGCTTCTAAACTAGATCAACTGTTTTCAAAGTTAATATTTTAATAAAAACCCCTTATAGACCTATTAAAACATATCTGTGTTGAGTGGACAGCAGAATGTATTTCTTAAGTACTTATGTTTTTCCCACTGGCATGTGTATCTGCTAAACCTAACCACAGAAAAAGAAGAGACTAGGAAAATTTCCTGTGTGAAAGTTTTCAGCCATTTACAAGACCAGGGATGTGAAAAGCAGAGATGCTGTTTTGTACATCTAAAAAGTTGTGTCAATTCTTTATTTTCTCAGTTGAGTTTGCACGCTTTGGAGACGGCTTCAAATTTGTTCTTGTTTCATTCAGACCTCATAATAGAGATGTTTTGAAGAAAAGTCTTTAAAACTCCTGGATCACTTGTTACAGAAGCTTTACCTCGGCAGTTAGTACAAGTACAGCTTACTGAAAATTGTTTATAGCAACATTAATTTTGCCTTCAGAATAGACTTTGCAGCAAAAAAGTACACATGTAGGAAAGGAAAGGAATTAAAGAGCTGCCCTCTGGACTGTGTACTGAATGAGGCAGGCACCTAATGGGAAGGAAAAAAGATGCATATGCTTTGTCCTTAAATACCTATCCCAATACCTGCACACAAGGGAGAAAGAAAGGGATACACAGGCAGCCTTAATTCTGTCATTTCATAGTGTTTGTCTGCTTAATTTAGAAATGTCCATGGTTTCTGAACGTAGATTTGTGTGTGAGTAATATGCATGGATCACTTATACACCTATAAATGATGCACGTGGTATTTTACACACTATTTAGAGACAGAGAGAGAGATGGAATGTTCCCCAACTTCTATTCAAGGAATATGGATGCCTCATGATATAGCAGAGAGGTAATGTGAGACCCTGAGTGCCTCCTTCAAGTTAGTCCCTTCTAAATACCCCCATGTCTTCCCTTCGGAGCCCCCTGCACTTGCCCCATGGGGCACATCCAGACTCTTTCAGGTAAGAACAACTCTGGATGTTCTGTTAAGACATAAGAAACTAAAAGTTTGTAAACTACAAGAAACAACTTTGCTTTTTCACCCTCATTCCCGTGCATATGTATACTACAAGCATTCTGACAAACTCAAGATTTAAGCCTGAATAATGCTGTTAAACTCTAATTCACGTATATATTCAGACTTTTAATAAAGTCTGAATAATGCTATTAAATACAACTTACCATGCCGAATGCAGCATGGTAAGTTGTGTTTAATAGCCACTGTGACTTTACAGATGGTGATTCACGTCATCTATGTGACTGGTCAAGGTTTACTACTACAAGACACAGGAAAATGCAACTTTGAAGTATCAGTAGAAGCAAGACTCCCTTTTATAAGAATGTCTCCAACAAAAATGGAGGCAGAGTAAAAAATTTTTTGAAAATATTAGACAATTTCAACAGGTCCAAAGAAAACCAAATGGACTAGATTTTTTGAATACTAACTAGTATTTCCTTGAAATATAAGTTTAGTGGAAATTTTGCATAACTTGCCTTCGAAGCACATGTTTCTTTTGCTGCTCAGGTGCCCCTCACTGAAATTGAGGGGATGTTCTTTAGAGTATAAGGCTAAGAGGCCACAAGGATGAGAACGATAAAATTGCTTAGATATTAATCAGAGCACAACCTGCCTGTGGGCCAGGAATCCCAACTTAGACAGCACTGAGCAATCAGCAATTCTGCATTTGTCATCACAACTGTTTTTACTGCCATTTGATCAGTGCCACATGAGTCCTGACTAGATGATTCTTGGAGTGGATTTTCAATCACCAAACCAATTAATTTTACAGAGAGGACAGTAATAGAATCAAATGCACTAATCACATGTCAACCTGGAGATAATATTCTCTTTTTCAAAGTCTCCTTTTTGAACATCGATTTAGCTTTCTTGATTGACAGGCTTTAAGTGGATTTGGGAGAAGGAAGTTAAAACTCACCTCAGGATCTTCACAGCAGTGTTGAAAAGGTACCATACTGCCCATAACGGCTGTTCCCAGAACTGACATACAGGCCATTTTGTGATCCGACACCCTGGTCTTCTGCCAAATAACTGCCTGAAACAAATGGCACAGAGTCAAATTTTTGACATTATATTTATATTTGTTGAACTCAAGTCATGTCTATGAACATGCATATGCAACTGCACACATACTGTATATGTAACATTCTGTACTTTGACCCTCTTACATTCACAACTTTCAGTGTTAACACTCACGATATGGTACTTTTTGGCATGTCTTCTCATATTGTATTACTTATTTAGACTCGTAGTAATCGGAAAATTAAGCAAAGCTTTTATTTATGTATGTTACATAGCTAATACGGACTTCTGCACCTGAAATAATTGTTAAAAACAAATCAATAAAAATACTACTTCTCCTCTTACATATATAGCAGTAGGCTTTGTGTTTTTACAGAGCATATAAAGTGAGGGTTTATGACATGTCTCTGGCACAGTAGTCAACATTTGAAGGTAGGCACTGCAATGCTTATGGTGCTTATACTCAAGAGATAGGCCGTTTTGGTAGAAACCAGGCTATTAGATGTCGATTCATAGCTCTCATCTGGATACTCCAGGCCTACGACAAGCCCACTACTTGGGCAGCTTCTAAGAAAGTATTTATAAGGAAAGCAGTTGTTTGTCTAAGGAAAACTTTGTAACAGTTAGAAGGATAAAATGATATCTGCTCTATTAGCTACATATCTTGCAATACTATTGCCAAGATTTAATAAATACAGTAAGGTGGTATGAAACGCAACTTGCATCAGAATGTACCTGTCAAGTACATTTACATATACAGAAAGTATTAGCTACTTTGCAAGGTGAAATTTTGTCTCTCACTAATGAGAAGTCCGATACTAAACAGCCACAAATTTAACTTTGAATCTGCTGTCTTTTATTGCTGTGTATCAACAACAAAAAAATTTTGCTTAGTTAGCTTTCTGCTTCTAGGCAACTGAGACCTGCTAGATTCAGATCCGCTTTATATCTATTTCTATCACTGTTAGCTGACTGAGTGTATTTCAACGTGCAACATTCAAACACAAAAGAAACAAGATGCGGCAAGTTGCGCTTTAAATCTGATGTTACAGTGCTGTTTAAAATTGATGTTTTAAATAGGTGCTAGGTGTCCAATAAATTAAAAAGGAGTTCACAGTATTCTGGTACAGGATGTTACGTGAATGCATGGTGAGTGAGCAAAGAATACACAAGCACCCATCTCAAGAAATGCAATACATAGCCTTAAAATTCCACCTGTCCAGTGGGATATTTGCTGGCCTTGAGGGGTAAATTCCACGGAAGAACACGGTGCTCCTGTAAAATGATATTCCCTTCCTACAGGACAGGTGGAATTGCAAAGCTTTGAGACTGTTGAGTCTAAAACTATTCCCCAAATCTTTAATTTTCCATTTCCACGTACACTCTGCAGCATTTGTGAAGTGGGGCTTTTCAGTCCTGCCTGGATCTAACGCACCTCCTGCACACCAGCATGACAGCCCCTTGCACATGCAGGATTACAGCTCAGTCATCCTACAGTGATCGTGAACCCCTTAAAACATAAAGGACAATTTACATCAGGGAGGGCAGGGAATACAAAAAGGGGCGAAGGAGAAACGAGCAAGCAGAGCCACAGGCCGGGTGTCCACAGCTCTGGCAGGGAGAGTTCCCACCGTGCTTCGGCAGCAGCAAATGGCAGCCCGGGGCTGCCTCTCTCCTCTACACCTGCTGTAAATCTCCTCAAAGACATTTTGGAGTGACGAAAGAATTTGTCCTCTTCTTTAGAGCTCCTCTTATAAAACATATCCTGTACTGCTTCTATTTTAAAATTGATTACTTAAAATGGAAACACAAAGTGCCAAGCAATTTTTTCTTTAGTGGATATATTTTAAATTAAATGCATGTGACCAAACTGAGAAAGACACTTGTTACGTGACTAATATAAACGTCATGCTGTTTATTTTAGGTTATACTAGTAGGATGCCACAGGTACAGATATAAATCTTCGCTGCTGATTAATGCAAGGTTATTACACTGCTTGACCTGCTGAATGGCTGATACTCAGAACTCTGAAAATATCGTCCCAGTAAGGTGGTTTTAAGAAAGCTGTGGAACACAAGAATTTATTAAATGCAAACCTGCTAAAAGCAGATACTGTTAATAAGTTCACCGGGTATTTTTTAACTAGTCATATATTTATCGGATATTAATACTCAGAACTACAGACAAAATTTTAGAAACTAGTTACTACTGTTGGTAAAAATAACCCCTGTAGTTAAAAAAGCCTACATACTAAAGAGCAACTCCTAAATTTCTATACTGTATAAACACAGAATAGATTGTGTGTTCATTTTTAGCCCTGACTGCACATTATAAAGCAACAACATAGGAATAGCTGGTCATTTAAAGAAAATTATTCTTCTAGACTCTCCAGGTGTATCAATAGGCATTAAAAAAATCCAGTAAGAAACAATGACTATTCTGTTTCATTTATTTTAGAAAGTGCCTGTTTCCATGAGGTTCCTGCAATACCCTATTTTTTTAACCTTGATTATACCCTTTACTTTAGCTAAAAATACATACCCACACACATCCCCCATATTTTTTTTCTAGGTCATATAAAGCGGGTGTCCAGGATGAGCCAAGGAAGAATCTGACTCTAGTCAGTATGATGACACTGCAGAAACAGCCTACTCAAAGAGATATTATTACATATGCCCCATCTTAGGTTTTGCTAGAGCTAGCCAAATATATCCCACCTCCCTCCTTGTTTCATTGAAGGGGATTACATGATCTAGATCTTACAAAATGTCATAACGCATATAAAATCTACTGCACATATACAGAAGTACGTGTGCATGTGTGTGTGTCTGTATGTATTTCTCCACCCCCATCCTGCCCTAGGACATATGCACATGCATAGTTTTGTGGAGGATGACAACATACATGCGCACATAGAGCAGGCATCTCTGTTATTTCAGGATGCATAAACATAGCCCAGAAGGATTCCTTGAAAAATGTGAAGAGTGGAGAAAGAGTATACAAACTCTTCCCACTGGGGTCCCTTGTATATGGCACTAAGGAGAATAAGATCTGCTCACTATTTGTCTCCTCAAAGATACCAAGGAAGGACAAGGAAAAAAGGCACCCACTTCTCGTCCCTAACTATCCTTTACATTTTAGAACTTCTACCAGCAGCCACAATGATTTGCAATCACAGACAAAAGAAAAATTTTAATTAGAGCTGGGGACTGGATGCTGTTGCTGACTGTGGCTACTTCAGTGCAACTATGATGCTACAAGTTAAACAGATTCACCCCATTTATCTTATCGCTACATAATGGCAGTAAGTTAATGAAGTGGACTTTCACTACCCAGAAAACATCTATTTTCTTTATTTGATTTGTGATAATCGTTGTGTTATTTATCCTGCAATAAAGTTTGAGGGTGTAAAAGCTTAGTAGAGCAAGCACTGTACATGAACTGTAGGTTGATAACGTAACATGAGTTAGCTCTGTAAGAGAGAATTGTATTTCACAGTCTCTCTAATTTTGTTTTACAATGCTTCAAAAATCCTGTGACCCTGGAATCCGAGATCTCACTGCAGATAGTTAACTCTTTGGGCCAGTATGTTCCTTAGCTTTCCTGACTTAAAAACAAATAGTTCCTTAGGCTCCAACATAACTGAAAACATCGCTACCTACTTGTTAAGAGTATAAAACAGGAACAAAGTCAGGCAGTAATATCCAAAGTTTGAATTTAGCCCAAGGGAAATAAAAAAAGACATCACCTTGTACCATGCGCATAATCTCTTTCGCACAGACACCTACCTGCAAGGGCTGGCATGTTCTCTGCAGTGGAAGAAGAAAGCCTATCAGCTAAGATCAAGAACAGTCTTAACCATTTTCTTTAAAATCTCAGCCTTGAGAAGTGTTGATGTATCGGCTCCGTGCCAGAACTGGTGTCTTGTTTTAAAACCAATGGTAAATTATCTTACTAAAAGAGAGCTCTTGCATAATCTTCCCTTGAAAACAGAAATCATAGTAGTTTTTCAATTTAGCTTAAAGAAAAGTAACGCAACTCTCTACATAATCATAATTATTTTCCCCTTCCATTTTATACTTGCCCCTGAGGAATCAGTTATCCATTTCATAAAACATGGTGGCTCAACTACCAGTGGAGCTATGCAATAGAGAAACTTAAGGCACCATTTTTCCCCTCATCAGATGCAGCTGACATACCTGTCTATCCCATGGGCATCAGACATTACAGCTATCAAGGGAATCTGTTGAAAGACTGTGATGTTCCACAGCACTGTTCATCCTAAAAATTCCGACATATTTCCTGCTGAGATTTCCCTTTTGTGATACGAGAGCACCCTCTCAATGAAAAGGTTTTCTTCAGCATCACACAGTGGAGAAATGCTTGGATGTGGGAGTTGGAAAATAAGTTAGGAGAGAAGCTAACAGATATTACAAAGAGCCAAGGACCTTCATCTGGTAACACATGTTTTCAGAGCCTTTCAAGAATTACAAAGACTACCGAGAGTTGTAAGGTTTTTGGCTGCTTTAACCACACACGTTCAGCTGCGGGTGTTTAGAGAAATTCCACTTCCACAGCAGAAGGAAAAAAAAAAATAAAGGAAACCTCTCACACAGTTAATCTACTGTCAAAAAACACAGGTTCTAATCCTAAACTGTCATTCAGAGGATGTACATCATCACAGTGAATTCCATTTTAAAAAAGGGAGGTTTAAAAGCCTTTTTTAAAAATAGCGGTTAACAAAAATAACGTACCTAACTGTGATGAAATACATTGGTAAGGAAGAGGGAAACTCCCATGTGGCTTTAGAAACATCCTTTTTCTGCTAACCTTTTTTAAGTGTACAAAGTAAGCGTGAAAGCCTTGCAAGAGCTAAAGGCACATCTCAGATGCTGCAACACACAGTGCATATGTGAAACAGTAATTGTTTTGAGATTTCAGACATATACTGTGCTGTCATTTGAAAAAAGTGATGGATGAGAAACTGGAAACCTCAAGGAATTAGTAACAGGATATAAAGCATTTCACCTCTAGGTCACCAGTTCAAATTCAACCAGGTTGGTAGTGACCAAAAGTAGTTACCATCTGGCAGCTGTTCTCTGGCTGATGTAAATTGAGTTGAGGGTCTCAGCGCATTTCCTAGTGGACAGGTGTCCTCAGCACAAAAAACACCATAATTAACTCTCTGTTTGGCTTTCTCAGCAAAGCCACTGAACAACGAATGGAAGTAAAGACCAAGCTATATTCCAGATCAGCATGAAAGCATGCTGGGTGCAGAGCACTGCAGAATCTTAATCATATTTCCTCTTTATATTTTAAGACACACAGATTAGGGAGGGACTTAATATATCATCATTATATTAAAGGGAGTAGCCTTTCCAACTCAAGAAAGTGCTTACACGCTGCTGTTTCTGCTCAACGCAGATTTCTTTTCAACATGCAGCTACAGCAGAGTTTGGAAGCACAACAGTTGAATGCAAAGCAGAATCCCATTATTAAAAATGGTAAATTTACCCTAACACACTTACTCTGTCTCAAAACCCCCACACTTATTACAGAGGACTCAAACAGAAAACAAACTGGTTTTGGACTATTGGATACAGACTGTAAGTTGAGATTATCCAACTTTGGAAATAAGACTTACTGTAAAGAAAAAAA
>VYZM01004194.1:186181-202587 GCA_013398915.1 Dromas ardeola | reverse complement strand
AAAAAAAAAAAAAAAGATGGCATCCCTTAGGTCAACACCAACCGCAACAGGCATCTCGGGAAGAATACCATCCACAGTTATAATAATACCTTTAAAATGGTCCTCTTGCATCCAGAAATTCTGGCCCACGTCTCTCTCAAGAAACAAACAAGACATAGTTCTACGCAGAACTGTGTTACCAAGGCTTCAAAATATTATACATGAAAAAAACTCCAGGAAAAAAAAAAAATAATTCCCTTATGCAGATTTTTCCTCAACAGGAACCGGAAAATTTATTGAGTCTACTTATGGCCCACCTGTGCTTTGCACAAGACACGGACCAGTTGTTTATGGTATGACCTACCGATAGGCACCATCTAAACCACCTGCTGCCATAATTTGTTCAGCCTTATTATATCTGAAATTGTTATAACAGGTATAGTTATTGGGTGTCCTCTCTCATTTCGGCATTTGTGGAATGAAGGCAATTAGAACAGAATTAAAGTATTCCATATCACCATCCTTTCAACACACAAGGCATTACTTGAACATCAGCAGCTTGTAAGACTGAGTCGGGGGCTACCGGTGTCAAACAGTGAAGAGTGTAAAAACTGTTGTTCCAGGGAAGAGCCCTCACCTCGGGTAAAATACAGCCAGAGCTCATAGGTGGCTAGAACGTGGCATTTCAGGCTGAAGAGTCTGACATGGTTTAAGCAGTAGCTGACTCTGGAATGTTCTTAGCACGCCTTCAGATAATGTTAACTTTAAATAAACTTGCTGAATACTCATGTAAATTATTTCCATTTGGCTGTCTCATTATTCAATATGCTTTCAAGGAACATGGTGATGAAAGAAGAAAAATACCTCTTTCTAACATAACCATACTGGCAAGAGGATCAACATTATCAGTATTCAAAGAATGTCTTGGCAGGATAAACCTTCATAAAAAGAAGGAGCACTAGCTAATCCAAGTTGTCAAAATAGCCATAGTACTTCAAGGGTTGATCTGTAAAGTGATTCATTATTTATTGCTAATGCAAACAAAACATTCTGAGCAGAAAGAGCAATTGAGTATTTCCTATCTTGGAAATCCACTGACGGAGAGTACACAATAAATGAACCCTAGGATGACTAATAAAAGGATACTTATTTTCTTACCAAAAACCAACCCAAAGGCAGGAAAAGCACTGTGGTTCTTCACAGAAAAGAAATCAGACACCTAATGGTAATATTTTCATCTGAACTAACACAGATATGAGATGCGGCACAGCGGCAAGAAAAATTTCTGGAAATTTCATTCAGAAGCACAAGGCATATACCATTAAAAAAAAACCATGGTGGAAATAAAATATGTAATGTATTGTGCATCCTGAAAACATATACACACTCAACAGCTCAATAGGATGCCTGACGTTCCAAAATAAGTTTCTGCTAGAACCAATTAGGCAACCATTTTCAGATGCTTAACCTCAGACACTTTTATCAAAGTTTCACCCTCATTATATTCTTCCTCGGTAGAGCCAGGGCTGTGCTTTCTTCCATTCTCCTTTCATTTCTCATAAAACACAGGATTTTAAAGAATGTAGTTTTTTTAAAAAAACGTACTGGTTGTGTCACTTATTTTCAAGATTTTTTTTAAATACACTGTATTGCACTACCCTTTCTACTCTTTTGACCCATCTTTCTTCATCTCCTTCTGTAATACCTCATCTCTGCTACCTTCTTGCTCTTTTAAGCCTTGGAACCTGATCTTACTCCTGACGTGTATCTTCTTCCATTGCAACTGAAAGTATTGGCTCAGCCTCAAGAATTTGGGATTCTAGGAACTCCTCTGAATAATCGCACATACAATTTTTTTAAACTAATATATAATCTATGAGGTCCATGAAAAATAAAGCTATTCTAAGAAGTTGATTCTTTCTCCTAGTACATTTCAAACAAAAACACAACAGCCACCACAAAAAAAACCCCACCAATATCACAGACAACCCTATTATTGTAGCACAGACATACAGTAGTATCACTATAGTAAAAACACCTTCTGATCAGAATAAATAATTTTAATGACAATAATATTTAGCATCTGAAGGAAAAAGAACTAATGAATATTCATGTTTTGTGATATTATAGTAAAGCAGAGGCACGTAGACCTGTTGAATGCTGTAATGCGTTGGAATTTCAGCATTTAAAATTTCTTAAAAGGTATGATGCAACGGGTAATTTTTATTTGACCAGGAATGACAACAGCAGTAAGAACACAGGAATCTGCATTCAAAGTTTTTTTAGCATTTTCAGACTATTATAAAGCATTTACACATGCACAGAGACAGACTACACTTACTGTACAAGTTCTTTAGCCTTTGATTTTCACAGCTCAGCAATAGCTACTGAGTGACCTCTTGTGTTGAAACATGTCTGAGCAGCTCCTTTCTTTTTTTCTTTTTCGCTAAATAAATTAGAAGAACATAAGGCTGGCAGGGCAAAATGAAGAGACCATCTCTGTCATTACACTGAATATATATATTGCCTGCAGACAGCATTTGTACCGATTCATTTTATCTACTGACATTGTGTATTGAGGAATTTACCTCTGAAGCTAATACGATAGGTAGTCAAAACCAATGTGCAATGGCTACTATCATGCCGCTCTCCACAACATTTTTGCAGTAAGTATTGTGAAAAAGACATGTGATCAACTTCTTGAACATTACTGCCATTGTATTAAAATAAGCATACAAAAAAAAAAAAAAAAGCAAGATATGTAATAATCTAATCAAAGGGGATAAAATCAAAATACCATGAAAAAATAGTCTGCAACTTGTCAGCAGCAATCTCACTGCTGCTCCCCTTCTCCTTGTTCCTCTTTTCCCACAAATCACTGCTGTCTTACTCAGAAGTCACATTCCCATGCCTCTCTGCCAGCACCCAGAAACATCTACAGAAGTTTCCAAACAGACTAGAAAGGCTTAACACAAACTCTGTAAGCAATCATGCAATAGATGTCTAGTTCAGAAAGGTCAACTGAGCAACCATCTTCCACAGTAAGACATTTCCCAACACGATATATCAAACTTAAGATCTGTAATAGAAGATAACATGCTGCAGTTGCCACAGAGGGGAAAAAAAGGGTCCACAGAAGGTACTGGCAACGAACTGGCAACGAACTGTACTAAGTCCTTGCAGGAGCCACCCAGCTCAACCACAGAAAAATTGTATCACATCCATCAGAGAGGCCAAAACCAAACCACCTATAAAAGATTAAATTAGTTTTATTAACCAATATTTAAGACCAATACTGTGAAAGCACTGTTAGATGTGTCAGGGAGCTTAACACAAACGAAGTGTCCAACCGTGAAATCTCTGGTTTCAAACTTTCTGTAGTCACAATGAAGTAAGAGTGAAAGTAGCTATGGTTATTCAGCTTTGAGATACTTATTCTAGCCACAAGGCAGGCTTTTGTCTTCCACAAGATCTACATTTTGATATTTAGAAATAGATACATAAATATAATCAGAGCATGTTATACAACTCCAGAAAAGGATCTGTTGTCTTTTCAAGACAGCACAGCATCATTCGTCATTTCCCCTGAAAGGGAACTGAAGTGTGAATGTTTGGTTGATAGAGTAACTGATGAAAATTGCTCAATGAACAGGCCAAACAGAAAGATCAACAAACGACAGTATTTTCTAACAAAAAAAGAATTGCTGAGGGATCTGGCCACGAGATGGCACTCTCTACTTTGTGGCAACTTGGAAATTCTTTAGCATAGCTTTCCTGTGAAATCCCCAAACCAGGAGTACAGCCAACAAAATTAGCTATGTTAAACTGGGATCAGGTAAAGGAGAACTGGTCAGTGTGTAATTTCTGTAGTTGTGTGTGCAATTTCGGTAGCTGTGTTGTTAAATTACTGTTCAGTATGCTCTGAAGTCAAAGCAGCCTCCAAGCAGCCTCTGAATCTGTTCCCCCACGACTAAACAAAGAACAACTAGCTCAACTAAAGCCTGTTGTTATAACATGTTACTCTTATTTACATCAATGTAGCAAATTGTTTGAATTTTTTAGCCTTTTTAAATAAAATCATCATTACGTATTGAGCTCTTACGAGTCAGCATATGGGAAGCTACGTGTATGTGCTATAGTGTCTATCCAGACAGATAGTCTAACCAAATGAGTTTTGAGAGTTTTTTCAGTTGTCTTAGGTTAACACTTGATCAGGCCCTGTAGCCCAGAGTAAGGTCTCACTGCTTTGTTCTGCAGAACACCACCGACAACTTTACTAATCACTAGCATGTAAATTCACTAGCAAGTAAAGTAATTTTTATGCTTCATATATCTAACCAGGCATCTGTTCAAGCATATGAAAAGGCAGATCCTAAGTTTTAGAAGCCTAGGATCAAAATCTGTTACCATTATAAATACACATTTATGAAGGGAAGGAAGAAGTAGAAGTCCAAAAGAAACCTACGATCAAAGAAAATTCCTAGGAATGAAAGATTTTATGTAAGTATTAGATGAACTGCAGAAATTTATCAGAAACTGATCCTTAAGATAGCTGATAGAGTAAAACTCATTATTACCTTATTATGCGTTAAGGTTATCCTCAGGTCTGGTTTTATGATACCATATGCTATCAGTAGATCTTGGACTTTTTTCAGTTCTTCCTTACATTTTCTAGTTGTTGAGTAAAACTGCTTTCTTACAGGAAGATTCTTAAACAACTTCAGGACTGTTACTGTAGTACCTTCAAGTAGGTGACAAAAGACAAGTAGAAATTACACTGAAAGCATACCACTGACTGGATAGTGAGGAAAATTCAATTTTACTTGAAGACACCTGTCTGTATGCTGCTGCATACAAAATAAACCCTAGGAACACTAAATTGCATTATATTAGCATGAGAAGAAATACACCAAACTAGCAGTCATCCTCCCCAAAATGTACCTATAAACTTCAAGGGCTGTGATTCTCCTCCTTTATTTAGAGTTATGATTGCAGCATTAAGCTTTCTTTTGTACGCACTGACAACAGTGATAATTAACACTAAATAAAGCTGGAGACTCCTTCAGTGCATATTAAGCTATTTTCTATTACTAAAGTGATTAACAGACTAGAATCTAACCAGACATATCTGGGGGCAAAGGAACACTGAGCTCTATTAAGGTCTTCACAAGCATTTGCTTGTACCTGAAGAGCCAGATACATCTGTTCAAGGCACAGTACATAGTAAGAGGAGGAATATTCATCTACCAACTCATTCATGTAAATTCCTAGCCCGTAAAGATACTGCAAAGTATTAAATATGTGTCACAGAATTCAGTCAATCATTCAACAATTTTGACAAAAGACAAGGCAACACAACCCACAGGCTTTCTGGCCGTGGAAAATACTACAATCTAAATCTTTTTAAAAAGAGACCCTGGTTAAAATTAGCTAAAATTAGAGTTCTCAGCTTCAGCTCTTTCTTCAGTATTTGCCCTTTGACTAGCCCTTGGTAGTTGTCTGCCTTAATGGCTCCCTGTGGCCAGTCAGTGCTGAGGAGGAAGGGAGCCGGGTTGGCAGTCAGCTCCCCGTTGGTGTACGAGCACTGCAGCCAGCTGGGGGACAAATTGTGGGCACAATATTGATAAGCAGCTGCTGCAGGTCAGCTGGGAAAAGTTGAGCTTTACGTAAAAGCTGCATCTGGTTCCTCAGGAGCACACCGCTTCTCTTCTGGGAACGCACACTGGCTGGAGTGTGAATGTGAGGACACAGCGTGGTCTTAATGGTCCTCACCAAGCAGCGCACGAAGTAGGGCAGATGCTGCCCCAAACCTACACCATGTCTGAACCACCAAGGCCCACCTCTGAGGTGAGGGCAACCTTTAATCTTTCACACAAACACACAGAAGGATTTCTAGCAACATACCCTTCCTGCAAGTTAGAAAGAACTGTGATTTTGCCTGGTCCTATAGCCATGCTGCTTCCAGCAACACCTTCAAGGATTTTGCTATGTACAGAGATGTTGTTTTGGTCCTGAACAAATCTTTCGTATACTAATACAGCAAGTCTGCCTGGACCTGGGGCATTGAATTTTTATAGCTTTTATTTCTGCTGTCAGTCTGAAGAAGTGAGTCAGGGAAGGAGAAACTACTTTATAATTACTATCCAAAGCAACTTCCAAGACATATTATTGCTTACAATAACAACACATCCTCAGTTGACAGACATAAAGCAAGAAATGTTTATAGCTGCAAAGATTTCATACTCAGCCTTCAAGTACAGAACAGGTATTTCAACATCAAATAGAGCCTCGGAGAAACATAAAATACTTCCGTCACAGCACAACACCAGAACAATGATATCCTACCTTGCCCAAGATGGGAAGGCTTTTTAGAAGTTACATGGCCATTGCTATCCAAAGCATACTGAGTGCTGAAATCATCAGCAGCTGTCTTTGTTGTGATCAAAACCTGAAAAGAGCAATTTAAAAAAAAAAAAAAAAAGAGTATATTAATTAAGGATCCACAAAGATCAGAATGAGCTTAAAGCTTTGCTACCACTCTTACCATTGTGTTATTTTAGTCACCACAATTACATTTAATTAGTTTATAGAATTTTTCTTCTACAGGTGTTTCTTACAGTCACAGAAACATTCTGCATTATTTCTCATTTTTCCATCCATTTAGCTAAAAGCCACACATTTTTATCACACTAATTCACAAAGCATAGCAATCCCTACTACCTACAACACACGCTCCTATACCTTCTATTCTAACACAGATTAAATAAACAACTAAGTCAATTGGTAATTTCGCATTTTCATCCTCTGTGAGAGAAGGCATACTATGCCGACTTCTTAAATTCATGTGAGATTCCACAAACATAAGGACTACTGTCAAACAAACAGTGTATTATCTTTCCACACCCAAACGTATCTAGCAATGAGTAGCAGCATGTTTTGTAAGCTCTTTACACAGATCAGCTTTAGCAAGAACAGTCAAAAACCAGAAGCTCAAAAAGCTACAGTTCCCTGAGTTCAGGTAGCAACGTTTTGAACAGTAGAACCACTGCACTTTAACCACCTGAAAGGCATAAAGGTTATCACACATACAGAGCTTCAAGATATTCTGGTTTATTTTAGTGTCTCATATGAATCGTTCAGAGTTCAGCTGTGCCTCTGGAGAGAAAAAACAGTAATTGATTAATTGGAAATGTACAGACCTACTTAAAGACCAACAGCAAAGTACCTCTTAACTGAAACTTCAGGGGGCAGTTTGGGTAGGCAGAATACAATTAATGCCAGGTGTGTTTAATTAACATAATTACCAATCCAAGGATTAAAGTAATACCTATTAAAGTACTTAATACATTCAGGCCACCTCCCATGTTTTAAGAAACGTACCATAGAGCTTATTAAAAGCTCAGAACAGATGGCATCCTGCTCTGACAACTCATTAGAAGGAACCAATGATTGAGGTCCATCATCATCTGTCAAAACACCAAGACTTTTGAAAGCGTCTTTGGAAATCTCCATCCAAACACACAACCCACTCCTGCTTAGTGCAATGTGAATGTAGCCCAAGGTAGCAAGGAGTCAAGCTCTAACATCTCCCCTGACCTCGAAAGTTGATGGTTCCAGTCAGACACAGGTATCAGTGTCTTCTTGCAGGATCTAACCCTTGGCTGACTTAGGAAAAAGAATCCAAAACTTGACCTTGGTGCAGCATGAGTACAGGAAGGCAGAGCACAATGAACCTGGTAGATGCTGTGCCCTTAACAGCCCGAACACTTTTCAGATGGCTTTGAATCAACTTACTTACTTTCAGTCAACAAGTTAAATCCTAAATATAAGTACACTGTCAGTCTTCTTAATACAAACATATGGATCAGACTCAGACAGGCCAGGAAACAGGTTCCTGTTTACTCATACGGACAATGAAGTTTGTGCAATTGCAGTCATATACATGTCAAGGAGCAATACGTAGCCCAGAAAGGTCCCATGACTGCTGATCACCTAGATAACATCAAGGCAGAAATTGTTACTGGAACGGTAGCTATGTGGGCTATCAGTTCCCTGATATGATTTCTCCTGGTCACCATCTTCTGTTCCTCATTTTGATTTACCCTAATTGAAGTAGCAAACTCAGCCGTACTCTTTGACATTATATTTGATGGTAACGCTAAAGAGGATAAGCCAGTGTTCTAAGGAATCATGTATCTATACCTGTATGTATAAAGAATCATTTATCTATACTCTGATACAAAAGAGAAGGAAACAAGCAGCAATCTGTCTCTGACCTGTTCTGATGGAGGAAAATAAATAGAGCACTGCTGTGACTGGTATGACAGAAAGGTAGGACTGACACTAACGAGAAATCCATACTGCTTCCTAACCACGTGATGTACCTTCTGGGGAGGGGGGGGAAGGCAGCATATACAACCAAAACTGTTCAGAAAACATAACCCTGTCGGCCTGCTGGAACAATTTAAAGTCTTTGCGCTGATATTTTAATAAAACTTTCACAAACATACACAAAAAAATAACACAACACAAAAGACTAGACACATTTATAGCAACTGCTCACCTCTGATACGCAGCAAATTGATCCCAAAGCCTCCCCACGGAAACCGTATGTTGTCAACCTTTCAAGGTCCTCAGAAGAGCTTATTTTTGAGGTGTAGTGTTTAATTGCCATAACTGGCACATCAGCAACCTTGATTCCATTGCCATTGTCTCTTACTTCTATTTTGTTAAACCCATAATTCTCCTAAAAAAGAAGAAAACATAAAGGAGCACTAAAACAGCCGAATGAATTGAGATTGAAGCAGCTAAGGTTACAGCTGCTAGCTGCCTAGACAGAAGTGTGAGTTTTGCTTATTTGGAAAAACTACAACCACTAAAGGCCTGTTTAAAAAAAAACAAAACAGAAAAAAAGAACAGAAAAGGACAGGACAGAACAGAAAAGAAAAATACAACATGTTAGGACAGTAGTGATGGTTTCTCTAATTAAATAACGTAATTCATACTCCGTGGTTTGGACATAGCACATAAATGTAAGTACAGTAAATTGAAACAGGAATTAAGTATTTATTTTTTTTTAAACTATGATGAAGCTTGAAAAACATAAGCTTAGAAAAAGATCCATAGCTGGAAAGCTAAAGACCCTTCAGCTCTCTTATCTGTTTGTTATCAATTTTTTCCAATCACCACAAATGCAGCCCTGCATCCACTGAAGTCAGTGAGCACTCACTGAGAATTGTTTTCAATTTCACTCTTCATTTACGTGATTTCACTTGTGCAGAGGTTTTCAAGTCTCTATATTGTCTCTCAATATGCAATTCTAATGGAGGCAGGGCACGAATGGGGAGAAGAGAGAAATAAGAAAGCTCGTAAAGAGGTACAATACTTTACAGAAAGAAGTAAAGGTTCTTAGAGGCTCTTTTAAAAACAGCTTTCAAGGAAGCAAAGTTCAATCTTTGTGATTTACCTTTACATATATGCAACACGTATTTTACTGAATTCTGATTTAAATATGTCATTTCAACAAACACCAGCATAAATAAGGTAAAACTCTGAAAACCCAGATAATTAGGACAGCTAAATGAAATATGGAGTTCAGGTTCTATAATAGCTCAAACAGGTGCAGCAAACAAATGCTTCCATCTACAGCGATGTTATAAGCTGCACATATAAATCGCACCCAAAAAGAATCTCAAGCCAAGAGGAAAAAGTAATTAAAGCTGCCGGATCACTAACTAAACTTCTTTTACAGAAGCACACCTGACTCTTGGAAAAGATTGTGATGTAACATACAGAAAAATGTGCTGTAGTGTGCTATACATTTAGGAGACCTCAGAAGTGGTTTTGCTTAGAAAGAATTTCTTGAATGAGTGGTTACCACCACTGATGCTTCACAGACCACATGATGGTTGCTCACAGAAAGCCGACTGATTAAACAGAACTAAGTTTGTTGTTCCATCTGGGCATATACTGAAGACAGTTATGAAAAAATACAGTGTACTCCCAGGGTTATTTCTCAGAGTAAAAAAATAATGTAATTAAAACCAAAAGGAAGATATCTAAAGATATTATCTGTATTCACATCTAATCTGCATTAGAAAACATCAAAAGCCTCTGAAGTAGGCATAGAACCACATGTATTTAATTAACTGATACACAATAGAAATGGGAGTACATTTCACCTTCCCTATTAATGAATGGTGCTAAAGCTATCTTCAGGTGAAAGACAATGCTTTTGCTAATATTTGAGTCAACCTCCTACTGGGAAGCAAAACAGAACCTAAGCAATACACCTCAACTGAACATAAAAACACATAAGGAGGTATAAACAGGAAACCTTTCTACCCTGCTGCTGTATTCACTAATGAAGGGTTTTAGCATTTTACAATTAACCCCTGTTTTCTGTTCTAATTTTTACTTCCAGACCACTTAACTGCATAGGAAAAGTGAGATTTATCTTCTTCAACTTGAATCAAAATGTTACATGAATGATTCTCTATTTCTTTTCAAATATTACTAATTTTTACCTGCACACATTTTACTTAAAATATTACAGTGCTCAAGCATTGTATTCTGTAACAGCTTCCACCATGCTACATGACCTAAATACTACTGAGAGATGTTTAAGTTGCTCTACCAGATCACTCATGCCAAACCATATGGTTCAACTCTCTCCTCTTTTACTCACAACTCCATGGTCCCATCTTTGTTTCAGCTACAGCTCTGTAACTCATGAGAACTCTAAGGTCAATTCAGCTTATTAAACCAGCACAAGTAATCCACTCCTCTTGCTGGGTTACTTTTCTCTTGCATTAGCAAGATGAATGGATCATGAGAGGCAGAAACGTCTAGCAATGCCATGCAGATGGATGTACGACTTTGCTTTTTCAGGCGACAAGATGGATGAGGTGTACACTGCAACATCACCCCAAGATAAATTTCCTCTGAGAAAGTTCTAAGGATTAAAGCTCCCACTTCATGCATTGGGAGAAAAGGTGCAGAAATGAATGTCTGCCTTTTATAACAGCCATTTCGTATAATAGTAGCAAACCTGTAGCTAAGATTTGTCTTTCCCGAATCCCAACTCTGCTCCAACTACCAACACAGGCTGTGGCTCATCTTGTCTATTAATTAAAATATGCAAGCCCCCGTCAGCCTGTGAAGATTATTCTCATAAATTCCTGTTGTTAGAAGTCAGTAGGGAAACTGACAGACTGATGCCCATAGAGTCTCTTTATCCACACACAAGCAATTACATTGCTGCATCAATGGTTTTTAGCATACTTTAACCTGAAGCCAGGACATCATGTCAAGAACAAAACCATCATTCTACATATGCTTAATGCACAGCCATGCTACAGAGGCAGTTGATCCCGCTGCTAACAATAAGGCAAGCTCCACCGTGTCCAAATTTCTAAAAGCAACAAAGCTGAGGTTCAAATGAATTAATAGATACCACTCAACACCTTATAGAAAGGCCATGGTTCAGTTTCTAATCAAATGACTGGCTTTTAATTGTAATTGAAGTAATATCACATCATCTAAAACTACAATATAAGCCGATGTTCTTCCCAGTGTTGTGTAAAAGCTAGCTGATACACAGCGCTAAGATGTTCAGTAAC
The DNA here is from genome assembly GCA_013398915.1 of Dromas ardeola. Taxonomy (NCBI): domain Eukaryota; kingdom Metazoa; phylum Chordata; class Aves; order Charadriiformes; family Dromadidae; genus Dromas; species Dromas ardeola. The sequence continues at coordinate 190,987 of VYZM01004194.1, read as the reverse complement.
ATCACTCATTGGAGTTTGGTCAACCAAGAAGTTAACAAGAATAAAACACCAGCCAAAGTTTCCCGCTACAACTGACCACTGCCACAGTTTCTAAAGCCATTCTGGTCTTTATTCAGGCAAACTGAGTAACAAATCTGAATGAATCAGCCAGCCTTCCTAATCCATAGGGAAAAGGTTAAAACAACGAAAACACTCCAAGTTTCAGCAAAAACCCATCAAGACGTAAAATGAAATTTCAAAGTTTCCATTCTCTATTATGCTTTTGAACCAATCCACAGTTAATGTGGTCGTTCAGGTCTATTACGTGGTCAACCTTATTTAAGTGTCATGCAATAAAAATAGCATTGTGATATAAAAACATTCTTATCACAAAAAAAAATCTCAGAAAAAGAATCCATGCTTTACAGTATTATGTACAGCTGCACAAACTGCAAGTTCTCTCCTCTCCCCCAGTATTCACAGAATAACAATCAGCAAATCTCATTTACTCACTGGCAACTTGTAAAGCCAGGTTGGTTGGTTTTAGAAATACAGCAATTTGAGCTGAACTGACAAAAAATGTAACAGTAGTGCTGATGACTCATGCACTGGAAATGTTTGAAAATGCTCATTTTAATTGATTTGGGACCTCTCACTATGAAACAGCTAGTTCTTGCAGTCGAAACAGCTAGTTCTTGCACTGTGAAACCCACATTGATTAGAGGGCATTCTCCTCCAGCTATTTGCATGGCTCTCGTATCAGCACTCCAGTAAACAGACAAGGTTTGTTCTAACAATTTTTGAAGGCTCCAAAACCTTCTGTTGACTTCTTGCAGTTATTGATCCTCTCACAGGATCTAATTCTGACACCTCTACCCCCTGAACTGTACGCACACTGCTCACTTTGGAGTTACTCATGAAGCGAGATACTATACAGTCTAAATACTGAGATGCTAGAGGTCATCACAGACCATAGTGAAGAATGAGTATCTTTAGCTCACTTGAGGCAAATAACAAGTAAGCAAGTTCCTTGGCATCTGCAGGAAACCATATTCAGATGGAAAACACTTGAGACTCGTTCAGAAAAGACAGCAGTGACATGGACAAAGAAACAAGCAGAAATTGAATCGCCCTCCAAATTAAGAGCATTTGTCTGACACTTAATTCAAGAATAGCTTATACATTCACTGTTACTTGCAGGAAAGGAAACTGGATGCAATTCTGGACAAATCCATTTATACAGACTGTAACTCCTACTAAGTAGGAGATACTGCTACCATGCAGCTGTTGACAAAATACTGCAAAACCAGAAATACTCACGGAAGCAAGTGGAGCTGATCAGTCAGCCATTTTACACCATTAGGGGTGAAAAAGCAGAAGTTTCTTATTATAAACAATATTTTATTTTTTCAGAAACTATCCTTGAGTAATATACCAACTTTTTTTAACACCTTATAAAAATAAAATTTTAGAAGTAGCCAGAACTCATCATGCTGATTAGGGACCATGCGATAATTTGTATTACCAAAACATCTAACATGGCCATCAATGACCTCTTCCAGTGTTTCCATTTCCACCTTCCTGGCAGCATTTTGCAATAAGACTTAAACATGCCAGTCTAGCAGTGAAATGGGAAGTTCAACATCTTTTAAAACAAGTTATTAGCCAGAAATAGTAAAGTAGGAAAAGAAGTATTAAAGAAGCGGATAGTTTTTCCCTCAAGATACATTCAGGAGCACAAATGCGACTTACTGTTTCAGTGCGGCCTCAAAAACATTAGGGGAAACTGATTTTGGTCCATTTTTATTTGAGGTTAAAATATATATGTATAAACATTATTAATACCCTTCCATTCCCAAAACCATGATAACCTAAAAAAACTGAAAAAACATTTGCAGTGAAACAACTTTTCTTGCATCTTATTTTACATCCAATTCTTTGTAAAAGAAAGAACTAGGACTTACCAGTTTAATATCAATATTTGTGGCAGTGGCATCCAAGGAATTTTCTATAAGCTCCTTCACCACGCTGACAACTGATGTAATCGCCTGAGAACTTGAAAGGAGACGAATAGTTTCTGCTGGCAGCTGTTTCATTGTGGAGTAAGATTCAAAGAAGCTGCACAGAAAAATAATAGAAAAAGAATGTAAAAGGCACATTACAAATACAGATTTCTAAGTAATTATGTTACAGCAACTTTTAAATGTAGGTGAAACATCACATTACAGCTAAAGAGCAAAATTTTTAAGATACAGTAAGACCCAGCTTCCTCTGCAGTTAATGGGAGTTTGACCTGTGGAAGAAAGAGAACACGGGTCTAGGCTATAAAACATTATTTTAAGTAGATTAAACTTTTAATGAAAAACCTTAAGAATCCTGAGATATACTGAGCAAAGGAGTATATTATCTCACATGTGTATAGTCATCTCCTCTAAATTACTATAACATGTGCTTGTCATCTTGCAATTACAAGAGTAGACAGACCACATGGTAATCCAGAGTGCTAGTCAAAAACATCTTCAGATAGGGTATTTACCCAGCATCAGGTCTAATTCCAGCACTGATGCAAAAAAATAGAGCTTTTGAATCTTTTGGGTTTTTTTGGTTTTGTTTGTTTGTTTTTACAAACTCCTTACATCATTCCCCGCCCCCATCCCCGCTCCATTTACAATTTCTGCACTCGGCACTGCTGTGTTGTGTGTATGATTCCCAGTACCTAAAAATTCATGGAAGAACTATGACCTGAAGGTAACTGTTTCGGAGTTGGTAAAGAAGTGGGGAGGAAGCATAGTTGTGCTGAGGCAAAAGTCCTATTCAATGGCGATGTGATCTACAGGCAATAATGAAAAACACAACTTCAGAATTATAATCTCGCCTTTCTGATCTGACTTACTGTGTGCCCTCAGGCAGATCAGTTTATTTCTATGTCTCTGTCTCTTCCACTTAAAAATGGAGACACCATTAAAAGCCAATGGAATTTTTTTTTTTAATCACTGAAAACACTTACAAAGGGTTATAAAATTCCTGCTGCATTATAGAGACACTCTACCATGAAGAGACTGTAAGTGGATCTGCAAATTTTTGCATGCATTTCTGTTTAAGTACCTAAGTAGACACAATTAACCAAGCTCAGGGAAAAATCTTTGTCGATCCTTGTAGCCTGACACAAAGAACTCAACCGCAGTTTTTCATGCAGGTAAGAAAGGGGTGAGAAAAAGCATTGCTAGACATCTCTTTGCACCTCAAGAATGGTTCAGACTTGGGTTTCTTCTCTCCACAGCAGCACGCTTTACTGGGTTATGTTACTTAATGATATTTACATCGAAAGGCAAACAATCCTGGCAGTCCTGGCTCCCCCATCGATTCAGTCCAAGATATCTACTGGAGAACATGGACCGCACGCTCAGCACCCATCCCAAGGATATGAGCACATGTGGAGGAGTGGAGCAAACCCAGATTGCCTCCTGACAGTGTCAGGACACAGCGAGGGGCTGCAGCCAACACCCCAGAGTGCCACTATCCTGCAGGGTACATGCAGCTGATACAACAATTACAGGACACTTCTCTGCCTTGATGTCCACTCTTTAAACATAAAAGACAAAGAAAACACATGCTTACTTGGGAAAAAAAAAAGGTACAGTATTTTGAAAAGGAAGCAGAATTAAAACTTTCCTAAGAACAGCTACAGAGACATTTTCTCTTTATACTTGTTATTTACATTCCAAAGGGAGTTTGCCTTTCAGATGTGGTAAAAAGATCTGACAAATCAGTTTTCCACCAAACAAACTGGAAAAGAAGAGGAGCATGAAGACATGTGTTGTTCAAGACAGACCAATATTAATCACGTGCACACAGAGAGGCAGGTTTCACCATTCCATGACTCTATTTCCTCACACATTCATGTGTTATACAGGACTCCTGTGTCAAGTGCTGCATGATTAACTAATGACAAGTGCCAGATCAGACATTGACTGAGACAAGGGAGGGTCTTAAAACAAAAACGTTGCAGATCCTAAAGACAAATTTTCTATGAGGTGTGACTGATGCAGGCGCTGTGCTCTCCCCTCCCCTTGGCCCAAACCACCCTGCACAGGGCTGCCGGCTGCTCCATGGATGGCAGAGGGAAGACAGGCATGGCCATGCAGCCATGCTGGCCACAACTCGGTCAGGGGCTCCTGCTGGGAGGGAGCGATCTCTGGTACCTGCTACCTATGGATACACTTCCAGCCCCCGACTACTTTTAGCTAAGAGATACGTATTTCAGCTCAAGCCACGTTAGTACTATAGCTCTTTGCTGACTGGATGCATTATAATCCATGCTCAGTGGGAAGGATTTTCTGAGAGCACCGTCACCGACACTGCCCTTTCACCTCTCTGAACGTGGGCACCCACCCCAGCAAGGGGGGCTCTAAACAGCTGTAACACCGCATGCCATCAGGTAAAGCACGAACAGAAACTCCTAAAGCTTCGCAGTTGCAGCCCCACGGATTTCTGGAGCAGCACCCACACCCCACTCCAACAGCCACCGTTCTTAAGAGTCCACCGGAACACAAACTCAGGGAACTCTTTACCAGGAAAAAAGAGGGAGAAAAGCTGCAGATAAAACCTGCGCACCCTTGAGTTCACCTAAAACCACACGAACGGCCCTCAGTTCCCGCTTCTGCTTTTCGTCAGGGAAAACACGGGGAGCGCCGCGCCGAAACAGCGCAGGGGAGGGGAGGAGAGAGAAGGGAGGGCAGCCACCATCACAAGGGACGCGGCTCCCGCCCGGCTCCTCGGTCCCGCCCGGCCCCGCCTCGGGGGCCGCCCCGCAGCGCCGCCCCGCAC
>VYZM01004194.1:173699-185681 GCA_013398915.1 Dromas ardeola | reverse complement strand
CCCTGAGGAGGGCGGCGGCGGGAGGGGGATCTGCCCCCGCAGGTGGGGCGGCCGGGAAGGGAGGCGGCTCCCCGGGGAGGCCCCGGCTGCTGCGGGAGCGACCTGCGGCGGGTCTTGGCGGGGCGCAGCGTCCCGCTGCTTCGGTGCTGCCGGCCGTGAGGGAGGCAGCGCAGGGGAACGGAGAGAAGGTGTCCATCGGATTAAGTAAGAAACGTGAGGAAAGGACAGGAGGAGGTGGTAGGCTGTGCCAAGATGTAGGTCTGGGGACTCGCTCAGCTGCGGCGCCGCCTCCCGGGGCGGCAGGGAGGGAGGGAGGGAGGACCTGGCTTCGCACATCTCGGGTACCGTGCTCCCTCCTCATTCACCTTTTGAAATACTTCACGGCAAGTATTGATTAAAATCAGCATTGCCCCCGGTTCGGTTTCAGGTTCATCGCATCTATTTTTATTCTGCAGCCTACTCTTGCTTTATATTACAAAATACTTAGGTGCCGCAGTGCTTTACAGCACTCGGCAAGTATCAGAGACAAACTTCCTACCAAAACTAAACTATTTATTCTGGTTAAACAACACCGTTGTTGACTGACTTAGAAGGAAGTAAAAAAAACCTCCATCCCGGCCTCATAAATGAGTATAAATACTCTTCCAGATCATGTGAATATGCAGCATGCAATGAGGTTTTTTTAATTGTCATTATGAATTTTAGTACAACAGGCCAAGTGAGTCACTTCAAGTAAGTTTTGTCAATCTCTTGCAGGAATCAGCATTATGAAACTGTTCAGTCTATCTCTGCGTATGTCTGTCAACTTGAAAACTTTTGAACCCATTGGCTAATTTCAGCCAGACTTGAAAGACAGAAACGTCTGTCTGAAAACTAACAGGTGGGGAGAGGAGGAAAATCTGAAATCTGCTGCAAGAGGCAGGCATAAATGAGTCCTTATTTGTTCTTTCTAGCAGTAGGTGACTGGGCAATTGCTATATGTAGAATTCTTCATTAGCCATTACATGAACGAGAAATGGGGAAAATTGTCTGATACGGGAAGTGGAGAAAGACCTGTGGATATTGTTGTGGATGGAGAAAGGAATTTAGAGCACAAAAGTTACAAAGCTTGGTTTCTTACAGGTTTGCAACTTTAGCTTCTAACAGCACAGCTTACTATTTTTTTAAAAATGCCCCTTCTGTAGCAGGCTTGTGGGTTTTATTTATTTGGGCATTTTTAAGCAAACAGTTCCTAACAGCCCCTTTGTACTGACTTCTCTATAAACCATATTTTAAAGATCTTGAGGTACATCTTGGCTTATGCACTTAGGTGTTCCTTCCAGACTTTTAAAACAGCCTTTTCCCAAATTTGAAAATGGTGTATGTTAGGTGCCTCTCTATAACAGTAGTCTCAATCTTCAAACAGTTGTGTTTTGTAGGGTAAAAATGAACGTAGGAGTTGCCCACAGCGAGGTAAATCCAAACACACGGGTGATGAACAGTCGTGGAATGTGGCTGACGTATGCACTCGGAGTTGGCATGCTGCACATTGTCTTGCTCAGCATTCCTTTCTTTAGTGTCCCTGTCGCCTGGACTTTAACAAATGTGATTCACAACCTGGTAAGTACCCTCTCTTGTAACACAGTTTGAAAAGTTGTTCATACGTATTTATTTTTAGTAGCAGGAGAGGAGAAAAACAGCTAGCCAAAACACTACCTCTGCTTGGTTTGTCCACTATTAAAGAAGTTGGCTTTTTTTTGGGAGGAGGAGTGATGCATGATCACTTCGGGTTTAAGCACAAAAGACGTGAAATATTCCATATATATTTTATGTATTCTTTTAAAAGGCATTTAATTAAGCTAGAATCTTGCAAACAGAAAATCATCATGCCAGCCGAGTTTTAGTGTTCTGCATATTACTAGAGAGCTGTGCTGAATCCATAAAAATATTACATTTTTAATTCTTGCATATTGTCTATTAATGTTTCTATACAAATCTGTTAGTATCCCAAAATATTTAATTTCAGCACTTTAGCTGTTCCTTGGTCAGAAACTTTTGTGTTCTTTTTCTTCTTGCTTTGATTTCTGGTCAAGCTCGATAAATTTTAGCTCAAAATGACTTCAGCGTACAACTCTGTCACTATACATGCCATAAGAAAAATCTTACTTGAAAACAGTGAGGAAAAAACTGGACTACCTTGACCCAAGCCCTGGAATCATTTGTTATTCAGCGGGTTGTGATTTGCATGAACTTTTGTATGCAAAAGGATTTGGAAGCTGAAGACTTTAACAGTCTTTCTGCCTCCTCTCCCCAGGGTACTATAATTTTGTTGTAATCGTTTAAAGTAAAGCAGGTTTGGATATTGGTCCTGCCAAGCTTAGAGAAAAGATGGCCATAATCAGCAATTTCCATCATACTTGAAGTTTGCTAACTCAGCTTTCTAAGATTAACAGCAAAGCAGTCTTGACAAAAAGATAGCTTATTCCTTATTTAGGAAAATGATAGTTCACTTTAAAGACTGAGGTTGGATAATACCCTCTTGAATCCTGTAAAAAAAAAAAAAATTTTTTTTGTTTTATTTTTGTAGATAGGTTTAAAACGAATAGTGGGATTGTAAGCATCATTAAAGCATTTTGCACGTTACCTTTGACAGCATCAGACATGCCTGACTTTGGAAGACGTTGGCAGAGACAAGTATTACTAAATATTTCCCAAATGCCTTACAAAATTCATTGCAAATCGCTATAATGACAACAGGGATGAGAGCATGCACTGGCAAGTAGTTTTCTGGTGGATCACTAGAAGATGAGTATAAACTGCACTTTTGGATATTTCAGCATTTAAATGGCACCTTTTTTGGAAACAAATCCTTGAAGAGTTTGACAAACAAAAAAAATCGTGGATTTTCACTAATGGAAAATTCTTAGCTGACCTTGAAAACATTTTTGGTGGTCCTTTCTGCAAGTACCAGTGCAAAATAAAATATGTATTAAGCATTTGGATCTGTCCTAAAAGGGCTTTTAGGTTGTTATTCAAACTGAGATGCTGCAAACATCGTGAGTTGAAGAAGTAATTAAGCAGATGAATTCTCTTAGGTTAACAGGCCACCAGTCAGGGGGCAGTTCCAAAAAAAAAAGCGGAAGATGATGTGAAGTGATTTGCTCAACATTCACCTCCCTTATAAGAATTCATAAGAAATGTGATTTTTCTATATAAAGCTTTCTATAAAAAAATTCTGTATGTGCGTAAGAAATGAACGCACCTGGAAGAAAGAAAATGGAAGTCTCTGATATTTTCTGAAATAGAGACTCATGCTTGGAGTTGGTATGCTCTCTTCGATAGAAAACAAATGTTTGTTAAAACTGGAAGAGGGTGGACTCCCCTGTCTGATTGACCTTTGGGCCCAAACTGATCTTTCAGAACAGACGCATGCTCCCATTGAACAGAGACAATTGCAAAGAACAGTCTGGTCTGGTTAAGGAGAAGCATCAGAGAGAGGGACAGATGACATTCAACAGATTGCTGGTAGTCAGCTTCGAAGTATTTGAAGCTGGTGGAGGGATTGAGAAAGCTTTCAAAAGTTCTTGTAATATTGCCAGTGTTTGTAGATAGTTTTTTTGCTTTGTGCAGACTCTACCTCATTTAACACTGTCTTCGGAAAGCAGTAATATAAATTGGCATCCCTAAACTTGTTACAGTCCTTGTTGAAATTCTGTTGATTTCATATAATTTTTGCCATCTAATATAGAAGACAAGACAGTGGATCGGATGTCACATAGGTTTTGGCTTTAATTCTGACTCTGCCACTGACTGCGCAACCTCAGGCAAATCGCTTTTTGTGTCTTCCTGCCTCTTCTGTAATTTGTCATTACATGCTAGCAGCTCTTTGGGTGAGAATTCATTTTCTCTCTCTCTTTTTTTTTTCTTTTTTTACAATGTAACAATTATTAAAAAAAAAAATACAGCTAAAAGTGCCACTGTATTTACTTTTTATTTTCCCCAGGGAATGTATGTGTTTTTGCATGCAGTAAAGGGAACTCCTTTTGAAACACCTGATCAGGGGAAAGCTAGGCTACTAACACACTGGGAACAACTGGATTATGGAGTACAATTTACATCTTCAAGAAAATTCTTCACAATCTCTCCTATAATTCTGTGAGTTCAAAACTGTATTATGGATTAACTGAATCATAAACTTATGATTTCAAAAGCAGCAACAAAATGAGTTGCAATTTACATTCTAAAAGCATTTTCTCTCTTTTTTTTTTTTTTTTCCCCTTGTTTATTTGTTTCTACATCAGAGAGATAAGGAGTACATACTTACAGGCCATATAATCAACAGTCTTTCTTCCTGCAGCTTTCGACACTGCAGTTCACATACTGAAGTCGAAGTTCGTAAACAGTTATTAATGGGGCAGGTTTTAACAACCAGAAATGTTATGAGGAAAACTTACTGTTAACTCTTGAAGTTCTTTAAGAGATTGTGAAGTCATAAATACTGAAAATCCAAACTAATTGCCTTTAGCGAATGCATATGACGGCATTTATTAACCATATTGCAATCTGTGAGTTGCAGGGAGGGTGGCAGTCCTCACTGAATGGGGTCCAGGATTTTGCATGTTGGTTTTGCTTTCTGGTGATTATCTTCTGTTTACACTAGTTACGTTAATAGGTTAGAAATTCTACACCCCTTGTCTCTGTTGACAAAAGTATGGTTGCATAACTAAAGAAAATCAGATACGTATTTAATATCCAATTCTAAAGAGTCTTTCTGTTTTCCACTCTAGGAAGTTGTCCACTTGCATGGCGGGATTGGGGGGAAGGGAAGAAAATGCATTGTGTTTACAAAATTGTTCACAAAGGATAGACACGAAAATATATATATTACTCCTCAAAAAAAATCCTTTCTTCATTCAAAGATAGCTTCCCACGTTCCAGTGGAAATTTTGTGTAACATTTGTGTATTTCTCTTCATGCACTAGTAAGGCATCAGCAGCTGAATAAACATCTCCCTTTTGCTGGGGAACTCCCCCCGATCTGATAGCCTTGTTTCTGTGACTAGTTTTTGCAAAGAATGAGATGAAATTATTGGCTTAGAGTGTAAAGAACCTGGTAGTGAACTGGATTTTCTGAGGCGTATTTCCTTATTCTTCCAGTTGAACAGGTTGTGGCCTAGCTTAAAAGAAAAACGTGATGGAAACATCTGCCAGACGGGAAGCATTTTAAAATCACGCCAATCACACATGTGCTCAGCGTAAATTATTTTTGCACTGAAAAATGTCAAAGGCTTTGTCACTGAACTTGCTAGGGTAGCAGAACTGCGAGTATTTTGGTAACAGATCTTAACACTGTTTAAAACCCATATCAGAAATGAGGCTTGTAGCTGCAGAAGTCAGAGACTCCAGCTTGAGGGGCGGGGAGAAGTTCTTGAGGAAAATACTAGCCGAGAGTTGCTTTTTAGCACCTTGAGAAGTACAGGAAGAAGAGACAGTCTGTAATTTTGCTGTAGATATTCCAGAACCTTGGATGAGATATTTAATACAGGAATAGGTCAATTGTTAATCAGAAGAATATGACTGGTTACTAAAGCACCTTTTCCAGCAATGCTTTGTTTGTTTATTTTTTAGACCAGAGTGTTATCAGCTAAGCTTGCTCTCTTTTCTCCCGCAGGTACTTCCTGGCGAGTTTCTACACAAAGTACGATACAACACACTTCATCCTCAACACAACCTCTCTCCTGACTGTGCTTATCCCCAAGCTGCCACAGTTGCACGGTGTTCGAATCTTTGGCATCAATAAATATTAAGCAGAAAGTCTGACACTGACTGCCCCTGCTGTGGCTACTGGTGCTCCCCAGGTGAAGAAAACGAGTGGCCTGCTGTGCCGTGTATCTAATGGTATTCAATGAGAGATGCATCTACATCTGAGATACAGTTCCTGCTTCCTGCTGCAGCATTGTCTGGGATGAAAGTTGAGTTTATACGAAGATGCCTTCTAATATTTAAATGTGAATCGGAAACCTCTAGAAGAAAGATTTCCGTGAAGAACTGGGCAGGCCCAGCTCTAAAGCCTAATCCCCACTAAGACTGTACATATGCCTGGCTGATGCGAGTGACTTGTAAGGAAGGTGTGAGTGACAGTTGAAATGGAGAGAAACGTTTCACAAATAGCCGGTCAGCCATAATGCAAATGTGCAAAACTTTACATATAAATCCAGGATCCTCAATGCCAAGGACTGGTGAGGTCTCATTCTTAGATAAAGTGAAAGTAGCTAGTTTCTGCTGTATGGGTTGTAGGGGGTTGTGCTTGTTATTGCATAGTAAAAGTTTGTCGCACAGTAAATACTGTGACAGCTAGCATAAACTGAGGGTGTAATTCATGCCTTATCTGTTCTTGTGGGTTTTTTTTTTGTCACAAAAACTTAAGAAAGTCCTTAACTGTCAGCTCAGGGGATTTCTGTATCAACTTCATAGCTCAATTTATGTGTGCTTTTACAAGTTGCCGCCATGGTGTTTATTTCATTTTGCTTACCAGGATACTGACTTTTCTATGTGTAAACGGGATATCCCGAAAAAGTGAAATTCCTTTTAAGTGTGGATTTTTGACTGTTTTCTCTGATAGTTGACTGATGGGATATTTTTCAGGAGTTGAAAGCCTGTAATGGTGGGGGAAAGGACCTGCTGTTGTAGGAGAAGCAGCTCCATTATAGGGCAACAATGTCAGAACACGTAAGAGAAACTCTATTTAGGTCATTAAGTTAGAATAGAAGCTGAACTGTAAGTAGGTGAATACTCAAATCATGTGGACTAATTGTATGCAGAAAAAGGTGTAGATAACTTGCATGTCTTGGGAACGTGGAGGAATGCTGTGTTTGAAGGGTACCATGTAGCATGGAGTAATCTTGTATATAATCAGCTCTGGAACTAGAGTGAAGGTACATCTAGAGCTCTGAGCACGCACTTCTCTGTCTTGGAAAAAGGATGAATTTTGAAGTCTACCGTATGTCTGCCAGCCAAAACTGGCTCAGATTTAACAGAAGACTCCATTTAAGACTTGATTGTCATTTTGGTTGCAGTAACAGGCAGTGAGCTGGAAAAAAATAAAGGAAAAAAAACACCTACCCTACAGCGGCATACTTATTTTCTTGTTAAGCGAATTTTCTGGCTATTTACTGATAAAGATGCTGTTTAAAAGAAAAAAAGGAAAAAAAAAGAGGTAATGAGTTATGAATTTTTTTCTTAGCAATTAGAATTAATTCCTTGTTATTTGTACGGGAAGTGATAACGGGCTAATTTTTAAAATAATGAGCATCACAAGGCTACGGTAGCCCTTTGAAAAACCACCGTTCTGTGTACAAGTGACAAGTGGGCCGAGCTTACGGACAGAGGGAGGTGGCCCCGGGAAGCGCCGGGCCGCCAGTGAGGGCAGGGCTGCGCGCTGGCGCAGCTCTGGACCTGCGTAACTAAAATGACTTGCCCGCGGACTCCTGACTTTCCTTTCCGGGCTTGCAGGGCGGCGGCAGCCCGCTGCCCGTCGCAGCCGCCCCGCCCCGGGAGGGGTTACGCCCCGTGACCCGCCGGGGGGCGGTTCGCGGCGGCGGTACCTCCGGTGGGCCGGGCCCCTGCTGGCGGAAACGTGCCGCTGAAAAAAAGGGGCGCTCGAGGGGCGTGAGAGGGCGATCTATCGCGATGGAAGGGCGCAGCGCGGCTGCGCGGTGACAAGCGCGTTTGCGGCCGGCGGGGCAGGCGGGGAGCGGCCCCGGTGGGGCCGCTGCCCGGGGGCCGCTGCCCGGGGGCCAGCGCTGGCCTGTGGCTTGTGTCCCGCCCCTCGGACCGCAGGAGGCGCCGTACGCGGCGAGCGTGGGTGAAGGGCTCTCTTGAAGCATGATTAAGGTAAAACAAAGACATTAGCTCCCAACTCTTAAATTACTGTATTTTTTTTTCTTACGGTCTTAAAACTCATGTGTGGTCATTCGTAACTTTAATGACACCTCTTTAGGACATCAAACCAGAGCACATGCGTAAAAGCCTTCCAGTAATAATAAACTGTACAGTTCTTTTCCAGACATAACCACCGTACAGGTTTTTAGCTATGAACAGCGTTGCCAAAAGCCTTCTGACATGGGCTGAGCGCGGCCGAGCTGCGGGGCTGAGAAGCAGCTCTGCTCCCGCTGGAAAACGGCATCTTCGGAAACTGGTTCTGGGCATAGAGACCAGCTGCGACGACACCGGCGCTGCTGTGGTGGATGATGCCGGCAATGTGCTGGGAGAAGCCCTGCACTGTCAGAAGGAAGTCCATTTACAGTAAGGATATCTTTTTCTCAGGGCTTTTGCCTTAATAATAATTTTACTGTTATTCTTACTTGTAGTATCATCCATATAAAAGTCTTCTCCAGAAAGCTCAGTGAGAAGTGGGCAGGTGTATAGACCTGGCTCCTGGGCCACACCACATTCCGCTTGAGAATTACTAAGGGTGAGGAAAGAAAAGCTGTGCATTTGACAAGTTTCCTCCAGTATTTTCTTTCAAAATGAGACAGATTACTTATCTAGCTTGAATTAAAGATTAATTCATTATTACTCTTAAAACCACCAAATGTCTCAAATTTTTTATGGGAAAATTAATCAAATATAGGCACTGGTGGCTAAGTGAATGAACTGACTGGTGAGGGGTTGTGAATATTAAGTTACAGACGTATTCGTTGTTTTGGAACAGCATTGAGATACATTTAAGAGTTATGTGTACCAAAAAAGGGCAAGTTAGATCCTTTTCTGACCTCCCAGCAGTAATTGTGCTCTCTTCAGTGCATTGGTGCTCTTTACACTAAACAAAGCATTTGAGAATGTACTAAAGAGACAGACGGGATGTGGCAAAGTTAAGGGGTGTTTGGAATCTGTACCATTCTATCTGTTGTGAAATGCAAACGTATTGTAATTTGTTTTAGAGCAGGTGGAATAATTCCTGTGGTGGCACAGCAACTTCACAGAGAAAACATCGAGCGAGTGGTAAAAGAAGCGCTTATTGTCAGTGGAGTTTCTGTACGTGAACTTGCAGCTATCGCAACGACAGTAAAACCAGGACTTGCGCTAAGCCTTGAAGTGGGGCTGCAGCACAGCCTGAACCTGGTGAGCAGGTACCAGAAGCCCTTCATACCCATCCATCACATGGAGGCTCACGCACTCACCATCCGACTGACCCATCGCGTGGAATTTCCCTTCTTAGTCCTTTTACTCTCTGGAGGCCACTGCATCTTGGCAGTAGCGCAGGGAGTTTCGGATTTCCTTCTGCTTGGACAGTCCATAGATATAGCACCAGGTGACATGCTGGATAAGGTAATACTGCCTTACATAAGTGAATCTAGTGGGTTTTTTTTTCTTTTTATTGCAGTTATACTACACAGCGGTAGTATTATCATCAGCCTGAGGACAGTAATACAGTGCAATATAAGCTTTACTTAACTTTTTTTTTCTATTTTGAAATACCATAGATATAAGACACGAGAGGCTGTTAAAAATCTATGCATAGCATCAGTTGTAACATGTAAATTATATTTTTAGCAAATGACAACATAACCAAAACTGTTGTTGGACGTTTCATTGACACCCATTATACAAAAAGTTTGAGAAGACTGATAGTGATATTTTAAATGTTTAAAACAATACATATTAAGAATACTTCTTAATATTTCTATTGTTATTTCTTAATATTTCTAATATTTCTTACCATTTTTTCGTACAGTTTCAAAAGCCTGGTTTAGCTTGCAGAATCTTTAAGTTTGTGGGTCGCTGAGTAAAATCTGTAAAATCAGTTTTTACCAAAGAAAAGTTTTTACAAAACTTGCAGGTTTGTTCTCAAACACAGAGTTTTTGAACAGTATTTATGTGTATTAATTAAAAAAGTGGAAGAGTGAGTGGAGTCAGAAAGGGAATTGTTGAAACCAACTTTGTTCCTGTTTATCTGGTAATAATAGTACGGTTGTCCGTGTGTTTCCTATAGCATAAAAATTGGGTAGTTAGTGTTTCCTGCAAAATATGTTGATCCTCCTGTTTGCCCAAATTGTTCTACAATTGCATTTCTAATTACTCGGGGCGGGGGGGACGGAATCCAACTGGACGATGTCTTGTCCTTGTTGTGCCCTGTTTGTAATTTCACGTTGGATTGGATTTTGTGGTGTCTAATTTTACTCCACAGACTGCAACACAGTGATGGAGTTACAGGAGGAATTAATTTAGCTCTCTGTGCTGAGTCTGTTGTTTATTATCTCCTTAGGTAGCAAGGAGACTCTCGTTAAGAAAGCACCCGGAGTGCCGCAGCATGGCTGGGGGGAAGGCGATAGAGCACTTGGCTCAAACTGGGAACCGGCAGCAGCACACGTTCAGACTTCCCATGCAACAATACCGTAACTGTGACTTTTCTTTTTCTGGACTTCAGAACCTTGTCAATAAAGTCATTATACAAAAAGAAAAAGAAGAAGGTATTTTTAAACAAAGTCAGATACAAACCATGTTTTTCATGGCCTGTACCCAGGAAAACCCATTTGATCATACATTTTTATAGGTATTGAAGAAGGTGAGATCCTATCCTGTGTTAAGGATATTGCAGCTGCTGCACAGCATGCAGTGGCTGTTCATATTATCCAGCGGACATATCGAGCCATGCTGTTCTGCATAAAAAATAGCATATTATCATCAAAAAATGCAACTTTGGTGGGTATACATTTTTTTTTTCCTTTTTATATTATTTGTGTAACATCATTTGAAGATTCAGATGCCTTGTTATAATTTCTCCCTGACAGTTGAGGAAGATGTCAGTATGTATTACATTGTGAAAATACCAGGATTAAAGTAATAGTTATATAAGTATTTACAATAAAGTCTTTCATAGTTTGGCTTTAAGCTAGAAAGAGATTTTCTTGCCATCTGATCTGACCTTCCGTGACAGTTTAGGCCACATAATTTGATCTAGTGCTCCCCAATACTTGACAGCTGTTCTCGTTATAACATGCTTTTATTCAGGAATCTCTTTTAGCATAATAAGCTCACTTATCATACTATTTTCTGATATGTTTTTATCTTCAAAGATACGTTTTAATCTTCAAATGTGTTATTTATTACTGTCTTCAGAACTTCATCTGATAACCTTTCTTTAAATAGGATGTTAGCTGAGTGTGACCCATCAGTACTTTTAGGTTAATGCCTTTTTTCTTTGTGAAACTGCTGTCAGGTTGTATCAGGAGGAGTTGCAAGTAATCAGTATATCCGAAAAGGTCTACAGACTTTGGCAGATGCAAATGATTTTGCTTTACTGTGTCCTCCTCCAAGACTGTGCACTGACAATGGTGTAATGATTGCATGGTAAGAGTTGTTTCTCTTTGCGTGTGTTTCTATAATGTTCTTTAAAAGTTGACATCAGACTCAAGAACAACTGTTTATGGTGACTGAACCACACACGCGTGTTCAGATCATTATGACGTACACTTTTCCATAATTGCTTTCTTGCTTAGGAATGGCATTGAAAGGTTACGTGCAGGACTTGGTGTTTTACATAGTACTGATGGCATCCGCTATGAACCAAAGTAAGTGCCTCAATTAATTCACAGTCTGTTTCTGCACTTATTCACTACGGTCAATGAAAGTGGGAAAGCGTGTAGACTAAAAAGAGGAGCAGAAGCTGATGAGGAGTGTCTTTGCAGTGTATATAGGCTTTAAAAGTTACCGGCATGTCCTTTTCAATGTAGTTGTGAAATACAAATGATTGTGTCTGGCGTTTACATTTGTTTTATCTCAGAAACTTAAATTACCATACATCATAACAGTGCTGTGTATTTTCCTATTACCATTGTGGTATGGGAAAACCAGAGCAAGTTAAGCTGTAATACACTCCCCCGAGCTACTCATTCACTGTTGACATAAATCAAAATGCTCCAGGTCAAACTGTGTATTCATAATGAGCAATCAATTTAAAAAAAGAATTTGACATATAAGATTGGGTAATACTGTTTTGTTT
>VYZM01004194.1:156276-173676 GCA_013398915.1 Dromas ardeola | reverse complement strand
TTTTTTTTTTTTTTACTGATAATACTGATTTTGTTAATGACTTGTTAGGTAAGACTTGTTCTATGGGTTTAAGTTGATCTAGGCTTAAGGCCAAAAAAAATTCTAATATTTCAAAAGTACCAGCTGGTCTTAAACTTGAAATTTTTTTCAGGTTTTTCCTCTTTCCATTTCCAGGAAAACAGACTTGGAAGGTCTCAGGACAAAAAAAAATTGTTTTATAATTTTCACACGAAAAATGATAAAATACTTTCCTTCAAAAATAACTTGTTTTATATATCTTACTGAATGAAATACTAAGCTTTATTTGCTGTAGACTATACATTCTTTAAGATACCACAGAAAGAGAGACCTGTGAATCTTTAGTATAGTATGTCTTGCATTCATCAGTGAGACGTAAAATGAATTATCAACTAAAATCACAATTTAACTAAAAAAATGTCCTCAAAAGATGGCATTGAAATCACAATGGTGTTTCCCGAATTTGGAATGACTACAAATGCAAATTCTTTCCTCAGTGTAAAGAGGTATTCTAGGTATCGCTTCAGATGGACCATTTATCGGTCACAGAGTCTTACAGTGCAGGGAATCTGCAAAAGTACTGTGAGTCCCGTGCGCGTTGTAAAAAAAGGTCTGTGAATCTGCACATCTGTGCGACTCGGCAATAATGTTATTTATTTTTAACAAACGCATAATTTTATTATTTTCTAGAGCTCCCCTTGGAATTGATATTTCAAAAAGAGTTGAAGAAGATTCTATCAAAGTGCCAAAACTAAAAAAGAAGATACAATGGTTGGCATCTTAAAAAAATAACTTAATAAAGTAAATGTAACTATAAATTGTTCAATAAAAACTGTTTCAGTGCTGTTACATTTACTGACAGTAGTTGGTTTACAAGTGTTGAAAATCACCTGTCAGAGAAATAAATGCTGTGTGGTGTCACCAAAATGATTCCAGTTACCACTCCACAAATGTCTAGGAGTTCTAAGGATTAATAAAAAAAAAATAAATTAAAAGTGCACTTCCTAATAAACAAACTAATTTGTCTAATGAACTTAGACAAATGAAAAAGTCTTCATTGTTTATACTTCGTAATTTATAATAAGGTGGTTATTTATAATATATACCATATTATAATTCAACAATATAATTCATACAAGGTTTTAATTTACACTACATGTTAAAAAAAATTAATACCTTCCATGACTGGAAAGTTACAGAAAGTGAACACAGGAGAGCACAGATTTTCCAGGCAATCTCAATGTATTAGCTGTGCCAGTACAACTGAATTTCAGCAGTACCTAATTTTCTGCTGCTGGTGCGAGAAGCCTATTATACAAAATTCAAATTTTGGGGTATAGGGCTAGTGCCCTTAATTTTCTCCTTTTTTTATAAACAGCTCAGTAAAGCTAATCACAGTGTAAGTGAGTGAGGTGCAAGTTCTGAGTTTTGATGTGAATAATGGGTTATTTGACCTTGCCTTTTTATAATAAGTATAATACAATACGCTTTTACAGTATTACTCATTACAATGGTAATTACTGGAATAAATACTTCAAGTATTAAGCATCTCTTCAATAGGCATTACAAATTAGAAAATGCTTAAGTTTAAAATTGCTTCCATTTAAATATAACGAAGTAGTTGGGATTTGTGGGACAGTTATAAACAGACAAACAATTTGCCTGTTTTTTTTTAAATATTTTAATTAATTATTTTTTAACTTGAAGGCGAGATGTAACAAACTTACAAGGTACATGCATTATTTTTTTCTCCAATACATAATTTTTGGAAGAAGGTTAAGATCCCTTATTGAACACAAACCATTGAAAGAATACATAGTATTTACATTTTGTTTCTGGAGTCTCATTTTCATGGGATTTCAACCACAAGTAATTTATCTTTTGGTAATTTATCTGTATCATTAAGTAGTTTATCTTCTTGGTAAAGTAATACATCATTTAATAAATTTAACTATCACATTTCATAGGCCGTATCTAGCAGTGTGTTTATATGTTTGGCTCACTGACTGCAACATACGTGAAAGACTGGAATTTGTGAAACAAACAGTGAGCAAAACCTCACACACACACCCCGTATTACATCTAATTTGTCAATTATCCCAGGTTTTAGTGCTGGTCATACCTTCCTCGGGATCAACAAGCCAGTCAGTGTTACTGCTCAAAAGTCACCCCCGTTTCCAAATTTTCTGAACAATGAGGAGAAATCCCTAAACAGCTGTGTTTTCTGATACAATTAATGCTAATAAAATCCAATACAGATTTCCCATTGGTGATGCAGCCTTATGAACTGGAGGTGGAGTGGTTCCAGTATGACCCAAGCTTCCCAAAACTACTGTTGTTTGGACCAGAGAGCTTGTCTCTAACATCATAGAAACCTTCTTGCGTAGCAGTACAGATACACTGAACTGATCACTATTATGTTTATCTCATCTCATCTCAATTAAGTGTTTAAGAGAGAACACAGCAAAAATGATAATTTTTTTAAATAAAAAAATACTTAAAAGTTCTTCCAAAACACGTACACAGGAACAATGCTCCATGTAGTTATATTAAAGATTTTTTTGTAATATTTAAGTGGACATGTCTTGTAACAAGGAATTAGAAATGCTATTATGGCAATTTCCTGGCCTATCTCAGTAAATCAAATAAAACAGATTACATGCTTGAAAATCTGTGCTCAATGAGTCGTTATTGATGGTGTTTTGATGAACTGTGATTATAGAGCACGCAAGATCTTGGAAGGTTTGCTTCAACGTCTCATTGTGTGCATTTGTTTTTATTTGTGGCTGAAAATTGAAAGCACAAAAGGAAGTGGTGAAATTGCATCTTATACCCTTTTGAAAGCAGCTGCTAACACTTCTGAAAACCTATGTAGAAATATGATGATCTTTGGTTTACAAAAAAAATGAAATTCAGTAGACTAGTACACTTAAAGACAAGCAAATACAAAATACCAACTAGGAATAACGAGGTAGATTTGTAGAACTGTAATGGAATCAAATCTATTATGAATCAACGATAATAGTGTTAAGAGAGGCATATATTTGGTCTTTATTATAGGAATAACACATAAGAGACAAGAAATACAGGTTTGGGATTTTTTGCTGCAGTGAGAGGCTGACTGCAACAATGAAGGTGATACACTGGGGAACTCTCAGTCTATTAAAATGTGTTATGAAACCACTGTTCAGTTGTTCTTCGTTGCAGGAAGGATTAAAGTATTTAGCTTCATTTGCAGAAAAGGCTTAAAAAAAAAGAAAAGCTTTCATTTTAAGGAAGGGAAATAATGGAACATGTTTCCTATTGAAACAGATTCCTCAATCACTGCATGTTACGTATAAAAAGAACTATTAAAATGCTCTGCAAGTATTTTATTCTTCACTTACAACAAGGCTGTAAACTAGATCACCTCTGGAGATCCCTTGCAGCCCTACACTGCTGTGACATATGCAGTATATATACCTTGCCCTCATTGCTTCTTAACCTTCTGGGTATTATTAAAACCCATAAAATGTAATCATTTTGTATCACTTCAGGAGTCATTTTGTTTTTAAAGTATATTCAGTAACCATAACAATTGGTAAGATTTTAAATCTAAAAATAATTTAATCTTGAAATTCTATCTTCATAAAATATGTTTAGTAAGTTTTAGAGTAGTTAGTACAATTGAAAACATTTACTTGGAATTTAATGTATCTATACCACGATAAGCAGTTTTCTTACATGAAATAATACAATCACTGCCTCCTATAGGACATTTTACAGTGCTCAAATAAGGGAAGAAAAAACCCTCCAACCACAGTCTCTGCCTGTTTACAATTTAAACCTTGGTTTTATAGTGCTTTTCTAAGGATATTTTCACATGCTTGAATTTAAAGCATGTAAAAACCCAAGTTCTTATTTTGATAAACGATGCTTTTCATTTGTTTCTACAGAACTTTTGTTTCATTATTTCCAGAAAAAGTAACTGCATTATGCAAAATAAATGGTTGTACGATATTTAGCCACCAACCCTGTATGTTGTACTATAGGTACAGAATTTTAACTAGTGTTTGATAGCGTCATTTAATCTGTTAAAAAAATAAATCAAACTGGAATCAAAATATATTTTACTAAGCTACAAAAGACTTTATTCCTCTCAAACCTTCATAGTATACTCAGCAATTTCAGTTAAGTAAATGCCAATCTGAAATCAGAAAGGACTTGTATCATTTTAAAGACTATACTATAGCGTCTGTATTACTGTGCGCATTCCTTACCTCTTACCATCAAATTCCATCACTGGAATGGGGTAACGTTCTCTACCTGGCATATTCATGTCAAACAACTAAGCCTTAGAGCCTGACAGGCAGCCTATGAGAAAACAGTTACTAAATCAGCTGTAAGGATTGTTTACCTAACTGCTTACATCAATAAAATGACCAACAGAATTGCAGCTTCACAAGCCTTATCAATGATCAGCAAACATGGAAGCTGAAGTACGATTTCGATTTCATTGCATGTTTAAAAGTGCTTTGTCTCATTTGCACAAGTCACAGCAAATTAAACCCATATCTAATGAGAAGCATCCCTCAGGGAATAGTTTATACCTTCTCAGGTGAATCTGTTTTGATCATTCTTCAGACTACTATGGTGCCATCCAGAAATGCCACCTAAAGGCTGGGCTGCTCTTAGCGGAATGCTGTCCTTAAGATTAAGGTATCTTGTGCCACCTTGTACAGTTCAGTATTAGAAGCAAATATTTTTACGGCATGCTCAGAGAAATAAGTACCGAACACTGTATTAGCCAGGTCTATAAATACTACTTAGATAACCAAGCAACAACATAGTCCAGACAAACCTATTAACTCCTGGATTAAGCATGTTTTTCCTTATCTCTGATGGTAATTTTAACCAAGTACAATATTCTCTCATGATTTATTAGCTGTAAAGACACACACACACATATGTTACAAGACAGAAAACTAGAATCATGATCTCCGATGAAATATCCTTTACTGACAGGGTACTAACATCGAAATCAATTCCCCCATGGACATAAAAATACTCTTTCTGTGCATAGTGAAAATGTTGACAGTTGAAATTTGGTCCAAAAAACCGAAACAGTTCTCTTTCCGTTTTAACTCCACAAGATAAAAAAAAAAAAGTAATTTTTTTCTTTCTTAGAAGTAGCAATACATAAATAGCTTAAAAGACTAAAGTTATTTTATTATATAATATATAAAAGATACAAATATATTTATAATTTAAATATTAAAAATCTACAAAATATGATATTCTAGAAGATATAAAAATATCAATGCCAAATTTGAATTTTAAAAAATCAGTAAATTTACAGTTTTCTTACTGGAATATGGCTGAAGATGTTTACTTATATTTGGGCGTTCCACGTTCTTTTTAAACCCCAGTAAAAACGGAATCAGAGTTCATTAACTTGAAGTACTCTATATTCCTGCAGATAGCTATGATTTTTTCCAATTACTTCTTCAGAAGCTTTTGCAGAAGAGAGAACCTCTGCTGCAATCTGGTTTGGTTTGTATCTTAATAGGCCTCTGTTGATCTTACCACATTGGTGAACCTATTCACCGCATCAAACCTAAACACATTTTCATGTAGCTCAACTTGTGTAATGCCAAGTGTCAATTTAAATAGCATATTATCAGCATATTGCATAAAGACCTTTTTTTTTACTGTACTGTTTCGGTTGTAAGTTGGCTCTTCATTCGTATTTTCATCATAGGTTTCCTAAAATTCATGCTTAGTGGAAATACCAAAAATATCAAAATATCCTGCAAAACCAGGAACGAGTAGAAAAATCTAGAAGGTCAAATGAAATATTTTATAACACTATTGTTGCTTTCCATAAAAATATGTTTCCACCACCTAAATGTAAACATTAGTATCAATTTTTAAAAATGTATTTGTAAGATGCACTTTGCTGATGCATCTATAACCTGTTAGTATTGTTATTAATACACTAGGAACTATTACTTCTATGTAAGTTAGAATGTTAAAAGATGCTTTTGTCTCTAACACCATCTTATTTATTATATAGCAAGGCAACTAATTTTAAATCTTAATTGTACAGATATGGTAAATAATATAAATAGAACTATGTAGAATGTTAGGGAAAAAAAGTATATGCACGTGTCTTATGAATTCTTCAAAATACATCTCTTAAGCCTAGAGCTCTTATTATTCTTAGAGAGAGCTGCTGAGTACTGAAGACTTTTGAAAATCTGACCAATAACTTAAATACCACAGTGGAAGCAGAGCTCTTTTGGAAATCTGTTAATTTACAGTACTTCATACCATCTTATAATTTTGCATGAGATCCAGTAATCTATATTTCTTTCAAGTAATGATCCCAGCTTTAGGAACACCATGTATAAGCTACGTGCAACATTAGGTATTTTTTTAATAAGAAAGTTTTCGTACTCTCCTCCTGAACAAAACTCTAAAAATATTTCCAACTGTCTGGGTTTTCCCATCTGTATCAACATTCATTTCAAAGCACTCTAAGATCCAGTCACATTTCTCTTTCAGTATGTATGCCCTAAACTTCTGCCATGTAGTCAACACTGATAAAAATTTGTCCAATTTTTCTATCAGCTGGAGGAATCTGACACAAAGTAGTGTGATGATAACTGGCATCTGAATTTATGGAAGGTTTAAACAGCAAATTCCAGCAACCAATTCTCACAAAATCTGATGGACTTCTTAATAATACAAGCACATATCTGAATCCATCAGTGCTACCAAAGTTGCTGTCTGGGTACACAGATTTTTTTAGCTGGCCCAGCAGTCCTCTGGGAATCTCTACTGAGCACCGTATGTCATATTTTGAAGCCAGCCACCTAGAGGACACAGTAGTAATTAATTCTTGCTACTTACTTTTGTCAGACTTTGCAAACAAGGCACCAGCATTTACCTGTGCTACTGTTTGACAAGCAGGTTGCCGCATCAGCTTATTCAGCTCTAGGCAACACTTTTGTCAGGCCTGAGTATTCTTCAATATTCTCCAGTTTGTAAAATACAATACTTAGAGGGGCTAAAAAGAAAAAAAAAGAAAAAAAAAGAAATATTATTTAATCAAGAACTATAATAGTATTTGCAAGAAAACAGTAAGGTTCTTAAGGACAAGATTAAAACACAGTAACATTCCTGTAGGTTGCTCCAAAATGTTATAGAATGGGACTTCAATACATCAAGTATTTTAAAATAGCTTTTTTTCTTTTCCCTCCCCCTCTGGAATCAAACATTTGGTCAAGAAACTCTACAAATAATAGTATTATAAATAATAATGATAAATTAATTTCTCATTAATAACTGGATAAATGGAAAAGTTTGCCAACACCAAATTTTATGTTTTCTTTTTAAACTACCTAAAACTATTTAGAATCCTTCCAAAATTATTTCTCATGTTTCCCTAAATATCAGAGGCCTCTTAGTACAAAAAGCACAACCTTTTTCTTAGTGTCCTAGGTGACACAGAACTCCTAGGAACACTCCAACACCACTACAGAAATAACAAACAATGAACAATAGTTACACTTCATCAGCCTAATTTTCCTCTTGGTCCAACCTCCACCTGCTTTACAGCATGATGCAAGAACTCTTGCAAACATCCCAGGGTAAGGTACTAGGGAGTCACTTTCCTCAGAGCACCAGTGAGAAATCTGCCAGTGCTTTGAAGCACTGAAAATTAAGGTTTTTTAATAAATATTTCTTTACAGACTTGAAAAATTATTTTGAAAATCTACTTACACCCTTAGAGATATTTTGTAGGAATTGATATATTATGTTTTGTATGAAAATTGACTTTTTCTGGTATGATTTTTGATTTCTCTGCTTAATTGGATCAACATAAAAAATAGAACTGTGAGGTTGCTCTGACCTTACCAAAAACACTGGAGAGCACGTATCCAGTTTTTCTTATGTTAACTTTGCAATCCTTCCACACACAATTAGAAAGACAAGCTAACTCAAGCTTCTCCTCAGAGGAAGTCCATTCATATTTCTACCCCATGACTGCATCCACATACTCACCCAGAGTGCTTTTTTTTTTTTTTTTTTTTTTTTTTTTCTGAAAGAGGGATCTTTTTTTTTTGTTTAAAAGAGATCTTCCTTGAAGTAAAAGTAGCAGAGCTAAAGCTAAAAGGAGAGGCAGCAAGCTAGGGAGCCAATGAGGGACGAAGAATAGCCTGGAGGGAGCTTCCCAGTTTCTCTGGGAGCAGAGAGAGCCCCAGGCTGGGGACCACCAGCCAACCCAGTCCTGCAGAACTGAGGTTGAGGACTGGGAGGCTGCACAGCATGGTCCCAAAACACCCAGGGTGTGTGTGGGGTGTCTGTTTCTCAAGTACTGAAAGGGCAAGCATGACTCTTGGAGGGCAGATCTCCGAGGTGACAAGGCCCGAGACCCTCAGCTCTTTTTGGCTGTGGCAACCCAGGCCAGCTCATCACTGCACCCTCTCTTCTAAAACCATAACCTGAATCCTCTCCTAAAGCACAGCTGCGAGACCAGCCCCGTTCTACAACAGAGGAAAATCTACCACACTGAATTCTATATATGTGACAGATTGGACAGATTCAATATGCTTTTTGCGCCACTGACATCAGTTAGGAAGGGTGAGAAAGCCAACCTCTGGCTACCCTCTCTTCTCCAGAGCCCAGTATTCCCTTCCTCCCCCAAGGATGCATTCATAGTGAGTCTCTAGTACAAGTACACATCTACATGTATTGTATGATTTTGGTAATTAATAATAATGTCCTTTGATGATTAATAATAATGTCCAAGTGTGTAAAAAAACCAGACCAAACATTCTAAGACAACTCCAAAGCTTTACTGAATTTGTGTATAGAATAAATGCAACATCTCAAGATGTAGCTTTATAATTCATCTACTGAAAATAACTTCAGTCTGCTGCATGTGTCAGATGCTTTTTCACTGTTGCTCTCTAGTTTTGCAATCCGAGATCCGAACTGTACAGCCCTTTTGGGCAAAACGGTTGAGGCTGTAAGGCCAAACTCCGTGGCCGCAAGGCGTAGAATCAGTTTCTCACCAACTCCTCGGGGTAAAGTCAAGTCAGCTTTTTCTGAGATGGGCAGAGAATTGAGGAATGAAACAACTTCTTCGTCAAGAAAAGGAAACCTAAAGGAAAGATAGACACGGGAAAGGACCCTTTAAAAACTTCATACTGTATGAATCTACACTGTAACTTTGAGACAAAAATATTTACACCACAAATTCTGACAACATTCCAAATTCCAGGCATTCACATCTAATCACATGCCTGTTCACCACTGCAACTCCTAAACTGAACACATGCAACTAAGAACCGATTTGGAAAGAGTCACGAAGATCATGTGAAAAGACCTTTCATTCACCTGTTGTCCAGTAGCACAGACTGCTACTGGACAACACCCAAGGAATTTTTTTGCAAGTTGGTGGTAGCATGGAGGAAGTAAACACAAATAAAATGATTCTCGAACTATTCTGACTTAACAACCAGGAAATACAGTGGATATTGATCATGCCTTTACTGCACGGGCAGGAATACATGGCTTCTATGTTACATTGTCATTGTCCAACCAGAACACTTCAAAGTTGTGCAGAAGACTGTCCCACTTAAAATAATAAAACCAACTTGATGTTGACTATTTCAACATCTGTTCTGCTTCTTAAAACTTGCAGATGGAAATCTAATGTTCAAGTTGCTTAATTTCCTTAAGTAACTCTTCCACAGTACTGCAGACCACTTTTTAAAAAACAAAACCAAAAAACGCCACAACACAGTGCACATTAACAAAACTGCAACAGAACTGAGAGACAATAAAATGCACAGAAGTTTCAATTAAGTTTTCTGTTGGAATGTTAAAAGCAGAATCTAACCAGCAAAACCGGTTTTGCTTCATGTTAAAACAATAATACCTGGCTTCTTTTCCATGATCGCCAATAATCCTGTCATCTCTACCAAGATTTCTAGAAGAAATGCGATCTAACTCCATTTCAAGTTCTTTATTCAGACCCTCTAATCCATATTTTTTGAAGCAAACACGATGTCGAGAATACCCAGCAAGCTGTTCATCTGCTCCAATTCCTGTAAGTACAACCTAGGAAAACAGAATAAAAGAAATCTTTCTTAATATCTATGCAAGCTAGTAACACGTAACAGATCTTAAACGTTTAATTACATCTTAAGGAGAATAACTTTAATACACATCTTCTAAACATACTACCTATGATGATGGGATGTGCCTTACACATTTGCAGAGCCTGAAACAGTTCCCAATAAAGTCAATGGAAACTTGAAATAGGTTCACAATCAAACCTAAAAGTACACACCAAGGCAAGGAAAAAACACAAAAATAATGTTGTGTGCATCACAAATACACCAATATCTTTGAATAATGTCTTTGTTAGTTTGTTACAATAGACAGCATTTGTTAACCACCAGCCTTTATCAAAGAAATTGTTGCCGCAGATTACGCAGTGTGTTGTAGGTTCTAAACAGTCATCTGAATGTACACCCAGATTATTATTAATTTACCAGCTCCTGGGTTAATAACAACTGCATTATATGAAATAAAAACGTGCCATATTGTTCTGTCTACTCAATGATAAGCACATAAAATGGTACCAAAAGAAAAACAGTATTACATCTGGTCCATTACTGTGCCTTCAGCAGCAATTCACTATAAAAGTGGAAGTGTCTTAACATAAACAGTCAAGCATGTTTTACTAATCTGACACCAGCTAGTGGTCAACTGATTTTTTTTACCTGTGCACAGTAGTAAGTAACTGATGAGAGAATGATAATTTTGCTTTATGTTTTATTAATTCATGACCCATTTCAACATATTCTGGACCTAAGGTGAATTTTTATGTTGTGCAAATCTGAGATGCACATCCTTAAGTAGATCAGTCAACTACATCAACTGTGTTCTACAGCAGTAGTTTTTACACAAATTATTGCGTGTGGTGTTAGTGGTTTTTTGCGCTTTTAAGATCTAGCAATTAGTAGAAAAGCAACAGAAGCCTCAAAATGCAAAGGCAGCAGTGAACTGCAAACTCCTGAAATCAGTTTATTTTTCCCTACACAAAGCATCAGGAACTGGGAAGTGAGAAATAAGAATCAAATTCCCAAGAAAATAACCTAATTACTAAAAAGATTTTACTTAAAACTACGTACATGAAAATAAGTTACAGAAAAAGAAAGAACTGCTTTTTGTAGCTCTGTCATTCAATCATACTCTAATTACAAAAGATTCCAAGTAATCATCTTTTCTACCATTATTAATTGCAATTTTATCACATACTGTGCCTAAGTAACAAGCTAGTAATTTTACCCCCATTGGGATGCTGGTGTGGCAGTGTGCTCCTCACCACCCCACCCTCCCCCCGCTCCTGCTCAAGCCATAACCACCACTGGGAGTTATGAGTTGCACCTGAACTTTGGAGGATGGCTGGCAACACAGTCAAAACACTGTCTGGAGTGGCGACCTAGATATTTTGTTCCCATGCGAATATAAGTCAATTACCTTACTCTATAAATAGTGGACAGCCCAAGAGCCCTTTGAGATCTCCTGCACGGCAGCGGGCTGCATGCCAGGATCTCCCCTTGAGTGGGGATGCTCACTTAAGGTTCTGCTCCTCGAGGTTGAGAGATTCCTTGCTGCAACAGCCTCTTGGTAAGTGGTTAATAGCATGCTAAACTTTGAAATCTTAGCTAAGTGATATAAAGGATTGATTGTGCATATATGATCCTGTAGACATAAACCGCTGACCAAGTCTCGAACTAGGACTGGATCCAGCTGTATCCAGACTCCTCTTGGAGGAGTTTAGAAAGCCTTTAGAAAGTCCTTTCTGAACCTCGTGGCTCAACAGGAGCATCTCCCTGACAGCTTGTCTGACCCTGTCCTCTATGCAGTAAATAATAAGCGAACCTTTCCATCGAATCTCATAGAACACTGTCACATTCACTACTAACTTTGTTAAATCACTGTTTTATGTTAATAAATATTTCACTACTCTCTTACAAGTAAAGTTAATCACTCCGCCCACGACAGCTGGTACACAACAATATTACTTCATACTTCATGAACATTTCTCTCTAAACTTGTTAACCTATACAATTTGGATTGAATAGCAGTTACCCACTACTGGAATTGAAACATTGAAAATGATAGATGATTGTTGTTATTTTTTGTCCTAGTCACACTGTTGCTTATTCAAGCTTAATGAAAAGCCACACACATTACATGACAAAAGAACTGAACGCAGTTTTTAACTCCAGAATTACACAAAGATCATTAGTACAGAACTATTTGATATTCTGCCACTGAATTTCAGAAGCCTTATAAAGACCCCTGCTGATTTCTAAAACAACATAACTGTTTTTAAATTCATAGGTGAAGCATAAGGCAGAAAACAATCAGTACCTTTGCAGGACTTTTGTATGGTTTCAGTCTTCCTTGGTTGGTAATAAAACCCTCTCCCCTGGAAGCAAACCAAATTGCACAGCCAATACTGTCATCCAAGACTGTATCCAGTGGATAAATTAAGTGCTTAATGCTTTGTTGTCTCATTTTTTTCAATTCCTCTGGTGTAACATTAATTTCCACAAAGTTCCAGGTTCTTGAAGGGTTAATGGCTTCTAATTCTTTCAGTCCTGCCCTACCAGTGATTCTGTCCGGAACATCAAAGCAAGATAAATAAGCACCAGTTTTAGCATCAAGATCTTTACAATTTTCTTGAGGAAAAAGCAAATCAAGCTGTACTTCCCGGTTGCTATGTTTTCTAGTGTTACCCTTTCGCTTAGCTTGTTCTTTTATCATGAAAGCTACATTGAGAAGATCAATTGGTTCCTCCAAAGGTACATGTTTATCAGCAAGGGCTGCGATAACCATAGAATCAATGCCACCAGAAAAGAGCACTGCAACGTGTGCTTTCCTATTAGACATGCTTGGAACTTCTCTTGTTTTCTGATCTTGTTCTCTAAAGAGAGATAAAACCCGTCTCTTCACTGCTTCGTTTAAAACATCAATAAACTGATGGACTAATTTTTTCTTGTGTTCCTCTGCAAGAAATCCTTGAAGGGTTTCTACAGAAACTGTATGAGTAACGTTGCTAATATTACTGTCTCGACATTCACTTGAAGCTTCAAAAATTGTTTTATTTAAGGGGATAACTGGTGCTCTGAGACATAATTTTGATTCATTCATCATGAGATGTACGTGGTTTGGTAAGTCTTTTGAAACTTGGTCCAGAACGTTAATGAACATTTCTTCTACTGCTATCTCTGTGCAGCTGTACTTCCATGGAAACAATGTTAGAGACAAAGAAGTAGTTGATGCACAGGCTTTGAGATCAATTTTGAAAATTCCAGATGCTGGGACCTCTTTCCATTGGTTACCCGATTCGGAATAAACACTTACAGATGTGAGACAGAAAGCACTGTCAGCCTCATTACTGAACTGCCAAAGCAAACTGCGACGGCCAAAATAATCTCTACCAAACCATAAACTATGTCTAGATGCTTGATAATAAATAAAAGACCATGGACCCCGAAGTGATGAAAAGAGTGACAAAATGTCTGCTTCACTACTGCATAATGCGAGATGATGGAACACTACTTCAGTGTCATTCTCTAGGTCTCCTACATGCACTCCATTGAAAATTTCTCCATTCCAAAGAAAAATATTGTTATTGGCATCATCCAGAGGCTGAGGAGTCACCAGTCCCCTCAAGTGAAGTACATGGCCAGAAAACAGACACTCATAAGATGGATCAGACACAGTTTTTATCAACTGTTGGCTGCTGTCTGGTCCTCTTCTTCTAAGACGGCAGAGTATGTCTTCATTAAAGAAATCGTGAATAGCATGCTGGCTACACAAGGTAACAATGCAACAAATACCACACATTGTGACTTTGAATTCAGATAGATTATTTCTTGATTTTAGTATTTTCCGAATTTTCCATCTCCTGATGTGCCTTCTTTAATTCATCTAATGTATCTGTGTAAGAGAAAAATACACAAATAGTAAGTTTCATAAACTGATAAGTTTATGAGTGAGTTTATGAGTGTATCTAAGAAATGTGTAACTCCAGCCACTTGTTCAATTAAAGAGACAAACATAAAATGCTAAGTAACATAAGTGCTATGTTTGTGTTACATCAATACTATAGCTCACTGTAGCTTACTCCTCTTTAGTCATACAAAGATTATGATTATTTTTTTTTCTCCCAAAGAAAGCCACAATGCAAGTAGAAGAATTAGGGGAATGGTCAACTATTGACTATATAATCAGTATGACTTACACATTTATAATAAAAAAAGTGAACTGTCAGTTAAAATGTCAACACTATCAACCCAAATCAAAGGAAATGAAATGAAAGCAGCAATTGTTCGTTCCAGAAATAAATTTATACTTCTAAATTTATACATTTCTAATGTTTGTACAATCATCAACCCTATCATCCATTCTCCTGTCTTCATAATCCCACAGATCCATTCTTCCAACTACCTAAAGATTTCTAGCTTAACCTCCAGTTTAACTTGTCATTATTTTCTTCCCACTCATCCCATGCAATTTTTAGACTTTTTTTTTTATTTATTTAAGGGACAAAGGACTACACAGCTTCCCAAAGCTGAGAATAGTGACTCCTCTGTGGGGGACTCGCTCTTTCTGCATCTTCAGCTCTTTTATCAAGTCCATATATCAAGAGGAAACACTTTCGTATTTATCCAATACAGAAAAACAAGCATGTGTCTGAAGTCTATTTTGTATTGATATACAGTTGCCAGTTTTTCATTTTAATATATCTTAGAAATCATTAACAGCTACAAATACAGCTTTTAAATAGCTATTTGATCAACTTGATCAATTTGATCACTGTAGACTTACTTTTGCATTGAGATAGCGTTTCTGTTCGGTCTACAAGGAAGAATATGTTGCTATTGGGTTGCTGCCTGTAAACTTTCTGTAAAACAAAAACAACGCTGCATTAAGTCAAAGCAACAAACTCCAGCAACCACACTGCAGCAGAAGCTGATGCGGGTCCACTGAGATACCCTTCTGACATAAAAGTGAAGGGGTAAGTTCTGCCCCGACAACACAAATATTCTAATGTCATACCATCAAAAACATTCCATGATCAACCCATAACTATTCCCCACTTCTCTTTTCCTTATATGTGAGGGAGCGCATTCTATTTTAAAACATACACATGAAAAGTAAGCATACTTCACAAAGTCTTCTGATCAACTCAACGATTTTAATGAAAGAAGTCAGATTAAACACAAAAAGGCAAAAAACCACAAAACCATACTGTGTTACAGTGCACAAGTGCACATAATCAAATCATTTGGAGGACAAATTATTCTGAGAACATCTGTACTAAAATCTGTATTACAACAAATTAAAAACAATGTGCTCTGATCTTGTTTCCCCTCTTATCTCTATGCTTATTTCTTTGATGCTAAAATGAAATAGTCAAAAGCAAATTCATAAATACTTACCCGGTTCTTCTTCAAATTAGAAAGCTCATCAACTACAACCTTCTGCTCTTTAATCTGAAAGTCAAAAGATGCACCTCAATTTAATTATTAAAAATAAACCACCGTATTATAATCATGATGGTGAACACGCTTACTGATATTTTAAGACAGCTACATGCATATATAGTTGCTGTTCTCTGCATGGACCATTGAAGACAAAGCGCTAGTAGACATAAAATGAAATACTAAATAACTGCTCTAGAAATGGGTTATCTTGCACAGATTGATTTTTCTCCTACCCTCGAAAGCAATCACTACTGGGAAGCCAGAGTACCTCCAGCTATTTATAATCAGAGATCGCATTTTTCCCCCAGGAAAAAAGAAAACATGCAAACAACTAGTAATTTAGAAAACAAAATTTAGCATAATACCTACAATAGACTTTATAATCACACGTATTCTCCAGATTCAAAATGAAACCAATAAAAACCCAACCCCCCTAAAACGGTATTAAGAGCAATGGAAGACTTTCTATTGCTCTGGAGTTTTGCACAAACTTCCTTAGTGGGATTTACCACTCTGTTCAACAGCACTGGCAGAGGTGGCAGGTATTCCCAGTGTCTTTTATAATGACAGCAGTCAATGCTAAAAAGCAATCAGGATGACTATCGTAAAAGCCAATAAAATAGAACAAAATCTGGTCAGCAGGCTTTTGTTAGAAAGCAAATGTTAGAAAGCATTCTAACAAATGCTTTTTGTTAGAAACAAACAATACGGTTTTCTTCTTGTGTCTCCTAGAATTGGGGCAACAGTAGAAAGCTGCCCCAGAGCTAGGTTAGCATACAGAACGTGGCATAAAGAAAAGACAACTTTTCCAGCAGCTACATCAGTATCTTATATTCACAATTCCAACAGACAAAACAGCAGTGTCATTGTTTGCTATGGACTAAACCTGACACTTAAGCATAACGAAAATTACAACCTGCAATACTTTTATGTCCTAGCTTTGTATCTTCCCAGGGAATCAAAAATACCACTGACTTTATACAACATGGACATACGGAAAGGAGATAATTTTTTGAGGGAAAGCAGTTCCATAGGACTTCACAGATTTCATCTTGAAGAAACCTATTGGCACCACGGAAAATAAGAGCAGATTTACGAGCAGATGCCAGCGTCTGTGACTGAAATCCCCTGGGACTTTTTGAACAGTTACAGCTGAAGTAGGTACTACAGAGAAAAACCTCACTGCGACTCACCTGACATTTCAAGCTCAACCCGGAGCTGTAAAAATCAAAAAGCTAATTTGACAAGACAGCTAACAGCGACGCCGACATGAACTCACTACACGACAGACGGTCTCCTCCGAGCCCTACACACAGAACCCCGCCTCACCGCGGCCCCAGCTTCCTGACAGGACTCGCCCTCCCCTTCACGCTGATCACACTCGAGGTTACAGGCTTCGCGGAGCCGCCATCCGTCGCATCCCCCCCGGCAGCACGTCTCAGGACGCGCCTCAGCCCGCCCCACGCAGCCGCTTCGCGGAGGGGGGTACGCGGGGGGTACGCGGCCCCCTCCCTCCCGGAAGGCCGCCTCAGCTTACCCTCCGGCTCAGCTCCTCCTTCTGGCGCAGCTTCGCGCTCTCCCCCCTCTTCTCCTTCTCCTTCTCGTCCTCCTCTTCCTCCTGCCGCAGCGCGCGGCCCGACATCACCACGCGCGCAAGCCCAACAGCAACAGCAGCAGCTCCGCGCGCATCAGCCCCCCCGCCCCCGCAACGGTCGGCCGCCAGCCGCAGCAGGGCATGCGCACAACAGGCCGGCGGGAGGGGAGATGCGCATGCGCGCGGCAGGACCACGCCACGCGGAGCGCCGATCGGCAGGGG